>VZRS01010052.1:51211-74766 GCA_013398055.1 Ifrita kowaldi | reverse complement strand
TTTTTTTTTTTTTTTGGTAAAAAACCATTAGGGACAACAATTTTTCCTGTACTTCTCCTTTCCTCCTAATCATTTCCCTGCATGACTCCACTGTAAAGTGTACACCCTCTAAATCAAAAGCATTACAGAGAGATATAACTGGTTTTGCCAAAGGAAGCAGCAACACTACCACACCTTGGCTCCCGGAAACTGCAATCAGGGAAGAAGTTAAGTAAGCAGCAGCCTTCCCACACGAAGGCACTGACACTGCAAGACAAAGGACAACCATCTTCCCTTTAAAAAAGAGGAACACCTTAAAATACATCCAGCCCTTCAGTGCTCCCCAGTCGGTCATTCCCAAAGGAGGCTTCTTCTCCAGTGCCCACCGGCACAAGTCCTGCTGCTCCTCTAAGCGGGGCCTGCTTCCCACGCTAAACCGATGTGGTTGTGTCTTGCTTTCGCACGGGGCACAACTAAACACAACTACAGCAAACATCGAGGGTTATCCGTGTAGAAAGCTAAATTTGTAACACCTGGCGCACGGCACGTTTAAAGGGAAAGCCCCTGAACAAACAAGATCATGCGAGGTACAGTAGTGACGACAGGATATTTGCATTATTAAATCAAAGAGCAAAGTACTAAAAAAATACGACCTCTACAATCCTACCGACTCACAGGTAGGTGAGCGTGACTCCCAAACCCCACAGACCACCTTCACTGAGATGCTCCTTGGCTTGAAGGGGAGTCCCAAGCGACGCCTTCCGCCGCAACAGTCTTACTAAAACTACACTCTCCAAAGTCCTTCCAAAAACATATATTAAAAAATAAAAAAAGGAAAGTGATCTCAGACCGATTTAAAAAACACACTGACCCTGCAGCTGCCAGCGGCTCCTCTCCCCTCAGCCGCGGTCCCGGGGCAGAGCCGAGCACGCAGCTCCTCCGGCAGACAAAAGGAGCGCGGAGCGCGGCCCGCAGAGCTCCGCGGCGGCGGGGCGGGGGGCGCCGGCCCCGCCGGGACAAAGTCCGCTGCCTGCCCCGGGCCGGACAGCNGCTCCGCTCCGAGTGAGGCTGGGCCGGGATTTGCGGGCAGCCGCCCTCCCTCCCTCCCGTCCGCTCCGCGCGTCGCTGTCCACCCGCCGGGCTTTGCGGGCAGCCGCCCGCCCCAAGGGCCAGTGGCCCGGCCGGCGTGCAGGGAAGCGATGTCCGGAGCGCATGCAGTGGCTTGGCTTGGAAGGACCGTGAAGATCATCCGCTTCCAACGCCTGCCATAGGCAGGAACGCCTTCCACTAGGCCAGGTTGCTCCAGGTCCCATCCAACCTGGCCTTGAACACTTCCAGGGATGGGGCATCCACAGTTTCTCTGGGCAACCTGTGTCAGTGCTTCACCACCCTCACAGTAAAGAATATCCTAACAGCTAATCTAAACCTGCTCTCTTTCAATCTGAACCCGTTCCCCCTTGTCCTCTGTCACTTCATACTCTGCCATATAGTCGTGCCCCATCTTTCCTATAAGTTCCCTTCAGGTACTGGAAGGCCACAATTAGGTCACCCTGAAGCTTGTCATTTCCAGGCTGAACAATCCCAATTCTCTTAGCCTTTCCTCACAGCAGAGCTGCTCCACCCCTCTGATCAACTTGGTGGCCTCCTCTGGACTCACTCCAGCAGCTCCACATCCTTCCTGTCTTGGGCCCCAGGGCTGGAGCAGCTCTGGAGGTGGGGTGGAATCCCCCGTCTCCTGCTGCCCACGGGACTCTGGATGCAGCCCAGGACCCGTTTGGCTTTCTGGGCTGCATGCTCTGATTGCCAGCTCATGTCTAGCCTGTCATCCAAATTTCTGTTCTGTAAGGTGCATGGCCTGAGGTATGTGCCAGCTTTTTTTTTTAAGAGTTACCTGGCCTCAAATTTAGCTTGTTACTGAATTTCTTACTCTATGGCGGTAACCTTTAAGTGGTAATAAAAGTACAGATGTTGTGTTACAGCTTTACCAGACAATGCAGAATAACAGTTTTATCACTCAGCAATTTGCAATACCAAAATGCAGTTCCTTTTCAAACAGAGCAAATAAAGTCCACCAGCATAAAAGTGGGGATTTTTTTAGTCTAAGGAACTGTAACAACTCCTGAATATTATTAGGAGTTTTAGACCTTTTCTCTTACTATAACTAATGTGAGAAACACAATTTTGCCACTGGTTTTGCCTGTTGTGTGACCTTTGTGTAGACACAGAAAGCATCTATCTCAATGTATTTTATGTGGCACTGCACTATTTCACGGAAGAATATTTTAGAAAGTGACAGTTCTGTATGGATTTTCAGATCAGATACTTTAAATATGCACATCAAAGATGTCTTGGTGGTCACTGATCTCCTTGGCAGAACACCATTCTTTACCCTTTTTTTTTTCACCCTGTTTACACAAGGGGGGAAAAATCAGAGCATGAAAGATCCAATTCTTCACAGCATCAGAAATTACTTTGACTACACTCCATGGAATTAGTTTGCATTTCTAACTGTGTAGCTACAAGCAGCATTAGGTCATAGATACCAAACTGTGAATTAAATGGCTGCAAATGTTACCTTGACACAAAACCATAGATCTTCCTCACATAACCCTCATCCTTCAAGCTTGTCATATTTGATCCATCAGGTAAGTAACATTCCCAACATATATTTTACAGGTTGTACAGAAACCATATATTTATATAATTTTCTAACAACCATTGTACAAATAGAGAAAAAATTAACTGGGAAAACAATATTTAAACTTGTTTCATACAACATACAAACCTTGATATACATCTAAGAATTACTTGTACAAATTTAAGGAGCTTTTAAAAAGGTGGCCATGTTTGCATGCTTTACATTAGCCAAAGGGTCCTTTTGTTTACGCTCCACCCTCTGCCACAATGTATAATGAAGGCAATACATTAAATTAAAGCAGCAGTTTGACTGCAGTTGCTGTCTTTTCTAACCAATGCATACATTTAATCTTCGTGTTGTGCCCCACCCATCCTTACACACAAACAATGAGTAAGAAACCTCAGTTAGATCTGCTTTTCTCATTTTCCTCATGCACCTGGCCTTCTCCAAGCAGTATAAACCCAAGTTTACCTGAAACAGCCAGTTCTTGCCTGTGTGGATTGTGTTAGCGGTATATTTAGTCTTTCAGAAGTAAGGAAACAATATATTAACAAGATTAAATATGGTAAAATAAACATGTTTATATGCTTTTGGTTGTCTACTTTCACTTTAGCACTGTTATTACTGATTTTACGCCTTGTTCCTTTGCAAGATAATAATGGAGTTTTCTCACTTTTTTCATTTGTGGGTTGACAGCCATTCACTGACTCTTTGAACAGTGTAATTCTGTGCAAAAATGTGCTCATTTCTTTGTTTTAGTTGCCATGCCCACAGCAAATGTGGTAGCCTTTAAATTTTTTTATCTCTAGCTGCCAAGATAAATACTTAAGTAAGGATGATTTTATCTGTGAGGGAGTCAGGATGCATAGCAGCTATCACATATGTGAGGATGCATAAGGACCAGTATAAGCATGTTTGTAATGCAGCCTCTTTGCCTACTGAAAAATAATTGATCACTAATGCAACTCCCAGCACTCAGATCTCAAAAGCTTTGCTTACAACAAGGGTAGTTTTAAGTGGCTTACAGTGAGGTGTACATGTTGAATGCAGAGGAAAACTGGAGTAGAAGCTCTGGGTATAATTTTTCTTTTTGGTTTGCTTTTTCAGTAAGATTTCTTTAGTACAAATCACTTGATTTGGAACCAGAGTCTCACCTCTTGGTCCCATCCTTTCTCAGATCAGAGTAATTTAGATGGTAGCTAATATAAATCCTACAGGCATGCTCATAATGGGTGCAATCAGTGCAGAACAGGAGCTTGTGATTTAGCACTGTATATTAAAAATTTCTATTTAATATAGCACATCATCATCTCTACTACAACAGAGATATTTCACACAGCATCCCCTTCTGGGATATATGTACTCATCCATCTATGCTATAGGCTCCACTTGAGAGCATTTGAGCTTAGAATTTGGTCCTGAATTGGTATCTTGCATATATACTAAGAATTTACAGTGGGAGCAGGGAAGTTTGCTTGGAGAGTTCTTTTGTTCTGCTGTATTCCTCAGAAATAAAATTGGTGGTGTTAAATATTTGAAAACATTGAAAACATTGCATGCCATGAGTATGTATTATGATCTGGTCTAATGATGCAGTAGCAGCATTTTTCCTTGTGATCATGGCTTCCTTCAAAATCACCAGATGAACATCACTCAGTGGATCAAGTGAAGCAGACTGTTGCCTTAGCTGACTTCCACATTTGCTGTAGAAATTGGAGAACATGGAATGAAGAAGGGATGATGCTGCAGAAGTAGAATGAATGCTTACCTGAAGAACTATAATTCAATCTTTGCCAGACGATTCCTGCATGTCACCTGGCAAATGATTTAAACCAATTTCTTTACAAAGTAGACCTGTTTGCTTGTTTGAAGACTAATGTCCTTCTCAACTACAGCTGTGAAAAGAGGCCAGCTCTGTTCAGGGCACACACATAGGACTTTTCCTATCTCTATGGATACACATCCATCCTCCACTTCTAGATTAAATGCATAAAGACAGAAAGAATATAATCTCCCATGGCATGTTTCTTCTCATTCAGAATGAGAGAGCTTGGCACTCAGCTGAAATGAGTATTAGCAAGCCTTTTGCTCTGAGCACTGGGTTTAACCCCAAGAGACAACTAAGGTCCACACAGCCTCTAGCAGTGAACACTGAACACACTACATGCCAATCCAGACCTAGTAACAACTTGATATAGTGGGCTTTCACCTCTCATTTTTCAAAGGAATGGCACTGAAACATTCAGGTATGATGGCAATAGTGATGGAGACCACAGAAGCCCACCACAAGGAAGTGAGTTCTTTACTCGGTGCAGATGCAACTCTGAGGCAGATGCTGGCAGGCAAAATATCAATAGAAAGCATCAGAATAAAGCTAATTTCTAACACAAGGTCTCATCTTAACAAAACTTCTACTGAGGGTTGGCCAAGCAGTTCTGTGAGTTCTATGCCATCTGCAGTGGACAGAAGCTTAGCTGCAGGCAGCTGTGTATGAAACTACACTAGAGCACATTAAATACCACAAGCATATTTCTGCTGGCACGTTGTCTCGTTAACAAATCTATTTCCATTTCCTGTATAACACCTCTGAAAATAAAGCTCAAACACTTTCTCAGTGTTTGATCATAAGAACACAAGCACGTCCCTTTACAAGGTTCAAGATCTTCTCTAAAGGACAAGATCTCCAAGATGAAGGACAAAGAATTTAAAAGTAGGCAAATGCCCAGAGGAAGCATCCGTGACGGAATGTGGAGCATGGGATTAAAGCGTGTAAATGGGCAGGACTCCTTCCCAGCACGCCCAGGACACTGTCGAGCACACCCCTTGAGGGGGCGGTGTGACACAAGGCATGGAGCAAAGGATCCGGGGGGCCGAAGGACGAGTTCTGCACTCTCCCTGCTTACACCGGCACTGCAAGAAATTCCCGGGACATCTAGTGCCATAGGATTTATTCAACTCATTTCTTAATGAGTTGCCTCCTGTGGGAAATAAGGCTGACTTTGGCAATACAAATGGCATTGGGCTGATTCAGATTCCATCAGAACAGAAGAATGTGTTTATTTTTTGAAGTATAATTCAAATATGTATCTGAGATCTAATTTCTTTAATTTCTAAGAGCCTATAATAATTTTACATCACTTTTCCAAGGATTCCAGAAGCTTTAATTCTGCCCAAAACTTCACCTGTCCTGCACTATCCCAGTTTGGACACGACATAAGGGGATAAATAAAGGTGAATATGAGTAATCTCTGTGATGGGTTTTTTTGATCAAACCAACGAAGATGAGACAAACAAATGGTACAAATAAACTGAATGGTTTTCATAAGGTATTATTCGTACAGACAAAGAGTTATTTTTAATTCATGCTTTAAACAAATGCCTGAAAGTTCTCATATGTCTGGCAGCTTTCAACACCAGCTTCATCAATTGTTTACTGTCCTCCAGAGCCTGTTCAATAATGCAAGTGCATCAGGGTGACATCCAGCAGTATTAATTCATGTCACTGGCATTTAGATTTACTGTATTTGTTATGTAAACTTTGTATTACATTATTTCCAAATGCAGTCCTGAAAAAAATTATTCTGTACTTCTGCTTAAGGCACTTCAAAGATAGCAGACTTTATTTCAGCCCATCAGAATAGAACATTTTATAGCCCGGATAACTAATTTCTCTTCATCACAACTGAACAAGGCTTACTCACTAATTTTTGGCAAATGAGGGAACTACAGGTATATTTAAAAAAAAATAAAAGGCAGCTCAGCTTACATACTGTATCAGAGCACAGAAAAGAACTTCCAAGCATCCTGTTGAAAGAAAACCTAGTAGTACCTATTTGCCTGGAAAATATCATAGTTGGGACCTGCTTATCCATTTGATCAAGGAAGGGAAAACTGTTCAAAAGCATTTGAGTAACTCCAGAACCTAAAACTCACTAGTACTATTTCTTGTGTCACAAGGGGCAAATCCATAGCTGTTCCTAAGCTGCAAGTACTGCATGTTTAAATGACATTCAGGTTTTCAATTTCACCACTATGATTAGTTAACAAATCAACAGACAATAATCCAGACACAAAAAAATGTAAGAAATATTACTCTGGTAATAATCTGGGAGGCTTAGGAAGATAATGAAATGGTATAGAATTATACTATTTCAGATAAAATTTAGGAATCAGAATGCAAAATCTACTTGCCAGTGAAAAGAACATGTAAAGAAACTATTGTAAAATAAATATTTAAATTAAGTTCTGAACTCCCATCTCAAACACTTCCAAATGGAAAGTCCCAAGATGAACTGGGTGATCTAAAATGAATTTTTTCACCTCTAACCTGTTATAATATCTAAATGTATATACTAATTATATCTGTAGAATATTACTACAGTAAAAGTATCATATGTATCTGTGAACTGTAACTCTACACAAATGATACCACTTTTCCTGCCAGATTAAACAAGATTGTTGATAGTCAAAACACTGTACAAGCTATTTCTGCTTCTTTGTTTGCTGTAAGATACAAAGGCATCCCACCTGTCTCTCTGCTGCATGTACTTGCTTCCAGTTTTGTACAAGGAATTTTGTACTGTACTGCACACATATTATATCTCGGTTCTACTCTACTGTCCACAAAGAACTGTAAATGCTAACACAAAAGGTGCTGGCGTCTCAGAGCATTTTGGTTCTGAAGTGTTTTGACTCCAAAGCAAAGTATCCCTGGAAAAACTTGCCATTATACACAAAGACAGTATATACACTTCACTGATAACTAAGTTGAATGAGACTTGTGGTAGCAAAATAGCACATTTTATCCTGTTTGGAGATCAGCTCATTACCAGGGAAACAGGAATTTTCTTTGCATGTCACTAGGATTACATAATTTGTTATTATGTTACTCTTCAGGCTTAGTTATTCACAATGTTGAGTAGCAATCTGAATTGTGAAATAGGAGACCATTGGTCCAGATTTCCTTTCCTCACTCCCTCCACTTAACATCTGTGAATTCAAGGACTGAACAAGGCCTTCTGAAATGTTTCTGCTCTAACTGGAACTTGAAACTTGAGATGGCAAAATCTCAAGCGAGAGGAAGATGTTCAGCTTGTTCTGAAATAAGAAGCTGCCGGGAGGCCCTGTGAGCAGAACTAAGTCTTTGAAAGAAGTCTTTCCAAGCTCCAAACACTCCCAAGTTACTGGTCAGTCTGACCCCAAACTTTGCCATACCCATCCTGCCATACCTCCCTCCTTCTGCCTGAACACTACCCATAGCCAGAACCAGCCTGGCTGGCCGGGGCTGGGGCATTGGCACTTCCAGCAGCCTGCTGTTCCAGGCAGCTCTTTTGCCAATGCCCAGAGTCACCCTGGGCTGTTCCTACAGAGAGAACTGTCCATCACCTTGTCATGGGAAAAGGAGCAGGTACCGTTGATGGTGCTGTATAAGCATTAGCAATATTAAATCACAAGGTATCTGTGTACAAGGAACATAAGACTTAGGACTACCTGCAAACTTCTTCCTGCAAGGATGGGCACTGTGTATCTTTTGTATCTGTTGTTGGCACATGCTACTTAGAGTGTTTACAAATCATTCTATTCTCAGAGACCTACAAACATTTCAGTAGTTTGAGGTTATATTTACTCAGCTGACTACAAGTTGTATGGGGTTGTGAAGATGCATCACTAAGGGCTGAAAAGTGAAATTAAAGAATGCATCTGACTTGCCATCATCTGAACAGATTTGTGCAGATAATGTGGAAAAACTGTTCATGCATTGCCTGTCAGTGAAGAAGTCATTCCCATTCACCTCTGTAGGCAAACAGTTGCAGCAGTTCTTGGTTCTGTAATAGGAGAGGCTATTCAGGAATGTTCTCAATCTCCAGTGCTGGGCTATGCAGGTCCCTTTGACCCTGTTTGCTATGATAATGTGGTTATCACTGTGTATGATATATCTATCACATTGCAGCTCTGGACACAAGACTGCTGCAGCAAACAAGCTGGTGGGACAGCTCCAACAGCTCCATGTCCAGGGCTGCCTGGAAAAGCCCCTTGTGGGGAGGTTTCAAACCAGCAGCTGCACCACTGGTGCACTGCCTTCCCAAAGGGAACACAGGCCAACCGATGTGGACTTCCTGCATTCCTGAATGACAATTAATATTTTGAAAGATTTTCGGGACATATTATTAAAATGTAAGCAGAATACATTTAATTTAAAACTGTTTCTTGCCTTCATGCAAAAAACTGGTCCCCATTTCTCTCTCTTCCCACTCTTAACTCCCTGGCTTTTGCAGTCACTATTAAGGATTTACATTTCTGGAAAACTACAACACTGACTTCTTTCACATTGGCTTTTAAAGCCAACATATGACTGGCAAGGTGTTTACCAGCCAGACAAACCAAGCAAGCTTTTTATGTCTCCAAAGATAATAAAATAGTGCTTGGAGCACAGCTTGCCTTGAGTTTCTGCAAGAAGCTCCACAAAAGGAGATGGCTATTTTAATCATCCTGCAGTTTCTTAAGCATAGGTTCTCCTGTTGATTTAGAACAGGCTCAACCCAGAACACTAAGCCATAAATACATTTGGAGCTGAGGCTGAAGCAGAATTAATATTCATCTCTCTAGTTTTATTTTAAAATATACCTTTAGATCTCTTGATGTGTAGCAGAGTCAGTGAGTCACTCCAGACAATTTAAAGATATTTTGGAAAAAGCTGTAAAGTGAGTTTTTGGGTTTGTTTTTCTTTCTTCCTTTTTTTTTTTTTTTTTTGTCCCCAGTCACAAGCAGACTTGGCTTCATTATTTGGGGTTTTTTTTGTAATAGAAAAACTAGAGTTGCATAGGAGTTAATGAGCACATAACATCCCTCAGTAACACAGACACTCCAAGAGAAATGGAAGGACTTCTGTTTGGACTCGAGCCAGCCATGCTGTGTTGATGAAGCTGGTGGAATAGTGACAAGGGGCCTCTGCATCCTGTGCAGCAGCAACTGCAGTGAACTTCAATGCTCAGAGCAAAGGGCACAACTGGAAGGAGGAAACTGGCCATTTTTCCAAACTTCCCCAGTTCATACTGACTTATGGGTTTGGCTGGCTGCAATGTGGAAAGTGTGCAGCAGCTACAGATTTTTACAGAGGTATAGGGACAGAAATAAGGCAGAAGGAAGTCATTCCCAGAGTCAGAAACAGATAGCCAGCATAGGGACTCCCAGCACCCTGCCCAGCTCACTTTCTTTTAGCCTGCCAGCTTAGAACCTAGACAAGGCCAGAACTGACAATGTAATGCCTCTGTCTTTTCTATAGCAAGGCTTTAGTTTGGCTACTCCCAGCTCCAGCCAACACCATGACCACGTGTGGTGAATGAAGCAGACAGCAGAGGCCAGCAACAAAAACGATCCTGTTATTCTGAGGAGTATTTCTGGCAGGATCCAGGGGTGCAAAGCAATGAGGAGAAAGCTGTGTTCCATCTTTAGCGGAATGCCTCACTTTGCTGTACTCTGTTTCGTGACTTGTTTGCTTGAGCCTTTTTTTAACCACACTTTTGGGCTTTTCAGTGTGTGCAGACAGGATGAATATAGTGACTCACAAGCATATACCTATTATTTAGTTGTTATATAAAGCCCACCTGAGCACACCATGAATTCACATTTTAGGTTTGCTGGAAACTTCTGCTGGAAATTTGTTCTGGGCTGTTGCCACCTTGCAAGGATCCTTTCTCATCCCCCCCACATAGGCAAGTCCTCAGCTTGTTTTTAAACTACTACATAGAAACCCTGTTAGTCACAGCAGTGACCACAAAAAACGTGGTCACTTTTTTGCCTTTGAAATTCTTATTTCATGCAACTTTCCTAGGCAACCTTTCCTAACATAGGATACCATTTGTGCTTTTCATGTGGTGGCAGGGTCACCATCCTGGTAAGGTGACAAGGAAATTTGTTGGAGCCTATTTTAGAGAACAGATCTTCTTGCACATCATTCAGTCATCACTATGAACAACAGAGCCCACTCCCCTGAGTGGGCCCCAGGAACCCACTTACATCTGAGGTGACTCTCCTGCCCTCATCAACAGAATGAGCCATGCCCTTGCAGAGCATGCAGCAACCATACCCTACAGGCCAAAGCAGCACATCCACCTCATCCCTGTGACTGAGAGCCTCTGTTAAGTCATATAATCTATTAGCACCAAAAAGCTCAATTACCTTTGTATATAATCAGTTTGTAATTCACTACGTATATTCCCCACATGCAACGAAGTAGATACTTAACAGGTCTTTTTCTCAGAAACTGAATGCAGTGCCTTGAAATTAACTGGCAATATATTTGTACTTTGGATTCACCTGCATGGCAAGATTAGCAATATTTCTAACTGTAATATAGTCACAGACATTGTAAATACAGTATTCAGTCTGCTTCTTTTATGGGTGCTGCTATTCTAAGCATCATAGTTTAGCCTACTGTTTAAACAAAAGTTGGGTTTTACCAACAGCTGGGACCTGAAGTCAAGTTGCTTTACAGTCACGTTTTACTGTAATAGGTTAACTTCAGTCCAGAAATGCAAGAGAAATTAATCCTTCTGAAGACACACACTGAACAAAATCAATATATGCACTCAGAGGGAGTTTTAGGTCTGCACCTGATGTGATCTTGAGTGTTCTCCGGACAGATTATTTTCTTTAATCTCATCTGGCTGACCCTCTGGATCCAGGGCCTCATACCTATTCTGAAGTGGCACCTGGGTGGGTGATGGGGGTCAGAAGGAATTTTTATTAGCAACCCAAGTAGGGACTCATTTCCACTCTCCTTCATCTACTAGGTCTCCTCCTTCTGCCTGATGGTAGGAGGCATGGGAGTCCCCTAACTGCTGGTGGGCTTCTCTCACAGATGGAAGGATGAACTCCTTCCATCCGTCTCCAGTCTATTTCCCTTTCATTTTCCCTAACACTCCTTAGGCTTTCTACCTCCTCCTTAAGCTCGGCCACCAGGCAGAGGAGATCATTCACCTGTTTGCACCGCATGCAGGCATCTTTTGCACCATCCCCTGGTACTACTGACAGGCTCAAACACTCTGTACAGGAAGGGGTCTGGACAGATGCGGCCTTTTTGGGGGGTTCTTTTAAGGTTGGTAGACTTTTACAAGCTATAGCTTTTGATCGTTTGGAGACCACTGCTGAAAAAACACGAAACAAACCAACCAACCAAACCCCACACAAAACAAAAAGCCCACTAGCAGGAGGATGACTGCAACCCTGCCTGCTTGAACTGCCGTACCACACCCCGGCCCACCGCGCTCCCTAGAGCCTTCTTTTAATCGCACCTGCGAGGCCGGAGGAAGCCCCGCCCTGCGCCTGAACGGCTGGCGAGAGGACCTTATTTTCTGTTTTATTACAGCTTCATCTTTGAAGCTAAACACACCAGGAACAGGGAGTGAGTGTGGTCAGTCAAGTGCTCACAGAATTTGCAAGTGAAAACTCCAAATGTACTCTCTAATGAGAATGCCTCATCTCACCCACTTGCCTTGAACTTGTCCTATACACTTTCCACTATCACATCAGTCTATGCATTGCTGCTGCTTTGGCAAAACACCACTGAAGTTAGGGGACAGTGCAAATTAAAGACTGATAAACTCACGCTGCAGAATTTCAGCCTGACCTTTCACACTCAAGATGCAAATCTACTACTTCTCATGAGCCCCCCTAGTCCATGAAAACGCTGCTCTGTCTCTGCCTTGGCCTGGTGCAGGAATGAAAACCAATTACTAGCAATCTAAAATTTCTTAAAGCCAGAATAAAATGCAATCCCTATGATGTTTATGCAGGACACAGGCAGGTAACTGTGCCAGGGACCTTCTTTTCTCTTTTTTTATCGCTTATATTTTGGAAGCAAAGAGCTTTCTATCCAGCCAGCCTTGACAACACAAGCACTGCCTGGAATTCCTCTCATAGATATGAAGCCAAACTGGCTTTTGCTATAGCAGGATCGGGGGAGGAGAGGTGCAGATTGTGAAGATGCAAAAATGGTCTGAGGGAGATTCTAAGAATCAGAGCATACTTCACCATGGTGAATGTTTCAAGAACACTGGCAGAAAAGATGAAGGAAGGAGATAAGAAAACACAGTTTGGCAGATAGCTCAGTCCATACCCTCCTACACAACTGGGATTTTTTGTAGAGGAGGTAATTTTCAGCTGTTGATACCAGCCTTAGCAGCTTGTCAGACAGGCTGCCAGCTATGTGAAGGCTGATGACAAAACCACTTATTCTACAGAAACCTACAAAATGATGTTTCCGAATTTCTGTCAGGTTAGGAAGGTCCTGCATGCAGCAACAGCTGTGTGCTGATAGCCCATATGCTTAACACACTCAGCATGCCTTCTGTACAAATGTGGTAGACAGTGGCCCTCTGCTTTGGACAATGGTACTTGAAAAATCATGTTAAAAACATTTTCTCTGTAGCTTACACCCTCTTCCTCTTGATTACATCTGTCTGAACCAAAACAAGCAGAATTACAATCTAGGTTTACCAAATGGTAAGGAGAAGTATGAGAGGAAGTGTTCTCAACCACAGCTGCTTCTAAAAGGCTACAGGACATTAATTAGTTGCTGCTGCTCCCTGCAGCCTCCCTCCACCTAGACTGGGAGGACTGGGCTATGGATGAACAGCAGCAATAGACCAGAATCCTGCTTTACAGCAGGGCCCTACCTGGGATCTAGGCAGGAGTGAGCCATGCTCCAGTCAACTGTCCTTCCGCCTTATCAACCTCATAAATGGCAGGAAAAATGAAGCAAGTCTAATAACATTGAGCAATTAAACAGCAGTTGACAAATAAAGATGTTGAAAATAAAGTTTGACCAATCAATACTAATACATGATAAAGCTGTTACTGATATGTAGCAAGCAGTTAATAAAAATTATAAATAATAATGTACTAAATAATGTACTAAATAATGTAGTAAAACAAATAGTCTCTTCAATCCCACCTTCTGCTCCTCAGCTATCCTCACTTTAAGAGCTTATTCCTCAGTCACTGACAGGAGAGGACATTAACTTACACCCTGTGCTCCCCTTTATCCCCCTCCACACATGTCCTGAATAATATCAGATCCTGGGACTGTTGCTTCATGAATTTTCACTCCTCCCTACCTCATGTGTCCTCCCGGTTCCAAGAGCCTTCAGCTCAAAAAGAATCTGTACCTGACAAGTTGGATGGTTTTTGTGGGAAGTGTCCACGGTCCCTTTGAGTTATTACCAGTCCCACACAGAGCCTCACTTCTCCTCCCTTCCCTCCAGTCCTCACAGTGGGCCATTATACTACATCAGACTGATCCAAAAATGGGAGCTGAGGGAGACTCTCTGAAACAGGCTAGAAAAACTCTACTGTGGTATGGGCCATAAGAGGACAGCTTTTTTAAGCATTTTTGTCTCTGCTAAATAATTTTTCAAATTCCATGTTTAAATTCCCTCTCTAAGTGCTAGAGTCTGCCCTGTGAGGACCTCAGTAAAACTGAGGTAATGAAGGATATGATCAGTTTTCTGAGGGTGTTGTGACATAGAGGTAGGTCTGATTACATCATTTGTTTTGGGTTGAGTCTCAGGAGCTTTATAAAAAGCAGTCCTAAAGGCAAGGAGAGAGAAGAGGGGAGAGGAGGGCAGTAACTCATTAGCAGAAGCTCTGTATATGTGCATTCTGCTATTTGCCACATGTCTACAAGGGAATTTCTTCAGAGTGCAAAGAAACCTGTGAACTGCTGGAATATTATAAGACTTTCCTTGAGATGTCAGCCAAGAGCTTCAGTATAGTCACAGTGGCTACTGTGCTTATTTTCTTCCTAAAGATACAGCTCTCAGTGCAAGCGCCGTTGAATGGTAAAGTCTTTCAGCTTTCTATTTTATTGTCACTTGTACCTTAGGGCAGTTATTTATGCAGAAAGATGGCATCTTTTAATTATTACTATTCAATATCATGCTCAAAGTTTTATATTGTTGCAGTCTGCAGTTGTTTGGAGTTAGTATTCTCATTTCAATTTCTCAGAAGAGGTATTCTGACATGCACAGGGAAGAGAAATTTGTCCTCTGATTTAGTTGGCATTCTAGACTTCTTGCATGCTAGTATGCTTTGCTTTGTGATATTTTTATTTCTCATAAAATGAAGCAGAAACTGGACCTTTCAGAGTCAGTGGAAGCATCACACTTTTCCCTCAGCCTGTTTATTTTTAAACCAGAGAGAAAAAAGGCAAATCCCTGTAAAGTACCCCACATACTAGAGGTCATTCTCCTTTATTGAAACAAGACTAGTTTCAGGAGGTTGGCACTCCCCACTCTCTTTTTAGGAGTCAATGTTCATCTATTCAAGCTGATTATAATAAATTTTCATTTTTTCAAACTACTTATAATCTACCTAGTGTTATTATAGGATAAGAGGGGAATTGTTGTAAAGTGTTGTGTGAGAGGACTTACTCAGCACATATATTCATGGGACAAAAATCCAGAAGGTTCAACCATAATCCAGAGCTGTTGGTTCATGCAGAGCTCTGTCAGGACAAGCATTTTACCAGTTTTTTTTGCCTGAGCAGCATAAGGCATGGAATTCAAACTTTTAAGGTCATCTTCTTATTTTGTGCCTATGTCCTGTGAAAAATGCCTATATTCTCAAGCAGAATCTCCCACCTGAAGGACAGAGGTTCCTGGAGCTTGGTGCTTTCCAGGTGCTTTCTGTGACCATACAGAAGGTTTGGAATTGAAAGGATGTGTTGAAAAGAAATGTCTTTTGATACATCCTGAAGGCAATTCTGGAGAGTGCCTATCTCAGAAACCTAGTACCAAGAAATGGCAAGAGCTAGATCTGCCTGTCTCAGGCATCTTTCCAAGTAGATTATCACACCTACAACCATTCACACGTTCCCAGCTCTCAAGTGACATTGGAAATGTATTTTTTTTCCCTGGCTATTGATCAGTCAAATGCAGGTACACTGGCTCTAAGAACCTCCTCTGCCATGCATGGGCATGTAACTGTGTTACTCATCAATACTCATCCCAACGTGAACAAAGAGGCAGGAGAGTGTTCACAGACACAGAGTCGCTGAATGTTCCCCTCTAGATGTGAATCCTCCAATTTGACACTGTGTGACAGTCTGCCTAACCCTCATTCCATTACCAGGCAGAATAAGGGTAAAAGCAACCTTGCTCACAGTCTGAGGCAGGCACCTCTCTGTGTTCATTCAGACAAAATCAGAAGGTTCTGCCATCTGGTCATTGATTAATCTCCTGATTCAAGCTGGATGAAATGAGCATGAAAGTGCCTCAGCCCTGCCTACAGTAGTTGCTGTGGTTGTGCTCACCACAAAGTCATAATGGCAGTGAAATGCAGATCATCAAAATACTCACAGGCTAAGGAATACTTCACTTGGCAAAAGACTTGAAGCTTTCACTTACTTTTGTGTCTAGTGGCATAACTGACCAAAAATACTGTAAATACTTTAAAATTATCATTTTAATGTTGCTGTAGATTATAAAAATCATAGTTTTGACACCCCATACACATTTTAATGGTCAATAAGAGCATGAACACAGTAGCTATTGTAGTTAAGCCAGTATTTCTTCAAACCCTGCTCAAATGAGGATATTTCTAAAACCTACTGCCAGTCAGTTTCTATCTTTATGCCAGTTTTGCCTACAGAATGACCAAAGGACACAAGCAACCCCCAAAAATCCCAGTAAGAGATAATCCCCTGCAGAGAGAAGGCAGGAGGAGAATGAGGTTTCTCATCCTGAAATCTAAAACATTAATTCTTCTATGAGAGGAACCTGAGGACTTGAGCCAGGATGATTACACAGACCTTGCTTTGAAAATTCCAGTGTAAAAGAATGAGGCACACTGGTCCTAACAAACTGAAAACAGAGAGTTTCGTGTTCCCAGCACGTATCAATACAAAAGAGCTAAGTGCAGTTGGTTTGCATATCCCTACAAATTAATCCCAAACATTTCACACAACATTCTCAGGGAAAGAGCTGCATCTATGACCACACTTCAGAGCACAAGAAATGCTGCCAAGAACCATGTATTGAGCAGACAAGTGCATGTAATGATAAATATTTGCCTGCATGCATACAGACCCTCACAGGCACACTGAGTGTTTGCAAGATTTGTATTTCAGGACTATTTTCTAAGCAGAAATAAAATTAAATTTGCAGAGAGTAAAGATCAGCATTAGCCTGATAACCCAAACTGTTCAGGTCTGTCAAGATGAGCACCTCTAATTATGCAGCAAGCTGAATGTTTTTAAGTAGGTTTCAGGACCAGGAAAAAAATTATTAAAAAGAGCATTTAATAAGTCCAGACATTTCCAAAAACATGCAGAGATACTGTCCCAAGTTCAGTTCCTTAAGCAGTGAATGAGTGTTGATAATTTTAGCACTCACTCACCCTCCCTGGGATTCTCTGAGTTATATGGGTTCATGTATC
This sequence comes from Ifrita kowaldi, assembly GCA_013398055.1. Taxonomy (NCBI): domain Eukaryota; kingdom Metazoa; phylum Chordata; class Aves; order Passeriformes; family Cinclosomatidae; genus Ifrita; species Ifrita kowaldi. Next base: position 57,713 of record VZRS01010052.1, on the reverse strand, counting down.
ATACTCCTTTTTTCAAAGTCCATCTATTCATTTCTGTCCATCACTTCTCAGTGTAGCAACTGGCAAGCCACTTATGTTTTTCAAACTCCTCAGCAAGGCATACAGGGGTTCGTTGTAGTTACACTCCACTTACATTCCTTAGCTTCCTAACCAGAAAAAATCCCAGGGATGTACCTACAGACAAAGTCTGTGGATATTCCAATTTAAAAAAAAGAAAAAGAAAAAAAAAATCAGTTTTGCCCCAAGATTTAAGTGACCACAAGATATTCACCCCGATGAACAGGATCACAGGGATAATTATAGTTACAATTTGAGTGAGAAAGGTCCATAAAGTGTCAAAAAGTTTGAAAGTGTCTATGTTTTGCTCAACAGCTGGGACTAGAAAGACAGACAAAAGTATTGCAAAATTCAATACGTAGGTTTAAGTAGCAATTTGTTTCTTTACAGAGTAAGATCAATTTCAAATACTCACAGTAATATCTCCTTTGTCTTTAAACAGGGTCAAAATGGTCTTATATTGGTAAGTACTAATTCATGCATACAAAGTTATGGCTTTCTTCTATACTTTAAGGACAACTTGCCAAATGTATTCTGGTGAGTACTTACTGGGATCATAATCCTTACCCAACTTTGAATCTGGTCAATTTTCTTGAAATCTGTTATTCATCCATCAGGTTTCATATCTAAGTGACTGAGAATCGGTTACTGAGTTCTAAATTTCCTTGTGGAATGACAGGAACTTCAGCAGACTAAAGCTGGCCCTACAACTGCAGAGGGTCCCTGAAGCCCTCTGTTTCCCCACCAGTCACAGGCCAGCAGCACATTCCAGCCCAGTTCTGCAAAGAGCACTCTCTCCCTACCCACACGAATCTTCTTTTTCAAGTAGAGTCAGAGTTCAGCAAGTCACCTGTATCATGTTACTGGAGACTCAGGTCCCCGAAGATGCCAGCAGTGACAAAATAAATCATCTTTAGGAAAGCAGTGTTAATTTGTAACTAGTCCTTTTAGTCATCTACTAAGTCGGAAGGACCTGGTGGCTGCTCTGAAAAAGAATTATCTAGCGTTTTTCTTTTACTTGATCAAATCCTCTAGCCAGGTATTTCCTCATTCAGAGTAGCATTTTACATGCCAAATACCCCCACAGAAGTAGGCAGTACAGAGAATCTCAGAAAAAAATTGCTTGTTCTTAAGCTTTTGGTGCTGCTCCAAGACAACACAAAGAACCTCAGAGACTGAACTTGCTGCTGGGAACTCCTCCCTTTGGCTGTGCTCCAGCTTACCTGACTCGCTACACATATGCAGAAGGAAAACTGTCAGCTGCATGTCTATCTGCCAGTGTCCATACATATACCTCACATTCTCAGTAGGGAAAAAGCTTGATACAGCTTTAACAAAAGCCTGGGTTTTCCACTTTGACAGCAGCCATCAGATAAATCTAACCCTGCTGGGTAGCAAGGAAAACAAGACTTTTTTTACTACCATCAAAGCAGAAGTTTTGCCTTTCTTCCCAGGGTAATCCTTGTTTAAATTAGTTACTTCTCCCTTCCTGGGAATTTGGGTACCAGCGTTGATTTCAAAGTGTACTACTCTCAGTGCCCAACTTCATCAATTCCTGTTAAGCTCTTCCATACTGCAGTCTGATTTCTACATTCTAAATGTATAGAGGATAGAGAGAAGGTTCACAAAACAGGTTATTTTTTCCTTCAACTACTGATTTCAAAATGTATCTAGAAAAACATATAAAAGCAAATATATAAAAGCAACTTCAAAAAAAGTAAAGTGGCAACTGAACTTGTACAGAATAGTACAGAAAAGCAAAGGTGGAGCGTTGATCCCCACAGAGAAAAACAGCTATTAGAGAGACTGTGTTAAGCCAGGAAAGAGCCCCTCTGTACTCTTCTACTGATCCTGGTTCCTTATGGCATCCTGCACTTTCCACCATTTACCTCTGTCCCTGAAACACTTTGCAGTGCCTCTCACTAAAATTGAGTCAATAGGAATGGAAAGGAAATCAAGCCATTATAACCCCAGTGCAGACTGATGTCAAGATGAGGGTCAAGGTACAAGACTAAGGGTGGAGGAGAAATCCGGGTGCTCATTGTCAGAGATTTCTATTTGTTGAGTAGGACAATATGTAAAACTGAATGTTGATACAGTGTTAGTACCTCATGCCATAGTGGCAAAGCAAGATGACACCGCATGTGATCAGGCCTTATCTATTCAGCACAGGCTTTCCAAAGAAATGAGTTTGCTTTGCCTATAATGGAAACTACTACATTAGATACATCAAATATAAAGGCTAAACCTCTCCTCTGTTTGCTTCTTCCTTAGCCAAACTGCAGCAATGCTATTTGTTCTTCCTGTTTTCACTACCATTGTACATAGCCCAAGAAAAAGTGCCTGGAGGAAACACCACAGAGCAGTGAGGCCTGAGCCCTCAGACCTGGGTGATACAGGCTTGCTTTTGTTCTCTGAAGGACAGCTCCACCTTCTGTAAAATGGACAAAGTAGATCAAGTGTATCATAAGGAAAGTGTTTTCAATTAAAGAACTAAAAGAGTGGTTCCAGTGCCCCACAGCTCAGGACAGCATGTGCAGGCAGCTTTTGGCAATGCTGCTGTGTGTCTGTGAGGTGCAGGCTGAAGTCTTCTGCCCCAGAAAAAAAATGGTAGAAGTGGATGTGAGGCTTCAATTCTTTGTATTCTGGCTCTGTTTCTGTAGTGTAAGTGGGCTGGAATGAAATCAGAGAACCAGAATCATCCCTTCAGAGGGGACAAGCAGCTACAATGGAGAAAACTAGCTTTGCAGACACGTTTAAGGTAATAGTGCCAACAGAATTATTAACATGCTTTAGCAGTAATACTGCCAACAGAATTATTCATGTACTTTAGCATGTGAAGAGACAACTTCATGCTGCAATGCAAACACAAGAACTGCTGTTAACAGACATCAGGATAATTGTACTTGCAAACTCTTTTATTCTGCTGTTGCCAAATACTCCAATTCACTGAAGTGCTGAGAACCTGTGCTAAGACCCTTCTACCTCCCCTTCAGAAATGCCAGCTTTCGTGTACACACTAGAACATGCCCCAGATTTCTCACACAACACTTGAATGCAGTAACAGCAACAGCTACAGCCCTTGCCAATTCCTCTGTCTCACAAGCTTCCCTCTGGACACGTGTGGAAGATACACACATATTGGCTCTGTGTGCACAGAATGGTATAACTCAGCTCTGAGCAAAATGGAAACCATGTGGTCATGTCACCATGGCAGGGAGCCTGGACTCTCAGCCTTCACCACTACCTCAGCCCTGAGCAAACAGCAACTTACAGCCTGCAGCTGGCTGAAAACAGGGCAAAGTGCTCTTCTTGGCTGCAAAAATACCACAGACATTCCCTGTGTTACTGATCCAATGCATTTTACTACACTAGTTTACTTCTGACCGAGAGAACTTGGATAGACTGTGAGAAGCTGGAGCAACACGAATATTAATTGGTTATTAAAGCAACAGCCTGTTGGTACCACTGGAGTCTCACAGTGCTGTTTTCTCCTTATCTTAAATGGGCCAATGTATACATCCTGGGAGCAGACACCACTATTCTTGAAGGAACATCTGTCCTGCATTGCCCAGCAGCACCAGTGCTGTGGGGCTGGCTGGAAAGCTGAAAGCTGTCAAAGGAGATGGTACAATGGACATGTGCAGCCTTGGTGCTGAGGGTGTTTTGCTCAGCTCACTGGGCAGTGGGCAGCCAGACCGTGCAGAGAGTTATTCCTGCTTTATCTACAGACATCTTCTATGAAATAGCCATGAGGGAACAGTCAGGCTCAGGGCTATTTTCAATGTGGTAAGGGAACATGGTCCCGCAAACTCATGTCAAGCAAGGCAGTCCACAAGCTGGATTGGAGCAGCCTGAGTTTGCACTCCCTAGGGCAGGGAGTGTTCTTGGCAGCACTGGGAGCAGTGGTAGCAGGAAGGGTCCTACTTCCACTCACGCCAACAGCTCCCTACCTTAATATGCTCACTCCAACAGCTGAATTATAGCGTTGAGGGGGTGGAACAGGCCCATGGCACAATTAGTGCTCTGCTGACACAGTCGTGGTGGGATCCCCATAGCAGCAAACACTTCTGAAATGCCTGGGTCATAAATGTGTCACACAAAAAGGAAATTAACTTTGAAGATAATTTTGCAGTACTTCTTATGTTAATATCTTTTGGGACTTGTAGAACAGGCCAGTCTTATATCCACATGCTGTTCTTTATTCAGTAGTGATCAGACAAAGCCTTTGTAAACACAATGTGATTTCCACTGAATTTATCTGAGTGTACTGGCACAGAAAAAGGAAAATCTGGTTCACAATCAATCATTCATTTTCAGCAGACCTAGCTGAGAAACGCCTTCCAGCTGTGTGGTTTATCTACCATGGAAATCTCAATTTCACATTTGCAAAACTAAGCTGCAGTGAGCTCAGCTCTTCGAGACAGGAGTTTTGAGGCGCTGAAATTAGAAAGACTACGTGACAAAAGACAGAATTTCTATAAAAACTGGGTTTGTACCAAAAAAGAGATTTTGATTGGTTTTGTTGGGGTTTTTTAATTGAACAGGAATGCGAAACAAGCAAAACATTCTGTAGCTTAAAGGCCTGGGAGTGGAGTTGCAGATTTATGTCAAGAAAACAATAATTGCTAGTAAAGATCAATGTACATAAAGACTGTGATAACTGCATCATTTTACAGAAAAAAGTTTTCCTTCTGATCTGATGATGTAGGTGTGGAAGTTACCATATTCTGCTGCCAACCCTTCCAGACATTGAAGTCACCCAAACACAGTACTGAAAAAATGATCAGTACTTCATGACATGGTTTTCCCTGGCTGGGACTAGACTTCTATTTTATACATCAATCACCTATTTAATTATCAAGTCTCCAAAGCTATGATATGTAATATATTAAAATCTTCTTACAAACTCACTACCTTATCAAACCTTTTAAAATTATTTAAGTCTTTCTTTTTACAATAAAGGCTTCTCACGAATTTTCTGACATTGCTGTAACCTTAGCTCCTTGTAAAGTGTTAAATTTCAGTGTCATTGTCTTGCACAGCAAGTTTGAACCTAAGTAACTATAATTTTTTGATATATCCTAATGCATATTTTCCTGGGAAATATTCTTCAGTATGTATTCCATAGTATGGAATTTATGCTCTTCTGGATGTATTTGTTGTTTGCCAAAAATAGATAGAGGATAGGCTTCTATAATGTCAGCATAACATTTATAACATTTTTAAAAGAAATGAAGCAACTTTAAGATAGTATCACAAAGATTTAAGTGGAAAGAAATCAATGTGATTGTCAGTTAACTGGAGTCAAAAATTCAAGTTACAGCAACAGCAAGGCCTATTTATACTGAAAAGCACTGATTGAGTCTGAGTATCCACACTGCAAACAAAGTCACCTGCTAACCTATGTCTTGAATAATCTTAAACAGCTTTACCAAGGAAGTAAGTTTGTCTTTAAGTACCAGAACTGATCTCGTTGATTCTGTCACACGCACTAGGTTTAAGTCAGATTCACCTCCACTATCCATTTACTTGGCAATTGTCTTTCATGTAAATAAAGTGAGCCACTAATAGTATCCTCCTGACTGTTAATTTCCTTCAGAAAATATCTGAACTTGCTTTGCCACTGATGACCTAATCTTCAAAGAAGCCACTGGGAATGTTATAGGTTTGGAAAAGAAGCCTTCTAATCAAAGACTCAAGGGACTCAAGTTTAAGAGAAGTGAGAAACTATATCCTCTATGCTATAAGTACTTCAACGAGGAACAAAAATATGGGAACAGCAGGCTCTCAGTGGAAAACAAGCTGCCAAGGAGAGTAATTATCCATTGGGCACTAATGAAGTATCTTTTTTCTGCAATGCTTAAAGGAAGAATAGATGTTTATTCCCTTCTGAAAGAAATGGCCTCACCAAAGTAGAAATTGATCCAGGGAGGCCCAGTGTCCTGTGTTACACAGATCAGGCTGAGTGATCCCTAAGGACCTTCCTGCCTTGGAAAGAATCATGATGAATGTTCAGAGTCAAGGAAGGACACAAGTTGCAAGTACCTCTTCTGGTATTTAAATCCAAATCATCTCATCTTACAGTTTGCAAACAGCTGCTAGCTGTTAATGTGTAATTAAATCAAAGGCACAATTAAAATTCTCTTGATATTATCTACTCTTTGTAGATCTTACCTCAGGCAAAAGGCTGTGATGAAGAAAAGTTTCACCGGAGTTTGAGCAAGTTATTGCAGGTCAAATTACCATAACACCTTCCATTTTTGCAAGTTAGCTTTTCACTGTGGGTTATGCAATCCTGTTAGACAGAGCCAGACAGTTTGTACAGCAAGGAAAAGTCTGGGAGGGTCTGATATAATCAGACCTGTCTCTAGGTCACAACACCCTCAGAAAAATAATCATATCCTTCATTGCCTCATTTTTAATGAGGTCCTTTTTAAAAAAA
>VZRS01010052.1:40944-51111 GCA_013398055.1 Ifrita kowaldi | reverse complement strand
AAAAAAAAAAAAAAAGTCTTAAAAATTCAGAAAAGGCTTCTTTTCCAAATTTTGTGAGAAGGCTGACACAGGGGAATTTCTATGTTAATTGCATAGTAAAGGTTTGACAGATGTGTCTCTCTAATTCACACAGGTCCTGATGGAGAGAAGGCCTGGTCAAAGAAATATCCATTTTGTGGAGGAGTATTCCAGTCACCAATTGATTTCCACAAAGATATTCTCCAGTATGATTCTAATCTCTTGCCTTTAGAATTCATAGGCTATAACATGCCCTCCACCGACCAGTTTACATTGATCAATAATGGCCATTCAGGTAAGGGAGCTCACAGACAGCAAGAAATGGTAAAAGACAGAGTTGCAGGAACTCCGTGGTTCTTTTACTTCATGGGTGGATTACTTGGATTATCAGATGAAATTAAGCTGCTAATCAGATGAGAAAGCCTTCACATCAGCATACCTACATCTACAGAACAGGCTAGAGAAACCTGAGAATGTACTAAGTACAAATGGATTCCCAGTAAGTCAAACTTTAAATAAAGAAATTTAAAATAAACCCTAGGCATGCCAGAATTGATGCCCAAGGTTTTCTTCTAACTTTGGTTGTGGTGCTCCAAAACAGAAACAGACTTTGTGATTCTGCTAAAAAGAGATTAACTGATAAAATATGAGTAATGGGTCTCTTACATTCATCAAAGCAGCTCAACCAAATTACATGGGGGCTTGGGGAAGAGGAAAAAAAATGTAGGAGCACCATTTTGTTCCTTTGACTTGAGATAGAAACCTTTTTACTGTAAGGTAAGATAGACAGTGATAGGTAGGGATAGGTAAGAAGACAGAAAAATAGTTAGAAACAGTGTACAAACAGGCCCTCCCCACAGTAGCACTAAATTAGTGTGAGTACAGAAGGTAAGTGCAGAGATGATGCTGTCTCATAAAGGTTTCCTATAATGACACAATATACAATATACCAATGAGTCAGCCCAGCCATTTTTCATTCCTTCCTGGAACACTTGAAGACATAGAAATAACAACAGTTACAAAATCCTCCTTCTCTGTATCCTCCTTTATTGCATAAGTATCAAAATAACCTGCATTATTAAATGGCCTCTGCTCTGACATGCTTGGTTATAAGTTGATCAACATGCAAAAATCTCTCTTTTTTAACATTATTTCAGTGAGGTTGACCTGCTCTATTGATAAGATCAATATCTTATTGATATCATATATCATAAGCCATTCTTCAGTAAGGGCCCATCTCTTAGGAGAGATTCCTGGTTTTCCTCTTGATCAATTTCTCCATTAAAACCAGGAATGGCTGGAACACCCTTTCCTCCTGAGCCTTCTTTTCCTAAAAGTCCTTCTCGGTCCTGAGTGAAAGACTGGACTGTCACAGTTAAATGCACCAGGCTGATGTAAGTGACAGGCAATAGGCAGAGATGGAAATATTGTCACTGTGTACTTGAAGGGTGCCAGAGTGCAGAAGGAGCCAAAAGAACAGCACTGGGAGCCTGTCCCTCCCAAACCAGTCACACAGGTAAAAACGAATTCCTTGGAGAACCTAAGTCACTACCACTGTCAGATCTCACCCCTAAAATACAAAAGTTGATTACTTCCTAAAGAAAGCTGAGACAAAAATATAAACCCCTCAGGAAAATGGGAATTCATTTCCAAGGTCACTGCCCTCCTAGAAAGCAGCAGAGATGCATCCTACTCTAGAAACCTCACTTAGACAAAAATTAATTGCTCTGAGTAACAAAAAATTAGCCTCTGTTGGAGTGATCATTATACCATCTGCTGCTACCTTCTCTTTTAGCTAGAGGAAATCAGTAGGATGCTTATTATTGTGCTGTCAGTCATTCCTATATATAATTAATGTTCTTCACCAGCCAGCTCATCCAGACACAATTACCTACTTCAGCTAGACTGAAAACAGTAGAGCTCAAAAAACCCTTTTTAGTAGGAGCCTAAAAATACTTAGGGTCACAGCTACTTCACTACGGTTTTGAGCCTTGTTTCCCCTGAAAAACATGTCCAGGACAGTCCAGAAACAAACTGTATTCACTCTGGAAAATAATACAGATAAACTGCAAAGAAATCAATCTGTTCTTGACATAAACCACTGCTTTATGAAGTACCAAATGCTCCAAGCGAACAACTGAGAAGTTTCTGCTGGTTTGAGAATTACTACTGTCATTTCTACAGCAAAAAAACCCCAACAAGCCAGCCTGCCTTCCCCACTGGAGAGCCTTAGTGAGCAGAAGGGAGGGTAATGCCTACAAAGGTCTCCCTCCAGCAGGTCAAGAGAGGAAATGCTAGTTCTTAAGGCCTGGGACTATCTTGCTGCTCAACATCAGTTTGGGGAGCAGCAAGGAGAGGGGGGAGTTTATTCGGTTTTGTCATGTGCTCCTAAAAGAAGATTAAGAGGCAAGCAGAGTTCAATATAACAGGAGATAAAAATTACCATGAAAAATATTAATTTATTAAGCCATTTTCAACCATTATAAGGGGATTGAAAGAAGGTACATGAGCCTAAATTTTGCTTCAACATATCAATAAGTGTCTCCTCAACGTCTGAGATAAATATGCATTCTTCAGGGAGAAGAAAGATTTTCACTAGCAACAATTGTCACATTCAATTCATGTATTTAAGAAAATAGAAATTGATATGTTCTAAATGTTCTAAATCCTGATCTACTAAGAAAGGCTTCAAGAGAACTGAAGTGTTTATCTCCTACCACAGACTGAAATGGATTTGAGTTAAGAACCTCTTTTTTTCATGCTCCATATATAATATACTTATATGGTATTTTTATTTGCCCTGTTCTTGAGAGCTGTGGTATCATTTTTCCTATCTGATTTTGATCTGCTTACAGTGAAAATGTATCTGTCACCGACTATGTCCATCAGAAACCTCCCGTTTGAATACACTGCGTCTCAACTTCACCTGCACTGGGGAAACCGAAACAAGTCCGAAGGCTCTGAGCACACTGTCAGTGGGAAGCATTTTGCAGCAGAGGTAAGGCCAGCTCAGATCAGGGAAAGAAGCAAAGAAGGTTGGGCAGGTCCCATTGTTTCAAAGTGAGATCTGTGTCTTGGGTAAATGTAAAAGGCTGTGAGGTTCTAAGCCAAGTATTTGTGATCTGGGCATATACTAAAAAAAATGGGTTGTGCACCACAAAAAAAGATGGACTTGGACGTGCTAAGTCAGGGAGCTGGAATTTAGATTCTGAACTCAGAACTGGCACCAAGTCACTTGAGGTAACTTTCAGCTGCATGGCACTGCTGCTCTGTTTACCTTTACTCACCTTCTTCCATCCAGTGACGAACAATTTATCTTTTCTAATTTCTAAATTATGGGTTTGGGAATACATATTGATAAGCAGTACCAATCATATATTTACCTCAAAATTATTAAAAAAAGAAACTAGTCAGAATAATCTGCTTGCATAACAGCACTTTAGGAATCCATTTCTCCTCTAGTTACATTTAACACTTGGGCTTGCATTCCAAGTACTAGAGTGCTAAGGTGTTATTTTTTCAGAAAAAGGTATTAGTACTCCAGTCAAGATGCCTTGAAGCTGAAGTCATGGATCCTCTTTCTCCCTCATCATGGGGGATGTGGGCTGTGTGTAACTCAGCTACAGCAGGGCTGGGAGTCCCAGGACCTTCTGCCTTTCTCTAAAAAAATCCTACCACTGCACCCAGAAATCACTGAAGGACCCTCCTGCATTGTCTTATCCTGAGGTGGCTGCACTGGTCCTTTTTAGCTGTGAAGCATAAATGTGAGCATGACCCAGGTGTTATTGTAACAAAATATCTCCTCCTTTGTAGCTGCATATTGTACATTACAACTCTGAGAAATACCCAGATATAACAGCAGCAATGGACAAAGCAGATGGGCTGGCAGTTTTGGCTGTTCTCCTTGAGGTAGGATGCGGGATCTTTTTTTTCTGTTTGTTTAGAATATGCTTTCAATCATTCAATTATGAGAGACCTTTAATGTACAAAATTACCTACAGTATTTAACAGTACAGTGGCTGAATAAAGGTTCTTCCTTTTCTCTTTCACAGAAAAGAAAAAAGGGTGAGATTCTACCAGCACATACCAAACCAGGAGAAAATATTAAGAAAAGAGGAATTCTGAGTATTTCCTCATGTTTTTTAGTAAATTAACTTCAGCTATGTTAAATCCATTCTTGCATTCACTTACAAACTAATGACTAGTAGCTTTTATCAAACGAGGCAACAGTGAATTTCAAGCTCATTTACTCAAAGCTGCCTACTGTAGCATGAAGCAGTTTGAACACAGCAGAGAGGCACAGGCAGGCACAATCCTGCCTTTGACCACTACATGTAATTAGGATTTAACCACAGTCTTCTCCCTGCTAACTTCCCAGATTCTTTGAATCACAGATTACAGTAAACGAGTACATGCAGTGACATTTTAAGATCTCAGAAGGATGGCTTTCCAATTCTCCTCTCTAAAGTCCCACATATGAAGATAATAATGATCTTAAACAAAAACAAAAAACCAAACAAACAAAAAAACAAACCAAAAAAAAAAAAAAAACCAAAAAAACCCCACCAAATTAGTAGCTTATACATATATAATTCTCCTTTTTCTTGAGGATTAAAACTCAGTAAGATAACTGTAAAGAGCATTCTTAAATGTGAGGATTTTCTGCAGCATAACAAACCAAAACCACAAGGTTCCACATTTCCATCAAAAAAGTAAAATGTTCTAGTTAGCAAACAAAGCTCTCATTAATATCACCCAAGCTCACTTTCTAGTGAAGTGATTCTGACAGTAATTTTGTGTTAACTTTCAGTTCATTTGGAAGCTGTAGCTGTGAAAAGTGTCACAGTATTGTATATTATGCTAGGGAATTATACTGGGATTCTGGTTATTTATAAGCAATGGTGTTTGAAAATCAAATTAGTGAACAATGGAGATTAGGTCTTGGAAACGCTTTCAGAAAGCTGGCGGCTATTACAGTTGATGTAAGGACCCGAGTTTACTATGTCTGGTTTTCAGAGGAGTTGCTCAGCACCAGCTCTGAAGAATTCATTAAAAAGGCATTGATTATTAGACTGAAAAGCTGCTGGTAGCAGTTGAAAAACATAGTCTTGTGTGATAGTTGAGTGATAGCCTTGGCCAAATAGTTGAATTGTAGCCCTGTAGCACCCAACAGTGTCATTCTTTACCTCCCTGGACTGTGAGGAGCAGCAGATTAAAAACTGTTTGTGGGTGGAAAAATGTGGCTTTGACTGGAAACCAGGAGATGGTCTGAGAAGCCTGGCAGCTGAGAACTTCTGCCTGCAATGCTGCCAGAGGAAAGGGTTTCTCTTCACTTGCACAGCACTCTGAGCAGGCAAGGGCAATAGGGTCTTTCACCTGCACACAAAAGGTCTGCACTGCAGTTGTAAAGGCAGCACTATGATACAGCAGCTCTAATAGCCCTGGAGAGGAGCATAATCATGGCTCTGAGGACAGAGGGAATGTTTGAGTTATAAAATACTTATGCCACATGAATATCTGGACAGTGAAGGCACTTGCCTTAAGACAGGCCAGAAGCACAGACTCACATTCAGACTGGTGATTTACAAAGCTGTTGATAATGTGATCATTGCAGATTGGACCCTTCAACCCATCCTATGAAAAGATCTTCAGGCACTTCCGGAATGTGAAATACAAGGGTGAGTGGCTGAATCAGATTGAGAATGGCTGAGATTATCAGATGTCACCCTGAGAGGGATTGAACTGGCTGAAGAAACAGTCCAGCAATCACAGGCAAACCTGTCACAAACTGTGAAAGGCTTCCAAATGCAGTGCATTTCTGGGAAGAGCATATGGCTAGGATGCCCCATGTGATTCTGACTGGGCCTCATTTCTTCCACATGGTGTTTTTTAGTTAATATGGCCACAGTTTATCTTAAAGGACTCTGATTTGGTATCTTAGACAAGATTTGTACATAGGAAATTTAAAAAGCCATACTTCTTATTAAACTGGGATCATCTCTGCTAAAAGGTATTTTCCTTATCCTAGTGATAGACATGGAAAATATCCTACTTACTGACAAGCAAATTCACTTCACTGAAACACCTGTGCAGTCATGATGCAATATTTAACACAAACCCCCTTTTTTAGATCAGAAGGTCCTGGTCCCTGGTTTCAATATTCAAGAACTGCTTCCTGACAGACTGGATGAGTATTATCGCTATGAAGGATCCCTGACAACTCCTCCCTGCTACCCGAGCGTTCTCTGGACAGTTTTCCGACACCCTGTTAAAATTTCTCAAGAGCAGGCAAGTTCCAACAGAGCACATTTTCCTGATCGGTGTCTGCTAAAGAACTGTAAATACATATTCTTATATCCTGGATTTCTCTTATGTTCCTGTGAAACTGAAAGGTGACCATTGCTAAAATCCTTTGAGTGGGAAGAATAGCACAGAACTGACATAAATCAATATTCCATTCTGCTTGTTGTCAGCACATTTTCAGTTGGCCAAAACAAAGGACAGACAGCTGCATGGCAATTGGTACACTATCAGCTTGAAAAAATCACAGTCAAGTCAAATTAATTTTTATTTTCATTACATACTTACTCCCTGCTCTAAATTTTTCCATGAGTTACCTGCAGATTATTTTGTCTGGGCTCCACATCTGAACGCTATTCACCAAGTATTTCAGTGCGACTTTGATTCTGATGGACTTACGTGGGTTGGAAAGTTTCTAAAAAGCTCATGTTGTGTTATTTATCAATCTTGAATATCCTAGCTTTTCTCCCAGCTTACATTTTTTGTCCTCATCTAGTTAACTTCTTTTGCTCTTAGGTGGCCACTTACATAGATTATAAACTCACAATCACTATCTTCTGATTTACCTGTGATGAGACACGGGGAAAATATTATTATCAAAATCTCAGATCAAATTACTGCATGCTCCTCATTTTGAAAATACATTCTCATCTTTGTCCATTCTGTCAGATCACGTCTCTACCAAAACAAAGAGCTCTTTCAAAAAGTAGCCTTTAATACCACTTAGGAGTTAGACTGTGCCAGGGAGAGCATGCTGGAAGAGTCTACCATGTTTCCTCCCATCCAGTCTTCCTGGCAGATAATCTGATAGTAAGAAGTAGTTTTATCAGGATGTAAACAAAATACAGGTATGGACTTGGAGATGTCACACTGTTTACACATTATTCTCTATTTAGGTTTACAGGCCACACAAGACTCAATTATTACTTAATGTACCCTCTTCCCTTTGACGACCCCTTTGATTTCAAACACTCCCAGTGATCCCACACTGGCACTGCTTTCTCTGTATTCTGGGAGCTGAACAGGTGCTTCCCTTTCTAGTTACTGGCACTGCAAACAGCCATGTACTGCACAGAGAGCGATGACCCAGAACCCCTGGAAATGGTTGATAACTTCAGAAACGTTCAGGAATTCCATGAAAGACTGGTTTTTATCTCCTTCCATGAAGGTGAGTTGTATGAATGCTTCTGTGCAAAGAAACAGTGCACAGTGATCTGTGGAAACATGAAGTACTGGAATGGCAGTCCTGCTGCATTGTACCACTACAGAAACACAACAATCTCCTTTCCCTGCAGTTCACTGTTGCCCTTTCTTTTCGTATTGCATTGGTGCATGGGCAGTTGCACAAGAATAAGGTATTCCCAGGGTAGATAAGAATTTTTTTCCACAGTGGTTCTCAGGCAAGTCCTGCAACCCTTCTGATCAAAGGCAAGGAGACAAAAGAAGGAAGACACAATTGGCCTTGTCATGCTTGGCAGAAGTATTTGCTGTCACTCCAAATACTAAACAGTTCCACAGCTGGGCTGTTTCAGCCGATGTAAGTGCTTAAGATGGTCTTGTCTCACCAGTGACATTTGCTGGTTCTCAGCAATGTCAGGCTTGATCTTATACAGACCACACATTTAAAGGGAGTCACAACTTTGCCTTTCAGGGACATTGTTTTGGGGAAATTACACAGAATCAGAAGAGGTCCTTGAGGAATTCAAACTTGGCAAATAAATATAATTCATAACATTGGATTGTATGGTTCAGTGTTACAAATTAAAAAACAACAACCCCATTTTATAAGGAAGAACTGATCCAAAAGCTTAACTCTGCAGTGTAACACAATGACAACACATAAGTTTGGTGGGGAGCTTTGCACAAAAGTCTGCATCTGTGGTGAGAAGCTGAGCTGTACCCCACAGAAAGGCCTTTCAGTATATTGTTTGTGCAAAATGTATTGTTCCAACTTCTTTGTTGTCTTGCAAACAAATACTCTTAAGGACCTGTAAAGGTGGCATGTACACTCAAGGCAGATTAATCTAGGCAAGCCACTACACTATTTGAAATTGAGAATAAAATATTTCTAAAAGAAAAAGCAGACTTCACAAAAAAGATTAGCCAAGCAGTAAACTTTCAAATTAATAAAATGTGTTAGCACATCATTTCAACTTTGCATGTCAGTTTCTTCACTGTTTAGATGAAAGAACAGAAAACACAGGAATTGTCTGTTTTGGACACTTTCACACAACAGCCACTGCAGAAACAGTTCCCTGCAGGCACACTGCAGTAGCTGTTCTTGCCATTCCCCTCTGCAGACAGACCCTTTCATAACATATTGCTTCTAATAGAAAGCTGTAAAGGAGAAAAGTGAAAATTAGAGATCAGCCAAAACAAATCCTGGGCAAAACATTCCTCTGAAATCAGAGATGATTTACATTTGTCACCAAAAGTTGGCTGATCTCTTAAAATGAGAATTACACTAGTAGTTCTCTTGTTGCTAGATTCTGAACAAAATATGTAGGAAAATTACAAGTTTACCAAATTAGCATTCCTTAACATCTCTGGGATTAATATACAAATGGATACTGGTTGCACAAACAGTATTTTGAGTAAACTAAAAGATGACTGAATAGTGAAAGAGGGGAAGAACTAGAGTATGTCAGTCTTTTTTCTGCTTTTATGGATTGGCCTACCAGCAGAATGCCCTCCATGGCATTCTTATATGACCAGAAGGATGTTAAAACTTTCTTCTCTAACCTCCTCAAACACTGGCTGCCAGCTAGAGAGCTAGTTGGGTCCAGAATGGCTATTTCAGTAATCCTCTTCAAATCTCTGCTCAAGTCAGATTATGAGCAATGATTTCACGCAGCAGAATCTGCAATACAGCTGCCAAGTTTCTGAGACTAAGGCTTCCTCTGCAGGGTCTTAAATCACTGCACATACAATCTACTACAGCAATGCCACTGCAGAAACACCTCCTGAAGTACCAGAAGTCCCAGAGTGAGCAGCTCCCTTGTGATTGAGACAGGTTCACCATGGAATCCTAGCGATCCAACTTCTACATTTTCTACCCTCATCCTCTATTTATCAAAATTCAATACCTGGTGGGCTTGGCAAGGGTACGTTGTCAATTCCCAACCACACCTATGAGCCACTGATCTGCTGAGTCAGTAGTCAGTCAGAAATGAGAAATGCAGTTTTCCATCTGTTTCTTAAGCTGACCTTTAAGCACCTCACTATACTCTCTCTGTAAATCACACTCAGTATTTAATAGTAAAAGGTAGAGAGTTACAACCCACGATCCCAGTAACTGAAAATCAGACACTATACTTTTCACCCAGGAAGCTCCAAACACTTCACAGAAATAGTGTAAGTATTATTATTTCCATTTATGGGGGAAAATTTGACCCAGATGTGACTTTCTCAAAATTGTTGCTGTGAACCAGAGCCAAAACAAATAACATTTGGTTCTCCCTCTACTAAGCCACACAACTGGCTCCCACGCAGAGAAGACACCAGCTATAAAAGCATTTTCAATGTATCTTTAAAGCTAGCATGACTTAGCAGAGTTAAATTGTAGGGGATATTGCCCATCCTGCTGTTCATACCCCAGAACTGGTCTCTATGGCTATGAAAGACATCACTCAGTGATACTTTAATAGAAACCCCCATTCAGTCTAAGTACATTTAATTACAAAAGCTCATTGACTCTATCAGTGAACCATAGAAAAAATGTTCAACCCATTTCAAAAACAGTATTCATTGCCCCTGTAATCTCACATTCCACTTACTGCAGTCACAAAAGCTCCCTCACAGGTGCAGCCCCTCACCTAAAGGGCAAAAAAAGTCAAGGAAAGAAAGAAA
>VZRS01010052.1:0-40913 GCA_013398055.1 Ifrita kowaldi | reverse complement strand
AGGTGGCGCCCCCCCCCCAAAGGGCAAAAAAAAGCAAAGAAAAAAAAAAAAAAAAAAAAAAAAAAAAAGGAAAAAGAAGATAAAAAGGCTCCTGTCAAAGCCCAATGAAGTACACCTGGCTGCTGCAAGTGTCCAGCCTGATGCAGTCAGCTGTACCTCAAATAGGAACAGAGCACACCTATTAAGAAGGAGAGGCCATGCACAGAATCAAGGATTGGGCCAGGCAACGACAGAAATTTGTAAAAGAACTCCTGTTGTGCACACCTAGGCCCCTACTAAGCAGGTTTTCTGAACAACTTTTCTGCCTTATCCGTGACAAGGCTGAGAGCTGCCACCTTCACCTGAGCACAGACACCACAAGATGGGGCCACTGGACTGTGTTTTGCATTAAAATTGAAAATGACTAAAATGTTCAGTCATCCACATTTTTGATGCCAGTAATGAGTATCTAAATTCATGCTCACTATTAATAAGAACCACATTGCAAAAAGCCTCTAATCTTTAAGGATTACACAGCAAAACTCACACGTGTTTATAATATATTTTGTCTGACAGCAATTTATTCTAATAAAATCAGCTTCACAAACATGCAGCTGGAATTTGTTACAGTGTTCAAACCACCCACTGCCCACGAGTTAAACAGGAACTCATGTCTAGTTTTGATTAGGGTACCATGCTGAAATACTATCTAACTATATTTTGTAAGAAGAGCCTCTCATCAGACAGAAGTACTCCCTACCCCTTCCTCTTCAAACTACAAGCTCTTTTTCTACAGTTATCTCTTTGGTATTATATTTTGTGTCCATTTGACATGCCTTTACTATAACAAAACTCACCTTTTGTAAAACAGCTCTTCTTCAATTCCATGGATGTAAGCTTCTTCCATTCAGCTGGACTTCAAATTAATGAGTCAAATGGAATAAGGTTAAACTCCACGTTTTACATTTGTGTTTTATCAACAGCTGATTTAATAAGAGAAAATATTTAGATGGAAAACATGAAACCTGTCAGTTTGACTCTGAAAGAGTTCTGATGTTGCTTAGAGAGAAACAGTCATTTGATAAAATATAAAAAACAAGGTGTCAATAAATTAAGAAAATGCAGTTAAGAAAAGGGAGCTCACCTCCAGGATCTTTGGGGAGGCCAAAATAAATAAAAATACTTCCATTGCCAAAAACGTACATGAAAGTCACTAACAAATACAGCATTATGATAATCCTTAAATCTTTATGCAAACCAGTGATCACTCAGTTCATCAAACTAATATCCTGATTAATTTTTACCTTCATTGATGCCTTTAAGCAATTCACAGCAAAGCATATAATTCTTCAGCTGTCCACGTTCAATGGTGTTCTGTTTGAGAAAACAAAAGGCATCAAATTTAACATCCTTGGTTGCCTGGGTTTAGTTCTTTGGGTTTGCTTATGATCTCATTTATTACAGCACAAAAATCATATTCCTGCTATGACCTGCTGTGCCGGTGCCTCCACGTTGGCACTGTGACTACAGCATGTGTCTCATGTCACAGCACTGTGAACTGTGGATCCAGCTGTGGGACTGGGACATTCCAGGGAACATCTGGGCAAAGTTACCCATTCCATACTCACAAAGTGGTGTGACCAGGCTTTAGAAAGGCTGCAGATGCAGAATGCAAATGTTATGACAGACCAGAGACTCACCTTCTCTTCTAAAGGCAATGATATCAACAGTTTTGCATGTTTTCCCTCTTTTCCTAGGTTTTGTGGTTTCTGTTGTGATAGCCTGCATTCTGGGAGTTCTCATCATTCTTGCAGTAGCCTTCTGGCTACTGAAGAAGAAAAGGTAAGATGTCTGGCTGTCACATCACAAAAAAATTCCGTATTTTTCTTCTGACACGAAGAAGTGCTTGTGTGTCCAAAACTTTGCACATTTTTTATGCTGGCAAGGTTTGATCTTTTGTAAGACATGATCTCTTCCTACAAACTATGATTTGTTTTTATTACTGTAGACATTATTTCCCCTGTGTGATATCAGACAGGGTCAATAACAGACTTACCCAGTTTTTCTATTTCTCAAATGCCATTTGCTCTTTTCTTGTTCCTTTTGCTAGCACTGCTGCTCCTAATTGCTTTTTGGATCCTTCCATTTTTTCCTAGAACAGTAAGTGAAACAAGGAGAATAGAATTTTAGGAAAACCTCTCCCAAAGGTCACAACATTTTAGAGGAAGAAATATGTACTGCCAAAAGACCATTAAGCCGCTGTTTGCCAACAAAGACAAACCCTGGAAAAAAAATCTAAGATTACAAATTTTCCTACAGCCTGATTCCCTTTCATTCAGCATTGACCTTGCATACAAAATGTGTTCTCCTGAAATACTTGTAACAATAAGCTACTGTGACATTTGCACTAGTACAGAGAAAAATAATCTCATACATACACGCATAATGGACAATTTTAAGTAACTAAGTGTGCTTTTCCTTCATTAGCATTACAATTATTTAATAAAATTGTTTTATTTTAGCTGCAAAAAGGGAGGTGAAGACAACAGAGGAGTCATCTACAAACCAGGCATGTACAAGGAGGAAGATGACATCTCCAAAATTTGATGCCCTGCTCTGTCACAAAAGCCCCTTTTCATACATAGCACTGATTTATTTTGGATTGGTGAAACACATCTCTTGTTCTTGGCTAATGATAAGCTTCAATAGAGTTCTAAAAACACATACCAGCCACAAGTTTTCTGTAGCCCTTGTTCTCTTGTCTTCCAGAGAGATATGATCAGTGAATCCCCCTGAGCTGAATTCCTCACCACATTCTTTTCATGTCTCCTGCTTACTGAGTCTGGGTGTTTTAATTGATTTTACAGTTAATCCTAAACTCCAGTTTTATGGTTTGTTTAGCACAGGTTTTCCCACAGGTATTCAAATCTGAAGACACTCATCAAGCTACAAGCACTCTGCTAAAACAAGGTATTGGTTTTAGTAGCATGAATATAAAAAACATAAAGGGAAAACTGTATCTGACATCAGTATTTGAACCGGGTTGTTCAACAAATACAGTTTTGAAAAGCACAGGATATTATGCCAGTGCATTCACCGGTGGAACTGTAATATTAGAGGAAAAGACAAGTGTAAATGCAATGAAAGCCATATGGATTATTAATGGGGTTCAAGCCCAGGAACTCAGTGCTGAGAAAACACTACTGCTAGAGGAACAGCTCACTTTCCAGATATTACACAGCCTCACAAATCTGTTAAGGAAGTCAGCCCCTGACTGTCACTGGAATTAGAGAAGATGATTGTCTTATTATCCTGCTCTTATTTATAGTGTGTGTATGAATGATGTGAAGATAAGGTAGTTGCTACTGCTTTTAAGCAGACTTGTCATTTAACCATGAAAACCTGATAGATTTTACAGTATATATTACAGCTGCAATTACACAGTAGATGTTTTTTCTCATTTAGTTCTCTTAGTAATCTAATTCCTAGAAAGAAATCTAAATTACCTTTTCAACCTCATAAGCTAGATACTCGAGTCTCATTATGCATTTTTGGAAGTGAGAAGCATAAACCTGATTCCACTGCAGACAAAGTGGAATGTCGTTGACTTCAGGAAGAATAGGGTGTATCCAACCTACCCCAATGCATACAGAATTCCTCTTAAATCTGACATCTACAGCGTGGATCTGAAATGCTTGTACTTCAGTGTGCACACAGGAAGTGACAGACCACAGGACCATACCTAAAATAACTTCAGGTCTGAATGCTGCTAAACACTACTAGGGAAATTTCAATCTGAACTTTATACTTAGATCCCTTTTACATTCAATTGCAGCACCACCACATCTGCGATTTTAAAGAAATAAACTCTTGTATGTGTTATCTCCTTTCAAGATGGCAGATTCAGACTGTTTCAGCAGAGTGTTTTAGATTCTTCCCCTTCCATCCCCAAGAAAATTGTGTGATGTCAAAAGCAGGCTTTTGAGTGCAAGGAGAAATAACTTATTAATACTTACTGTACATGAAATTTAGGAGCACAATCTTACAACTGAGTACACGGCATATGCCAGTATTTTTATCCCACATAAACAAGCATATAAAGATCATCTCGTTGAAATGTCTGAAATTACATAAAAAGCAGCATTTGTGTGCTACAGGGAACACAACTTACGCTTTGAATAAAGGTGTCTATGACTACATAATAAATTTCATGCTGTTTCTTTGGTTTCTCTTGTTTCTTCTAGAAGAGTAACATTTTATTGTGTATTTTAATCTTTACCTCAGCTGATTAGAAACACCCATCAATCACTCTCTTTTGCATGTAGCATCCCTGACACCTGTAAAAAGAAGCATAAAAACCTTAGCCAAGCATTACATGCCTACTGTGAGGAAAACCTCACGGTACCAGCAAGGGAAACATATTAAACACATTACAGATTTGGGAGAAAATGTCTCCTTCAGAATTGTTTCTTAAGCAAATGAACATACTGAAGAGGAATTCACACAAATCATATTCCTGCTATTCCCACTTACAACACTCTCTAATTGCATGGAGGACTCCTATAAAATCCATACTGCCTTTGAAAATGCAAGCATATGGGAACTATTGTTTTTCTTTAATATTGTATTACCAGTTTGCACTGCCAGTGGTCCCTAAGCTGAAAGAATCTAAGCTCATATGTTTTCTGGTCTCTGTAGCCACTGTCATTTAATAAACCTATTGAAGGATCACTTTTTTTTTAATGGTTTCCAGCAGCTTTCTTTTGTCACTCTTACATGCACAATGTGTCCAGGAAAAAAATTAGGCATGATCAGAAAGACAGATGTAGTTAATATGCTACCATAATAAACGAAATCAAGTTTTAAAAATCTCAATTTACTTCTTTTTTTAAATGGAAAGATCCATTTCTGAGATTCCAACAGCAGAAATGAAGCCTAAATAACTTGAGTCAGTGAAGTGGAAGAATAAGATGCCACAAGGGATGTAGAAATCTCCTTCCATTTCCTTGTGACAGAAGGAAATCCCTTCCTGTGTGTGACAACACCCTCACAGCGTGACTCTATAAAATCTCAGAGTATTCACTTCCTGTCAGCAAATACAAATATCCTCACAGAGGTGCTTTACTGACTGTTCCACTTCCTCGTTCAGCCAAGAACTCCTCTTCTCAGGAAGAGGTTATCAAAACAGCAGCTACCAGGTTTTCCTTTTGAGTTCAGAAAGGAGAGCTTGCTCCAGGACATCCTATCATAGTTTATATAACAAAGTTTGAAGTCAACTTGGTAGAACTTTGTCAGAACTGGCTGACCAATCACAATACTACTCTGCTAAAAGTGTGCAGTAGGATCATGATAAATAGCTTATTTTTATACCTTCTCCACTATGAAGAGTGTAAGGGTACAACACATATTGGATAACTAACTGTGTTTCAAAATTTGCCAAGGAAATTCTGAATCACAAAAAAAATCCTCATGTATCATCTCTGATGTATGAAAACAAATCCCAAGGGATTAATTTTAACATTTACACCTAAAAGTTAATGCCCAACAAAAGAAAATTTTGAAAAAGCATATTAAATATAGAAGCTTTAGGGGAAAAAAGCCTTCTGGACTTCAGCTAAAATGGCGGAAAGAAAACAGAATAGTTTTGCTATTGCAAAGCTTAATGTGTTGAAGTAAAATGTTATTTTCATTAATTCTGTAGCAAGATCATCATACTAATTCTCATCTGAGTTTAAGGCCTAGTCCTCAATCTTAAATCTGTTACCCTTAATCAAACACACAAATGTAATATTGAATAATTTGTCTTATTATTGCAGAAAGCTACAACTGAACTGTTTAGATGCTCAGATGTGGAGTACCCATGAGAAGGTTTGAACTGTGCATTTCAAACTGCTGCCTGAACAAAAGCCAAGTTAAAAAGTAAACAAATACTGATATTTAAAAAAATAAAGATAGTTCAACCGAGTACCAGGAATGTAAGTAACATCCAAAGCTTTTCACATGAGAAGAGACAGCTAGTGTCAAAGAGCTGGAGAGGTGAAACGAAAAGGCATCATTATAAAAAAATTGGAGGTTTTAAAAAAGCCTGTAATAATTACTGTGTTGGCTGCAGCTGTGTGCCCCCATCTCATGCATTTCAGTGCACAGGATCAGCAGACCCAGAAACACAGCAAACAACAAAGATAGAGAAAATACTTATATCTCATGGCTGGGCAGCTAGATACCCATAGCTGGCCAGCTGCTGGGATATTCCCTTGAACTTCCACACTACAAGAAGGTTGTAGCTCTGTGCTTGATGACCTGCCCCACTTTTCACTTGCGTTCTGTCAAGACCTTAAGGAAATGGAACTGGTGAATTCACAAGGCAGATGCCATCAAGTGGCTCTGAACAACCAGCACCACTGGCAATGCTTTTTTATTATTTACAAGTAATCAAATTTTCTGAAATTCTAAAAGAAAACTATAAATGGTTATTCTGACACATTGAGTATATTTTGAAAAATCAGTTTATAACTTAGTTGTGGTGTGGGCTTTTTTTCAACCACAAATATAGCTTAGGACATAAAAATTCAAAAAGACACTGAAGTTTTTATTATTAGCTTGCAAGGAATATTTAAATCTTACTAAGACTTCCACTTTATTTTATTATTCTTGTTTTTTCCTTCTGTTTAAAAGACATCTTCATTCGTCACTAGAAAACGTAGAATGGAGCTTAACCTACCACACAGACCTTTAAAAATAAGGCAATATTTATATGTTCTACATTTCAAAAATGTAAGATAATCAGAAATATTACCAAAAAAGTAAAATCTGATACCTTGTTTCAGTTCTGGCTGCATATTCAGCAGGAAATGTTTACAGACAGATTTCAAACTCCCTGTACTTTAATTATGCCAAACAAAAGCAAACAGGAGACTTTGTAACACACACACAAAATTTCCCACCATGTCCATCTTTCAGAGTGGATGAAACACCACGAGTGATTTGCTGGATGGCCCTACAGGCCCATCTGTGTCCTTTGGGGGGAGGTATCCAACTGCCAAGAAGGTGCAGGCTGACTCAGCTGAAGGATCCAGTACCAGGATATGCTGAAGTCTCCATTTATTTTCCGCACATGTTTAGGATGTGCTTGGTTCTTCACAAAATAAGTAAGAGGTAACAAAGAGACCGTGACTTGGAAGCCTCGGGAAACCAAGCAGCTCACACAACCAGTCAGACCTTTTGGTGGTTTTAGATTGCTTCATTATGGTAAAAGTTCCAGAGGCTGTGCCCACGGTCCAACTCAGAACCGTAATCCACTGACTGCACAGCTTTACAAAGCTTAAGTATTCACTGCTTCTTCTCAAACTGATAAAGTTGCTCCATACTGAACCTAACTCACTGCACCTTGTCAAACTGCAAAACACTTTCTACCACAATACGGTAGCTACAGTTTTATAACACCATTTCTCACCAAGAAAAAACTGATGGCCAGCAAGTCAAACCCAATATTAGGTTCTCTCAAAATAAATAATTTTCTTAATAACGAGCATTCCTGTGAATGTAAAGTTCTACTCTGCCATTCTCACAAAAAAGGTGTCCAAAGGTGTTCATTTTGCAAAAATTGTTTTGGAAGCCTCTCCATTTCTGACCAGCTAAACAGACAATTTAGTGGTTAAACTTGGAAATAATATCCATCACTTGTACCTAACTGGCAGTCAGTACATTAATTGTGTGGCATACGTTTTCTATGTGAAATTATGAAATAACAGATCCCCAAACAACTTTTAGCCTGTTACATGAAACTGCACTAAGTGGTTTCTGTGATATCCCAGGATTACAGCAAGAGATATAAATGGGCCACTGTTAACTCTGTTCTTTTCAGTTCTTAGTACACAGAGAAATGCAGAGCAGCTGTCAGTGGATGAAAACCACTATGCCTCAACTGAAGTAGTATGTGAATCGTAATTCACATAAGCTGCAGATACTTAAAGACGCTCAAACAATTCTACATTTAAAACGTGTATTTTTGTCAAGTCTGGTCTCATTGTTGCATCAGTAAAACATGTAAACAAATATAAAACTGAAAGTTGATGAAAATTTAAAAGAACAGAACTTTAACATTTCCACATGTTTATTAATACATTAGTTTGATTCAATCAAAACATCTATATTGCACAGTCTCACGGGGAAAAAAAAGCACAACAGTTTGAAAAAAAGAACTCAGAAGACCAATTGTTTTCTTTTAAGAACACAACCAACAACTGCTACTAAAAATATATGATAGTTTCTGATTCCAGAGAAGTGAAATGGCACCATCTAGTGACTCACACACGAGAAAGTCAGTTGTCACTTCTTTTACTTCCTCCCAACACCATACACTCAAGTTTGGAAACAATAGCAAAAGAAAATGTAAAAATAAACATAATTGCCGGAACATTTACTACAGAACAAGGAACTGAAAGTCAAGTGTTATACTCAAGGATTATTTTTCTACCAAACCAGGTACCTGTGGTCTTTAGTATATTAAACTATTTTTGGAGGCACATACAATATAAATTTAATAGTTACATACTATTGACCCAAGTATCTTCCCAGGAACACCAAATGCTTTTTAAGCAATGGCAACAATAGCTTACTAAGGAGGTTTCTATCAGTTAGTAACACACACAGCTGTCAAAACTTATGAAAAAAAATTGAGTCACTTTGGATGCATCTCATTTTTCACTGATAAATTCGAATAGCAGCCCCTTCAATTCATAATCGCACCTCATATTTGCACAGGCACCATGATCCTATGCATTTATGTTCACTGGTTCACTTTTCCAGCAGAATGCCTAAAGGCTGCCAGCACAGAACATTTCTAAGCTATTTTTGCAGAAGTAAACTTTAACTGCTTCTGTACAGATTGCATAGGTCTTATAAAATCTCCCAGGAATTCATCCACTAGAAAAATACAGACAAAAGCAAAGTATTTGCTAGGTTTTATATTTTCTTTTTCATCTATAATTTTCTTGAAGGAATATATTGAACAAAACTTTTTTCCTCAACCCCGAGGAATTACTGAGGTAATGTGCCCTCTGGAGGACTGTCGAGGAGGGCTTTTCCTTTTGGAATTGCTACATAGAAAGTGAAAGAGCAAAAGAGGTGGCACAGACAATTTTCACCAGTTTCCTCTTTTGTTCTTTGCTTTCCATGTGTATTTAATAAATACAAAGAATAGTTTCTTAATTGCTGGAAAAGTTAGGTCTCCAGCAGATCCCACCACTCTAAATTCTCAGGGTGTCTCACCCTAAAAAGTGGGGCACATTGAAATTATAGCCTCAGAGATGAATGAAATATAAACTTTGTTTTAAATTCTCTTTTTTTTTTTCCAAAAGGTGGTCCTCCCTATGAAAGAAAGTTCAAGGATTAACTAATAGAGTTAACCCTGTTAGTTGTGTTAGATCTCCAATTTGCTCCAATGAAACAAATTTTAAAATTACCACTCCTAGGTTTCATTATTTTGTGTAAGGCTGCCATAATTTTATTTTCTATTATCAAAACTAACTTTTGAGAAATTATGTTGCCACAAGAGAACTACTGATATTAAATAGTATAAGCTGTTTGTCCAATATTATTCCACATTAAAGCCATCTCCAGTGAATAAGAAATATCATATGACTTACTTCAAAAGTCTGTCATAGGTAAATCAGAACAGTTCCTGGAGCAGCATAGAAAACACCACTCCAAAGATGAGCACGTTTTTCCATACTGATGCTTAATGGCTACCCCCAGTTTGCACAGGAACAAAACACACATGGGAAGAAAGCAGCAGGGAGACGAGCCAGACAAAAGCCCTAGAACCAAAGAGGGGACAAAACCCCCTGAAGAACGGTTACACATATTGCATTTTCCACTAGCATTTGAAATTTCTACTAAGGATCTCCACGAGGCAAATAAATTGGTTAGAGAGTTGCAGAGTAAATACCACAAAACAAATACATGCTAAAGTGTGCATTCCCCATGCCAATAAACTAGTTTTTAATTTTAAGAGAAATTTAAACTAGCAATTTCATCTCTGATGTGGACAGGGTGGTTGAAAACCATTTAAACAACCCTACCCATTTAAGCAAACTACATTAATGGGGAAAGGACTACTATCCTAACTACACTGTGTAGGAAAATAGGGAGAAGTAGGAGTAGCATTTAAAAACACTTCTGGTAAGAGTCTATATTCTGATATAGCTACGGTTCTTGGGAATACCTGCCAGGCACCAAAATTGAAACAACAGGAACTTGAAATGAATATGCACAAAGGTGCACATGAAATAGTACATATGAAAATGGCAGGCCCGCCCAGACATCCGAGCCGGAATGGGCCCAGCCTGGCGAGCCGGAGCTGGGGCCGGCCCTCTCCCGGTTGCGACGCCGCTCCTGGGACACCCCGGTCACCTGCGCAGGGCAGAGGCCGCGCACCGCCGCACCCAGGGCGCTCTCCCGGCCGTGCCGCTCACCCTAACCCAGCACTGGGAGCTTCCTCAGGAACGTCCCAGGGGTAACCAAACCGCAGCGACCATCACGTTGAAGATCACTGGGTTTTGTATCCCCAGGCACCACGGCACGGCCGTGAGGTGCACACAGGCACAGCCCCACAGCCCGCACCTGGTGTACCCCACACGGTGGGGTCACCACCCAGAGGGTGGCCGAGGCCGTGGGACACGGCGCTGGGGACATCTGTGGCCACCAAGAATCGCTGTGGGGAGCCTGGGCCCTCTAGGCCACGGACCACGCAGGTTTCCCGGGGAGCCGTGCCCGCACTCCCCGCCGGCACCCCGGGGGTGTGGGCGTGGGGTACCCACAGGAGCGTCTGAGGAGAGGCCGGGGCGGGCGGGAGCTGCCTGCGCCATTTAAGAAAAGCGCATCTCGGAGCCGCCCCCGTCCCCGGCCTCCTCTCCGCGACCGTGCGCGGAAAGCTCCGAGGCGGTGCGGTCCCGGTGCCCGTGCCCTCTGCCCTCGAACGTGGGGCCGCCGCCCTCCCACAGTGCCTGCCCTGGGTGTGCGGCTGCCACCGGCACCGACCCGCAGCCACGCCCGCCTCACGCTGCGAGGAGGGCGCGGGCGGCCCGAGGCCCCGCGGGCTGGCGCTGGGGCCCTCAGCGAGGCGGGAAGGGGGGGTCTCGCCTCGATCTCACCGGGACAAGCGGGGGGTCTCGCCGCCGATCTCCTCACCGAGACAGGCAGCGGGGCCTCACAGCTGATCTCCTCAGCGGGGCGGGCAGAAGGGTCTCGCACCTGATCCGCTCAAGAGGGGTCTGGCCGCCGATCCCCTCAGCAAGGCGGGCAGAGGGGTCTGGCCGCCGATCCCCTCAGCAAGGCGGGCAGCGGACTCTGCTGCTCCTAAACGGGCGGCAAGGAAGGGGAAGGGTTCCAGCCCTGCCTCGTGCAGCAGCGGGCTTGTCCCTGCCCTCCCTTCAAGCAGACGAAGCAGCGGCAGACTAACGCAGCGCTGTCTGCCTAAACAGCACATTGAACTCAATTAATTAATCAAGACCTGGTTTTAGAGGCCGGTCCCTCCCCACACTTGGCACAAGGAGCTGCTCAGCCGTTTTCTAATTTCGAGTACATCTACCAGTGCTATTCTGGAAAATTACATATAAACAGTATGTAAGACACATGTGGTTGCCTTTTGCCCGTGTTTTATTGGTTCAGAGCGCAAGTGTGAGGGTTACAAAGTCATTGCAGCTGGGTGAGGAAGCTCAAAAGCAGCATTCGGCAGCATTAAGACAGGGACAGAAGTTTCAGCCTTGTTGAAGAAATTCTGTCCTTCATCTAGAATATAGACCAGAGCTAGTTAGTTCCTTATGTTGCCTGGAGGGGAAAAAAAAAAAGGAAAAATAAAAAAGTAAGTAAAAGTAGCAGTACAGATTTGTGAACAGCATGAAAATAAATTAAACATTAAACATTTCTTAAAAAGAAGTATTATATAATTTGCACTTCACTTGTATTTAATTGGGAAGTTGAAGTCTGCGCTTTTCCACTGCATACAAAAATATGTCTCTGGGTGAGGCAGGACTGGAAGTGAGGACGCAGCAGAGAAGGGCGTCAGCCCTGGGCTCTGCTAGCTCCTGTCCCAAAGGAAGTGTCACAGGAGCATCATTGCTTTATGCTGTTCTGCAAAGGTGTTAAACCAAGTCAGAAAGGTCAGCGTGCACAGTGGTAGCATTTCCCTGAGAAATCAAAACCTGTTTTGAAGCAAGTCCATGAATCTGACGGCCCAGTGCCAAACATGAGGCCTTGGGACACCAGTCAGAGCTGTGTGTCATGGACACGCCTCTGGAGGGTGGCATAGGCAGAAAAGGTCACAACTGCAGTAAGTCATCTCAGCCACCTACTCAAGGAAGGTATTTAAGATGAACTAGGGTGAAATTCTCAAGACTTAGTGCATGTTCACAGAGTTCTTGGTCACTCTGAAGGCAGTACAGTGTATTCAGTAGTACATTTTAAGTTACACAACTTTCCACAATTCATTAAACCTGTTAAATCCTCAGATGGGGAAAATTCTCATATCCTGCTCATAACTCACAACTTTATTTCACAAACTGAACGACCAACAAGTACCTACCGACTATATGCTCAGAAGAATTCATGGAGCATTTGTTCACACCAGCATCTTATTGCTGATGTGCTCTGCTGAAGACAGTAAAATTTTTTTGAAGCAAGTACAACACATCCAAGAGCACAACTTTTCAGTATGTTTTGCATTCCATGCCATGCCCTTTCTTTAAACCTCCAGATGGCAAGAACATTATGCAACATAAAAGCTTCATTTATGTATCTCATCTCTTGAAGATTAGAATCTTTCTAAAGAAAAATTATTGTGAAATCTTATTGTATTGATGACTTTGGTATAGTTCAAGAATTCTAAAGAGCCACTAGTCAACCAAGTTGGAAAAAGAGTAATTTATGAAAAAGGTAATTTACCAGATTATAAAAACTGGATACATTCTACATGTGTACCAACAACTTGCCTCTGATCTACAAGTGTGCAGTATTCGTATCATAATTGCTAGTCTGCAACCAAAAATAGATCCAGACAGAAACTGTAATAAATCACCATTTCTATGTAGTGTAGGCATGTCTGCTATTTCCTTTTAACAAAGGCAGAATGCAAATGTACTTAAAATGTCACTAACTACTGCGAGGACCTAAAGACTGCTGAGCATCTAAACCCAGTTCATATCTAGGGGATATGTAAGATAAGGCTTAAACAGCTGCTCCTAAAGCAGCAAATTTGTCTGCCAGAAGTCTGAAAACAAGCACAACAAAGCAAACCAGAATCAAGAAATAGTAAAGTGTAACAAGGATGGAACTCTAGCTCCATGTTGCTTAGGGCAGGGACAATATATCCTTTCAGCTAAATACAGCTGGTGAGAGGAACAAGTAGAAAACACACTTCAGAAGCTATCTGTCATCCATGAGTTTCCCATTTATTCCTTAGGATGTCTCAACTATTAACCTGCTTTTGTCTCGGGTAGATAAAACCTTCTTTCCTTAGGTTTGCTAATTTTTGTACCAATTGCAAGCTACTAAACCACAATAATTTGAAAGGCAGAAACCATTGCTAATATAACAGCTAACAAGTATTTGTCAAATCCCTCAATTCGGGATTTGTTCCTCAGTGTTGAAGGAGGCTGGACAAACAATATGTGTTATACTGATGCAATGGTATTTGTGCTCCAGGTTATTTCAGAGTCATACCTTTCATATAACACTGATTTAAAGCAGCAACAAAAAAGAAAATGTTAACAGCTTAAGTCAGTAGATAATTCTTAATCAAATTGGAAACTGTGTCTCATGTTACCTTTACAGGCATTGCTCAGCAGTTACTTTGAAAGGGCATTTCATGACACTAAATGTCTAGAAAAATGGTTTCTTAGGAAACTGAAGCTCATCAAAATAATATACTTAGATTTAAGCAATCACTACAGAAATAAAGGATTTTTCTGGACAAGTTTAGGAACAAGCAAAGCCAGACAAAAACCCTTGTGGTTTATCACTACTTAAACTAAGCTTTATAGATACAACTCAGCTGGACACCTTTCCACAACAAATGTATCAAAAGTAGAGTGGAAATGCCAACTGTATAAAAACTATGTGGAATATTTCATACAAAATACTCCAAAATGTTTTTCATTACGTAACTTTTATTTGAGACACACATTGTAAAAAAGTTCACATGAAATAATAAAACTATTGGACTATGAAGGTTTTCTTAGGAGCTGGGTTTGGTTTTTCTGTCTATATACATCAATACAGGATTAATGATTAGGTTTACAAGTTAATCACATGACAAGTTCACTTTTATCTGCAGGAGCTTTTCACATTACACCTTTATACCAGAGGTAAAATGTGCTTAAACACACACAGTAGAACACTTCTATTTCAAAATTAAGCATTATCTCAAGGACTATACTTTTTATTCTGAATTTAGTAGCTATATAGCATTAAAATAATGGTAATTGAAGTTTTATTTGCAAAAATGTTCGTAAGGCCATAGGAATGCACTGAAATAGTTAAATTCACCAGAAACAAGAAAAATCAATGTAAATCCTGCTTTTTTTTGGAAGAAAGAAATTCGGGTTTTATTTGAGAATGGTATAAGCAGTTCAGTGAATGGAGGAGAATAAAGACCTATTATCACCTACAGACCAATCCTTAGCAAGTTTAACATTGCAAAAATTCCGTTACATTAACAGGTAACCAAACAACAGATGCATTTTCACAAATAACACATTTATGCATTTTACATATTATTGATGTACTTTCAAATCATTATGCATTCACAATATTTTAATGTGATATGTACATTCAAGACTCCTTTATTCACCTGTGAAAATGATCCACGTAATTCACTTAACTTCAGCAGACTAGTATGAGAAAGTTACTTACAATGGGAAATATTTTCTGTAAAAAGAACTACCAGTCTGAAAAGTCAATCAGCATTTTTGAGACTGTCCCCCAAAGAGAAAAGTGAGCTGCATTAAGTTTCATGAGTGGCTTAAGCTTTAGCAATATTAGAACTCCCAGATAAGTCAATAACATATTCTATATACACTCAACAAAAACTACTTGTGCATGTTTTGCTGAGCACAGACTGAAAGCTAAAATTGCAAAGCACTGAGATCAGTTTGTTTTTCTTTTGGCTTTTTTTTAAAACCATTTAGAAAAATATTGGTCAAGATAGAGCGCACAGGCATGGGGCTGAGGGAAGTTCTCCTAAAACTCCAAAGAATAAGCAGCATTTTTGTTTTTTTGAAATCCACCAAAAAATGTCTGCTTTCCTGAAAGGTTAATGGCAATTTCTGGAAGAAAACAGAAATACATTTGCTGCTTAACGACTTTAATTCTAAATGGGTATTAGAGTACTAACTAGTTGACTGAGGTATAGTTAAGAGTCCTTCAAAACTTAGGATTATATAGTCTTGAGCAAAGCAGCAACAGAGACTGCACAAAACAATCATAGTGATATTAGAAAAGCCTGTAATACCCAGCATCTGATGCATAGGCAGAACATACCATTATCATCACCCGCTTGTCTAGAGGAAAACATAGCTAAAATATCCCAGTAGAACATACAGCTGATTTGCACGCTAAGATACAGCACATTTTTCCACGTCTGACAGGGCAGACTGTACACAGAAAGGTCTCTACTGACCAAAAGTTAGCACACTGATAAAGTGCAGCCACTCAGCCATCTAATACTGCTGGAGAAGTGGGGTGGGGGCAAAGACAGAAAGAAATCTGCGTTTTACCTTATCCATAAGACCACATGAAATTAGAATTCTTCAGTTTCAGCAGATGACAACAAAATTGCATTAAATTCTTCTACAAATAGAAAAAGATGAACTGTACATGAACAATAAGCAAAGTGAAATATTTACTGCAGTACTTTCTCATGCATAAAGTGAACTTCCTATGGTCTTACCTCACATTTATGTACAGTTTAGCACAGCTAAATGTAAGAAAATAGCAAGTTTTTTTTCTCCCTCCCACCCTCCCCCATACAGAGCAGATACCCCAATTCGCTGCTGCTTCAAGAAGCACTTCATAGACTCTACTACTTACAGGCTCTTTCAAAGGGAAGTTCATGGAGACTAATATAGAATGAACATTTACCACACAGTGAAGAGAGGAAAAACAATACAAAGCATTCTGTAAACAGTGCCAAACACAGAACATGTCAGTTTTGGTTTGCAGACAACCCCTGAGATAAAAATCAAAGTATTACGACACCAAATAAGTCAGAGGTAAATTACTGAAAATAAACAACATTCATAATTGGTGTCACAACACTTTCTGTATAGAAGCACTTTTTTTAACCATACAGAAAACATAACTGCTTTAGCCTGTCCAAGAAAAACATCAAGGGTAGATACCAGAGCAGCTAGGGTTGCTTTGTTTTTTCACTAAACCTTGTTGCCATGAAGGTTTCTCTGTTCTAGTGCAGCAACAGCAGTTTATGAGATCCACCAACTAGTTACAAGAACTACTTCTATTAAACTACACATGGGGACAGGCTGATAACCACTTAAAACTTCATGGAACCAGCGACTAAGGTTAAACCTTTTAAAATCAAAAGCTTTACATCTAATGCTATTGGCCTGTTCCCTTTCAAACTATTTAGAACAAACCCAGACAAATTCAGTACCTGACACAGCAAAATGAAGTGGTTATCTGTGGTAACAACCAACTCACTGTTTACAACTCCAGACAACGAACTGAAGCAAAAGCAAGCACGTCAGACGTTTCCTTTGACAATGACAGAACCCACCCATCCCCTAACAGCAAACATGCTGGACACAAACTTGAAGTTAAAGCTTACAATGGTCCACGTTTGGCACACCAACAGAACTAAAGCACCTGTTTTAATTGCTCATCAAGGAAATTTTTCAGAAGACAATAAAAAAGTAGTAGAACAAAGACTAGGTTATACAATGCTCAGTTGAGTAAAAAAGGCAACTATGTTTCACCTCTGCTTCTAACAGTCTAGGTCACTGTACCAGTTTTTGATGAAAAAACAACTGCTTGAGCAGACCGAAGACACACATTCAGCATTAACTGCATAACTAGGGGTACATTACAGCCCTAATGCAAAGCTTCCTTAGTGCCAAAACTTGATATACTTTAGCAACTGCCCAGGAAGCTTGGTTTTGGACACCTCTGTTGTCAAGGGTCGATGCTTACAGACGTTAACGAACTATCCTTTGAATTAAGAGTAGAAATGGAAGTCACCTTTAGAAGCAGTCATTTCTGAACAAGTGAATCCACAAAGAGGTTACTCAAAACTCATGCATTCAGCTTCCACAAGCCACTTAAGTGATAGTGATGAGGCCAATTTGTGGTGATGATTTCAAATCCAGAGTGTACTTCCTCATCAGAAACAAAAAAAAGGTGCAGACAGTCTGAGCTAACAAAGGGAAGTTAAGTGAGGAAAGACACTGTGTTTATTCAAATAACTGAAAGGTGCATCTGTGAATCAGACAGTGACTGGCAATTCAGAACACAGCTTTGCTAAGTCTGGTAAAGAAAGAAAAGCAACATACTACATTCAGAATAGAAGCCAGAGCTTCTGCATAAACAGATTTGTGCATCTAAGAGACAAAATCTGTACAAATTGTTAAATGCCAATTGTTACAGTAATTCTCATCACTAGAGCAACAACATCCATACTGCATGGCCACAAGTATACAGCATAGAAAATAAAGGAAATGAGACTTAATTTTTCCCCTGGCTCTTCTGCTTGAAAATAAATTTGTTTAAAAAGAGAAAGAAAACTGCACAAATCTGTTAAGAATCTTACTTACAAGTCAAA
This sequence comes from Ifrita kowaldi, assembly GCA_013398055.1. NCBI lineage: Eukaryota > Metazoa > Chordata > Aves > Passeriformes > Cinclosomatidae > Ifrita > Ifrita kowaldi. Next base: position 23,101 of record VZRS01010052.1, on the reverse strand, counting down.
CTGTGCAAATACAAATGTAAGATTGTGCTGTAACAGGCAGTAAGAGGCCAATATGGATGTGCAAAGTTAAAAGAAACATAGCAGCTTTTGCAACAGGCAATAAAACAGAAAGTAAAAAAGGAAAACAAGTTAAATCTTGCATTTGTGTCTCCACTTCATAGCTTCCATATCTGAGAAAGAAGAGCCTGGCAGGTCAATAGGCTTAGTGAGCAAAATCCACTTGGTATTTGTGTATCGCAGTCTACGTTCAATGGAGCTCTCAGCAGCAGCTTGGTGGTATTATTTCTGAGGCTTTGTGACCCTGTGCTTTCAAAGAAGCAGAAAAGGTTCTAAGTGTGCTGCAGTCTATCATTAGAAGTTCATCAAAGTAGCGTGCATCGAAAGAAGCTGCTCTTCTTAGATCGATTTTCTGTTATTTTTACTGGCCCACCTGCCCCCGGTGAACTGTTGTCATTCTGAAAGAGAAAAGAGTGTCAACATCAAAAAATGCAGAAAAAAGATCTCCAGCTTTTCTAGTCTCCTCCCCACTTCCCCTGCTTGCAAGGCAATAACCAGAGCAGAGATCTGCTGCAACTTGACCTCCTCAGTTATCCAGACTTTGTTAATCACTTGGTAAAAAAAATAAACATTTACATAACAATCCAGATCTCAAGAATTAGCTGGAGAAGAGACTACATAATAAAAGACGGATCACACCACTGCATTTTGGAACAACACATCAGTTTCAGGCTGCCCAATGTTAATGTTCATGCAAAATAATGAATAGTTATGCACTGATGTGATAAAGCGTGATAAATCACTGTTTGCTCAATTTTGATCTAGCAACTACTGTAATCCCCAAGAGTGTTTTGGTAGGGCTACTACTCAGCCAATTATGATAGCTGTCCTCTCATTGTAACTAGTTGGTATGCTAATTGGAAATACAAACCATTTTTCTGTTGAGCTTTGTCATAATGTCCCGTGCAAGTGTGAAAAATGCCTGGTGAGGAGTGGAAATAAAGAAAAAACAAACAAGAGTTACTCACAAGACACATTAAGGACATGATAAGGACATAAAATAGCCAGACACATTAACAATACAGTATTCTGTAAGCCACTAAAAGCACTTTGAGTTGCAAGACACTCTATGTACAATAGCTGTAAATTTAAAACTTCAGTAAACATGCTTTAGAAGAAAAAACTATTTATTTTTAGTCTCCATCTTGCCAATCTTTGAAGCAAGTGAACAGACCCTCCCATTGCATACCTCTGGGGGGAGAAAGAAAAATCAGCTGAAGAGAAGGCTGCATATACTAATCCTGTTTTTATTTCTCCCCCAAACTGAACTGTGCATCACAATTAGAAACCCAGAGAGGTTTCAGAAGGGAAACCCTGGGAATTCACATTAAGGTTAGCTCGCTTTCTGTCCTCCAAAGCTTTACTCCTGGACTATCTATAAGGCTATTTAAGGTTCCAATATCTCTATTAAAAACAGAACAAAAACCTATAAATAATTACTCTGGCAAATCTCGGAATCGCAGATTTCAATGTACAAAAGAGCAAAGAAACTTCTGTAGCAGGAAAATTCTGCCATTCTCCAAGAGCAGGAAAAAGTAAGACTTTAGGCTATCTGGAGACCCTAATAATCTAAGGACAGTTCCAGAATGTAAGTATAAACACTTCCCCTCTCATTGTGTTTGGAATATATCCAAAGACAGACACTCATTTAATGTAATTAAATCACAACAAATAAATTAATTCACTTCTGATCCCAAGAATATCACAATTGTGTAATTCCCCGAAAGTGTTTGGTGGAAAGTAAACGAAATAATTCGTGATTGCCAAATGCCTACACCAGCTGCATTTTTTACTGCTTTCTTCACCATTCATGTGACAATTAAAAAAAATATTCAGAGAGCCAAGCATTTTGGAGTAAGCACAAACTACTGTTGTGCATTTCATGACCTGCAGGGGTTAACATGAAACTGCCATGACATGACAGAGCAAGTCAACCCTCCAGAGGAGCTCAGCTATCCACTCTGGTATTAACTGCTCACGGTCCCACTTCCAGTGTCTGCTTTAAGAATCACAAGGACACTGTGAAAATCAGGTCACGCTAGTCCAGGTGCAGCACGATGCAGATCAGTCCAAGCTAACTCTATCCTGTATAACAATCACCCTGCAATCAGAAAAAAACACACCTGGCTGGCACAACATCCCTCATGTTATTTTAAAGTACCAACGTCTTCAGCTTCCAGTGAATTTGTCAGATGCCTGATCTGAATTAAGTAGGTGTTAGCAGGACTTCTAAAGAGTATCCCATAGAAAGACTTTTAAATTATTAGGTATAGGGGCAACACTTAAGAACAAGTCTACCTTGTTGGATGAATGAATCTTATCTAACTGTCTTTTGATAAAGTTATTTTTTTGTCCACACTTTTCATACAGCTCAGATCCTCCCCCCACCCTCCCTGAGATGACACGAGTGATTCATGGTGAGACAGACTGCACTTGAGCCACTCTTCCTTCCGACTCTATTTCCTTATGCTCTCATAAATAGAGAGCTTGTGGTTTTAGCACAAAATTTATTTGCAGGAAAACAGATTATAAATCTACAGATAGCATTGTAAGTCTTCTTCCTCCTCTAACATGAGCTTATGACCTGGTGTTCCAGGTTAATACACAAGTTTTCAGTCTCATCTGCACAGCACGTATTTAGTAGTAACCTGAAGGCTCCGTGACACAGTAGCATGTAATCCTGACAGTAAAGAATCCCATTTCCTGCACAAAGCACTGTTCTAAAATTACACCTATTCCTTGTCCAAAAGGACTTGAAATTTAAGTAGCAAGGCACAGACGTCTAAAGCAACTGCTTGCTACAGTAATAGTAAATCAGTCTGTGAGCACCCATTTATAAAACAATTCCAGACATTACCAGAAAATCAGAAACAGCTGGATCGTAGCAGCAGATCCAGGAGCACAGCTGGGACTTCAGGTCCCAGGTCAGGTGAGAAAGCCCAGCAGATCATGGAACATACCTCCACAGAAGTAATTCAAGAAGCACCTAAGTGTAGCACCCATCTCTTACCTCTTCCACATTTATGCTGGATTTTGCACTTGTCTCCAAAAATTTGATTCCGTAATCAATTGCTAACTGGAAGAGAGGTTAAAGTTTTTCAGTGGTTTTGAAGTTCCTTTGTAAAAGGAATGTTTCACACATAGATTCACAATAGGTTCATAATAGAATAGATGCTGCATGCTTCAACAAGCTTTAAAAAGCAAACCAAGAAGCAAGCTTCACTTCTATTTTCTCTTGCAAGAACATTAAAGACAATTAGACGAAGTATTAGAACTGGTCATACCCTCACATAAAGTCAAAACAAAACAAAAGACATTAATTTCTCACCAAAATACTTATTTAGGCTCTAAAAGAACATTAAGGTTCTTTATTGATATGGATTGTGGACCAGGTAACTACAGTACAATCATGCCATAAGCTGTGTTACCAACAGCTACAACACTTCAGCTGTACATGACAGATTTTGTAGTATTCTTCCTCGCTTGTTTGTTCTGTAGAACAACCAATTAATTACTTAAGCTCTAGTAACAGCACTTACAACAGGAGTAAGTGACCACCACGGTGAATTGAGTACAACATGATCAAACTATACACAAAACTTTATATTGAGATCTAGAACATGTCATGCTATAGCAAAGGTCAACATTCTTTACAGGATCTTGCCCTCAAGACAACAGTACCATTAAGTTTATTCAAAACTTAAGAAGTTAAGTGCTATTTAAAAACAAAAAACCCCAAACCTGGCATCCTATCCATATAAAAGTTTCTGAAACAAGAGATTTGAGACCCATTCTCTCTCACATGCCTAAAACATACCAAACATGCAGAAGTTAGAATCCTTCAAGAAGTAGGCTTCTAAACAGGGTAAGTTACCAAATCTTACCTTCTCCCCTTTTTCTTTTGATACTTGTCTTTTTTCATTCATATCACATTTGTTACCCAAGATCATTCTTTCTACATCTGAAGAGGCATGCTGGAAGAAGAAAAAGTAATCTCTCAGGAACAAAGTGAATCATTGTTGAAAAGAAACTTGCGTGTCAAACTCCTCCACAACGGACTACTTTATTTTAAAGAAATTATCTAACATGAAGGCATTACTGAGAGATGCTGACTTTTGAAACAAGCAATAAAATATTAAAATAGGCTGGAATAAATACTCCTAGATTCCATTTCCCAAGTACTGTAATAGATCAAACGTGTACCATGAGCTCTGTAGCAGGCTGTACACATGCACAGGCATTTGGCTATTCTGGAAATGTAACAGTACACACTTTACTTGCAAGTGGTGCATGGCCATATATGTTGGCTACTGTAATGAAAGTAATTACTTCATTTTTATTTGTCCCAGGGATACCATAAGATGGAACGAAGCACTTACCTCCTCTATGTTTCTTATCCAGTTTTTTATGTTGTCAAAAGACTTTTCATTTGTGATATCATACACCAGCATAATTCCCTAAATAAAGTTAGGAAAATCTAGTTAGATGAGCTAGTACTATTGGCTGACTTTTGATGTATGCTGTAGTTTTAATTATACCTCCAAAGAAATTCAACACAGGATTACAGGTGTGTAAGTCTTTTCCCAAGGCATTATGCCATGGCTGGGAATTTACCCAAAATATTACTATTTAACATCTTTTGCCCCTGTTAGAGGTCAAACACGCCACCTATACAAAGCTTTTAATTATTAGCTTATAGTCGGGACAAGTTTAGAAATTCTGCTACACCAGCAACCAGGACTCTATGGTTAAAGTCAGGTTTAGATGCAGCAGCTTTAAGCAGTCCAGGATATCAAACCTGGGAGCTCCAGTCTGCTGGGGCCAGCAGACACTTTCAGGAAAGCTGCCCCTGGGGCTCTCCCAGAAGCTTTAGCTCTTTCCACCAGTTCTGTACATACACTGTCACGGGACCTCAACAGTTAGCAAAGCATGGGAAGCCACAGAGCCACTGCATAAAGCACAGGTTGCAAGGTTCACCTCCATTTCCTAATGCCTTTCCAATCATTCCTCATAGGACAAACAGAAGTCCTCAGCCATGGACTGGGGAGAAGACCAGGTCACTGCCAAAGCCTTTTTAAGCACTGGAAAGCTCTAATACACAGCCACAACCATTATTATTTCTCCCTATCTCCTTTAACAGTGGAGTTATTTGGACCCACAGCCTATGAATGTCACAGATCTGTTCATACAAAGCAGCAAGAACTTACAACAGCAGCACAGGTAGCAACCACCAAGTCAAAATTAAAGGTGTCCCAACATAAAATATCTCAAATCATAGCATTAAGAACCATTATAAGCGTTGTACCACAAGGGTGCAGGCTCTAAGTCAGTTATTTGACTTCAAGTCACTCTCAATGGAGGAAAAAGTAACAACAGGCATTGCAAGTGATTGTATTTCTAGCCCAAACTTTGCATTCTCTACTGGCTGAAGGAAAAGCAACTCAGCGAAACACACTTTTAATATTAAAATAATTAATTATCCATCTTTGAAACACTTCAAGTGTTTAAAGGGGTTGACTGCATTTAAAAAAACCAAACCTATCTGATTAAAGCTTGGCAACCTATTTTATTAAAATCTGCAGAAATTTTTATTATATTAAAAAAGACAATAGGGCTGGAAGATTCATCACAAAAACCAGGCCTATACCAAGTACCGGCACGTTTAAAAGAAGGAAAAACAAACAAACAGAAAACCCCCAACCAAACCACAAACTTAATTCCCCACATCTCAAGCCACAATTATCCAGTCCTCCAGTGAAAGACTTACACGACAACCTTAGGAGCAGCAAACCAGTTCCACTAGTTGTGTTTAGGTTTTTTCAAATGTGAGCACTCACCATGGCTCCTCTGTAGTAAGCTGTCGTGATTGTGCGGAATCTCTCCTGGCCTGCTGTATCCCTACAATTCAATGAAAAAAAGGATTTGTTTTACACTCATCTGTACTTAGAGATGTCTTATTAAACAGAGTAACAATGCATTGATACTTGTTCATTAGCAAAACACATCTTTGGCTGTTTGCATACGTTTCTTCAGCCCTCAGCAGCTTCCTCACTCCCAGGCTACCCTCCTTACATCAGCAGCTAGAGCAGCACCAGAAACATGGCACAAAACCACTCCAGTTTTCATGCAAGCAATAAAACTCAGTGCCACACAGCTTACCCTCCAGTAATTAAAAAAAAAAAGCTCTGATGCATCCAAGTCCCGCCTTAAACAAAAGTTAAAACAGCAATAAAATACTTCAGGATGGTGCACTGTCACATACAGTTTGCTGCTAAGGTCAGCCACTACACCTCAGTGTGCTGGTGTTTTGTCCTGGGTGACTTGAAAGCAGTACCTGTCTGTGAGTGAACCAGCAGTCTCAAGTGTTTGGCTACCAGTCACACCTTGGGGGAGCTGAACCCCAAAGGCCTGACAAAACCCAGCTTTTTTAACCTATATTACAGACAGAAAATTTTTACCAGCCACTTCTGGCACTGCACTTCCTTAGTCACAAGGATTCTGGCTCAGGAGACTCAATTTCTACTAAGCCACCATGCAAGGAATGGGAGCATTATCACTCACCTGTGCCTTGGTGACTACAACCAGGTATCGAAGTACCAGAGGAGATTACATTTTATTGGCTTGCATATTTTAGCTTGCAGCTATTGAGTTAATGTTTCTCTTCCACACGGAAAAGCCAAAAGCACATTTAAGAGGACAGCTTTTGATAAAATAGGAAGTTGCTGTAATGCTTGCATGTGAACAGGCTATTTCCTGTGCTACTGAAGCAGAACTACTCCAAGGGCAAGCTAGAAGAAAGCATAAACCTTATGGACAGTCAATGAATAAAAAGGTATGAAACTTCTGACACACTGAAGCTCAAAAGCTATGAAGTATTATTTCTCAAAGTGAATTCAAGTCACCGAAAACCTGAATTACTTTGGAATACTTACCATATTTGTAGCTTGATTTTCTTTCCATCTAATTCTATCGTTCTGATCTTAAAGTCAATTCCTGCCAGAGAAAGAGATACTCTTAAGTTTTGCAATTAATGAAAAGGAAGTGTTCAGTTTCCTTTTGGCAATTTGGTAAGAGCAAACTTAGTCAAAAGAACTATTCTGAAGCTGCCATTTCTTCCACACACTTGGAAGTGGTGAGAATGCAAAAGGTTTTCATCTGCATCCAACATGTCAAGGATAAATTATTCTGCACAATGAAAGCAGACCAAACTCAGACTCACTACTAGTTAGTCAAGATCATTAGAGGAAGACTTGATCTCCAAATCCTTCCATTTTACACTAATAAGGTATATAATTAGTTTGAATGAGTATTTCTCCTGAACTTCTGACTAGTCCCTGCAGTTCAAGTCAATTCCCTGGTACCTCTGGCTCAGAGTTAAAAATACATCCTGTGACCCCTTAGCTCCCTTTCAAAGCCAGCATCTACTTTTGAAAACTGATGTTTGATGCAATCTAATCAGACATCACAGTAAATGGCAATACAACACAGCAGATATAGGACTCCTTTTTCAAGAACACTCATTTGGGAGCAATCAAGATTTTCTAGGAAGCTCCAAAAAGCATCAAGAAAACACTCCTCTCCTTTTCCCCCTTATACTTCCACATGGTACCTATCAGTTCTCAGACTGTTTTCGAAACCAAATTTCAGATTTTAAGCCATAGGTTTTAGAAAAATATTTTAAAAATAAATTCAGAATGGCTTAATAATGTCTTTTTAAGGTTTAGAGGGGTGAAATGGATTTCCAAACAGACTAGCCTTAATCCTAACTACTTTAACTTTTGCATCTCTAAATCTGTATTACAACACAGGTCAAATTGAAACTGCTCAAGTCTCACTACTACATGATTGCCAGATTTTTCAATCCTGTGACAGTAGCCCCCAAATTAATCGGTTTGGAAACAAATGGCCCACTTTTCTTCACTGCATCCTAAGTAATTACTTGATATTTAGCTGTAGTTTGTAAAAGATGGGAATATCTTAAAAAAAGATTAAATAAACTTTCTTAAGATGTAATTTAATTGACAATTATCAAGAGTATCTTAATTGGAAAAATGCTGTTTCTAGCTTTAAGAATTCATCTATCCATTAAACGGGAAGCTATGGGAGTTTTTAATACACCACAGTAGAAACTGAATATGAAATATCAATGTTCATTAGCTACTTGAATTTCATTCTTCTCACATGCAATATTACTATTTTAATATACTGAAAATAACAGGTTTCAGCCACTTAATCTTAATGTGCCATGGATACATAGTTCAGCTCATTAGTTAGAATATAAATTATGAGCAAAAATATCACATCAGCACTTTAACAGCGTACGAAATTAATTGCATTAATTTAAAATGCTATGATTACTACTACAATTGCAATTCCACAAGATTCACTGGTAGATTTACAGGAAAAAAAGATACTTTCATTAATTCACACTCTTCTAAAAATGACATGAGAATTACATGTACTTTCAAAAAATCCCTATTCTATGTAACGTAAGTTTGGCAAGTGTTTCCATTTCACATTGGAGAGGATTCTGCCTCCCCTGTTGTAAAGATTTTTCTCTTAACTAGATGCAATCACAGCTGCTGAAATCACAGGTAATTGTATTCAGGTCTGAAAACAATCTTGGCTCTGAATAGGTTTTGGTTTGGCCTCGAAGGTTATAAAGCACAAATACAGATTTCTCTGGAAAGAGCATTGTATCGTGGCAACAGCAAATTACATCAGTTTTAAAAGTTCATTTGTGTCTAGGCCTGAAGCTTTAGTACAACAACTATCAGGAAAACTAGATTCAGAGGCTGCTATGGTTTAAAGAGAATTCTGCCTGTCCTGTGAACTGCTGAAGCTAAGACACATCAGCACAGACAGTGACAGACTCCTGGAGGGGTGGCTTTCTGAGAAGGACTCCTGATTGCAGCACAAGCTTTCCATGTGCACCAATCCAGGTCTTGCACAGACTGGTTTCTTGTGGTTACTCATCTCCCTTGCAGCGCTGAAATGATTTATACAACCATTCCTTTGCTCACTTCTAAAAGTCAGGACCTGCACAAAAAAAATCTTCTCAGAACTTAAGATTTCTAGTATGAACTTCATCAAAATTCTCAAAGATTCATTTCAAATCTAAAAAAAAGAACATAAAGGGAAAGGCTGTAAGTACCTCTGCCACTGCAACTTTTTGGAGGCTAAAATGAACTAGAAACTGATGTTTCTTTTGTTCCTTCACGTCAGTATGAGGAAGTGGTGAGCTACACACGTTCAGAGCAAGCCTGGTGACATGTGCTGCCACTTCCGGCCAAGTGCTCTTGCATGGCTAAGTACAAGCCACGATCTGGTTACAGCTACATTGAAATTACACCATGCAAAACACTCCCAACAACTACAGCCTTTCAACACTAATTCTTGACAGAAGATTTCCTTTATTAATCCATTCTTCTTTTGCACAGTCACACTCTGGGATACAAAAGTTTGAAAAGTTACTCAGGCCAAATAAAGAGGAGTCATTTGTGAATTGAAGTCTGATTGCAAAGGATCACATAGCTTGCAGTTTTAAATGCAACATGAAATGCTGTTTTTCCAGTAGGGAGGAAAAAAAAGCCTAGAAACATTTGGATGTCCATCTGAAGTTAAGTTTTAGAAGCTTTTAGAAAACACCGACCCAGATTAATTCTTAAGAGTGCAAATGCTAACAGGATAATTATCTTTAACTGCTAAAGTGGAATTGTCACATGAAAGTCTGGCACACTGGTGCCCACCTAGCATGTCAGTAAATATTAGACCAGAGCTATACGGAAGCATTTGTTGCAGGAATCACAAACTTGCATTCTGCAAGGATGGAGCCCAGGTTGCAATTTGAACTGCGCATTAGTTAGGGCTGTAATTGCTTGCATTTCCCTTGCAGCATGGGGTAGAAGTAGCTGAGGGCTTATTGTTCTCCAAAATCCTTTCCAGATCCTTGCTAACTATAGGCCAGGGATGCATCCTCTCTCCTCACTTTACTGAGGGTATTTGCTTCCATAGCTTCCAACAAAACTCTGTCTAAGAATACACTGGGCAGTGCCACACAAAGGCTCTCACAGAAAACCATGGGAACTGTAGGTTGCTGTGTCTACCTTGCATTGCTATGCAAAGCTAATAAAATTCAGGGCAAACCACTGTTCAATGCCACACAACCAATGCCACAGGCCAGGGGGACTGGCCTCGCCTGGCCTCTTTTGGTTTAAGCCAAGAAGTCATGTCCATTTCATATCCCAAAGCTCTTCTGCCACTACCTCTTCCCCTACTCCGCTGCCCAGCTACATTTCTTCTTATGTCAACCTACCTGGGCAGATTTTACCCATAATCGAGTTGCAATGCAATAATTATAAAGAGACATTGTGAAATATTACAAAGAACTCACAATACGACAATAGTAAACAGCCGGGACTGCCCAGCAGCCCATATGGAGAGGTTGCTTTTCCAGCTCTAGTACCAGTGGTTTTCTACCATGGCCCTTAGCAAACCAGCCTGACGCAGTTCTTACAGGAATGTAAGGACAAACTGAGCAGGAAGCTGAAAAAGTTCATTTTGTTACTTTAGTTTTTAGAACAGTAGCTTGCTCTCAGGGCATCACTGTTACTCTTTTGTTCTCCCCTCACCCCAATTTTAACCCTGTAGCCATCAGAGCCAATATCTCTGTTTTTTCATGCTACAGTATCTGTTCCAGCTAGGACTGCACTACAACTTTTCCCTACGTAGTACCAGTGTTTGGACAGATTGTCTTGTTTCTTCTTTTCAACAAAATCGCTGTTGCAGAAAATGCTACAGCACAAAGAAACCAAAGAAACCAAACCGAAGTATTCTGGTTGGAGCCAGTAAGCTGTTCCAATTGTACCAGAAAATAATTCCTGAAGGTAGTTTCTTGGGACTTCAGTCTGCTCAGCAGAATGCTTCTGGAAGGGTAAAGTTCTTCAATGCTTTGTACAAGCAGCAAATGGCAGACAGAAAAGAAACTTATACAAATTAGTGTAAAAAAACCAAACCGAAACAAAAAATCCTGCCACTGGCAGGCAAATATTAGAATTCTTAATCTTTACCTTTATTACCCAATTCACCAGTATTTTAAGTTAATTTTTCACATGGCTCAACACTAGTTTGCAGCACCAGGACCTTACATGTGCAGCTGGAGCAAGAAATCAGACAGGAAATCAGCATCATTCAGGATGTAAATAAACATCAATCTCTGATAGCATACACTAGCCTGTATCTCTACCCCAGCAGAGTACTGCTCCATCTCTGACAAATCAACACTTTTTTTGGTTTTTTTAAATTATCGAATGTACTAGCATTTTAAATTGTTTACCTGTTGGTTTTATTTAATATATAAGCCAAAGAAATTTTAAGAAGTCAGTGAGCACAAAAATTGGCAAAGAAGCTGTGAAAAAAGGAATACCAGATTCGCTTGCTAGAAAAGAGTCTTATTTTAGCCCCATCTATCAAAGAACGTAAAAGATGCACCACCGTTTATTAAAACAAATAGGGAACTGTTTTGCATGACCTGCATATAATAAAAGCCTCACCCTCTTAAAGAAGCTGTCTTCCTACTTGAAATCTTTCTACTTTAAATCTTACCTTACTCCTTTGAAGTAAGAATGGAAGAATGAAATAAAACATTTTTTAAAAATGGGATTCCCTGATAAACAGAACTTTGTGGCACTCACCACCACTGGACATAGACCACAATAAAAAGGAATGCATTAAAAGATGGGAGGAGGAGTCAAGGTACAAGGTCTTGTTACCCTTTTGAGCAAATCAGCATGAGAAAAATTGGAATTTATGCATCAAATTTCAAGCTGGGCTTGATCCAACTTCACAGCATTGGTCCTTCCCAGCCTACTTTGTTTATATGTGAGGTTGTGGGGTTTTGATTTTTTTCAACGGGCTAAGCTGAAAAAGGAGAACATCTTACACATTCTTTACTGCAAGACATGTCAGAGTCTTGAGATATACAAAAGGAAAGGAAAACATTTTCAGCAGTCACTCCAGTTAAGTGAATTAAAATCAACTTTGAACCAAGCAAGCAGATTTGTAACTTACCTTCAAAAAAAAGGAAGTGAGAAGAGGCACATAACTGAAAATCAATATGCTTCACCCTCAGTTTGTTGAACCCTGGGAGAGAATTACTCAGAAAATACTTCTCCCTATAGGCTGCGCATCTTGTGAACAGCAAGCGGCTGCAGCTGCACAGCTGAACAGCAGAGCTGGGGAACAGCAGAGCTGGGGAACAGCAGAGCTGGGGAACAGCAGAGCTCCTATGGCAAAGCTCCTACAGCTGCTGCTGTCCTGCTCATCCTTCCAAGGGGGCCTTGGAGTCCCAGAGCACAGCACAAGCCTGTCACCCCCGAGACACAGCAGCAGTGTCAGCATCGCCTGCTGCCAGTGCATTTAAATCACACTCTGAGGGGCTGTGAGCACTGAGGGCCCTGTCACACACCTCAGATATCAGCACTGATCACATACAAGTTGTGTGAGGACACAGGAACAGACCTCAAGAGTTTCATCTTCCGTGGACAGATCTACAGACCAGTACTCCAGAAACTTGTTCTTTTCATTTATATCTAACAGCTGAGGGACAGCAATTTGTTCCCACAGATTTTCCCCACAAGCTTACCCAGAGTTACTCCTTTTTTTTTGTTCTCAGCAGGAGGTACTGCAGGGTTTGGATTAAATATAGAATTATTTTTTTATGTGGTTTTCTAGAGAAAAATTTTTGTGCTACATCAGTATACTGTCTCAATCTACAAAGGTAGATAAATGAAGCTTCAGAAAGTTGCTTTTAAATTAGATCTTTCTAGAATAATTACAGTAAAAATAAAAAATGACGAAGTAGGAGTCAAGATCACTGTAAAAGGCAGGGTGGAGAACCCTTGCAACATACCAGTGTGTCATACGGCCTCATACAAAAGAACAAAGTCTAATCATTTTGAACTTGAACGTTTGGCTTTAGTCCCTAGTAACATCTGCAAAAAATTTTCAGATGATCTCAGCAATGTCTTGTATCAGTATGTAAATTAAAGAGGCAGTAGTCTTTTTATTGCACCCATTCGAAAATACAGCAGACTAACATGAGGGAACACACCAGGGTAAAGGTCAACATTTTTTCAAAAGTAGTAAAATTAATTATTTTAGAATTAAGCACAAGTGCAACCAGTTTTAGTTACTCTTTCACAGCTTAAAGGGACAAACTGTATTCCGTTCCTTCTGGGCAGCCCACAAGAATCCACAACACACTAGTAACCTCGAGTGGGCTGAATAGGCTCCTTCAGGTTAACTGGCCTTTCTTCATCTAACTCTTCACCCACACAAAGAACCCAGTACCAGTGTCCCACACAACAAGGCACAGAGCAGTGTCTGGCACCTTGAAGGTTATTAATACAGAAAGGCTCTTAAAGTTTAAACACTGGCAAAACAAATATATACAAATGGCTAAAGTAGGTAAGGCAATAAAGAATGGGGATGCCATGTGCATGTGCAACGTAAGGCAGTTTCCTGCTCCTAAGGCCTTGAGACTTATGACCAAGATCAGCTCAATGCTCAGGGTGCCAAGCAAACTGCCACTTCCTCCAGCACGTGTCCCCTCAGCTATGGCACAGCTGCCACCCTAAGCTTCCTTTCTTAAGATAAGCTACTTTCTACTTAAAAGAGAACAAGGGATTCAGAATACAATTTATAATCAACAGAATTAGACCAACCTTTGAAACATCCATGTTTTTGACAGCTCAGTAACCTACAGTGTGATCTGAGTACCACACTAAGATCTGAATCCAGTGCTCTCCAGCTACTTGTTCACACCAGTGCTCCTGTGAGTTCTGCCACCACAACTGTGCACTGCAGTGCTTCAATGTGGACACCGCAACATCCTCAACACCAAAACTCTCTTTTCAGCATTTTGAATTCAAATTACAGACTGCTTTGAGCAACCTTTGAGATGCATGATTTTAAACACTAAAAATACTCAACATAAAATTCAAGACTATAAAACAACATAACACTAGAAACTTAATACTACTTGACATGAGTGAAATTATCATCTGTCACAGGAGCCCAATTTTAAAAGGGCTGAGTCCCTGCAGAATGTATTTTAGAGCTTACAATCTAGATACAGTGAAAGTGCACAGAAATGAACTTATGGTCTACCTCTCATTCTGTTTTGAATGTAAGATAAGCTACACTTGGTGGTAACTCAGTTTCATCTAAAATAATTTTTAAATAGATTAAAATTGTACTACTGATACAGACACCCAAGTTTGTTTATTTTAAGGATTATTTATAGACTGCCTGTCTCTAAGAGGAATGCTTTAACTTAGCTGCTTAGAGAATATATTCCTTTCAAGCCAACATACAACTGGAGAGCAGCAAACGTTAAAACTGGCCAACAGACTTGAATTGAGGCTACGGTTTTACAGCTGCAACTGGGGTAGGCACTGCCAGGACCAGGTGTCACAACCAAATCCTCTTCTCCTCTGAACTCACTCATCTGTGTGAGTTCCATAATTCAGTTACCACCATCTGTAACATCAACTGATAGCATAACCTGAGAGCACAGGTACTCCCAGCCACATATCTCCTCCTGTGAGTAGCAGAGCACACACTCTGTTGAATCAGGCATTAAACTGAAGCCCTGGTTAACAGAGACCCAGAGGAAGCCCACAAGTAGCTTGCCAGCAGCTCCAGTGTGGATTCTAGAGCAGGCTATCACCTGACCAGCTGCAGCTCCATGGCAGTGCCGGAATTGCTCTCTATGTCACACTCCAGCTAGGGCTAGGTATGGAAGAGAAACAGCTGCAGTGACCTCCCAGGGACCCAATCCCACGCTCACCCAACCTGTAATGCAGCTATGGGAGACTTGTGCATATCTCATCTACTTTGAAGCTCTTCTTTCCCTCAGGTCTCCAGGATGTGTGGTGTACAGCTTTCTACAACATGAAAAAAAAAAACCTCTGCCATGCGCTTTAACGCGTAAGAACACCAGATTTCCCCATCTAGAAGGTGGCTTATGAATACAAATATTTGATTCTTCTTTCAGAAGTTCAGTGCTTAATACAAGATGACATGTGATTGGTCCTTATCAAAAGCATAAATTAATAGGTAAGACAAAAAAAAAAAAAAGCACAAAAAAACCCCAACCCCAAAGTGGAACCCCCAAGAACAGGAAAAAATGATCCCAAAACTCTTGCCTGTAAACGATCTATGTTTGTAGGTATAGAAAACATAGAAAATTATGTCTTTAACCAAAATAACTCTAACTGAATATTGCTGTCAGGAAGAAGACAAAAAGAATTATTTTGTCCAAAGTCGGCATCTTAAGAATTCAAAAGGTTGAAAAAATGGCTTATTAAAAAAGTCCCATGCAACTAATACTGCCTTGCCAGCACCATTTAAAGTTCACTGTTTATTATTCATATACCAAGCTTCAGTTGTGACAACAGGAACAGGCCAAAAAGATTAGGTTTGGTTTTGTTCCCTAATTTTTGGTCCTGGTCAACCTATATGTCTGTCCAGTGAGAAATGGAGATGCCACTTCTTTTTTTAAAAGCCCCTTAAAAATATCAGGACTCTACATGAACTGGTTATTCAGAGTGAAGAAATAAAGACTTTGGGGGGGCCAGAACATTGTTTGTTTAAAACAGAAGAGGTGCTACATGAAAAACAAGCACAGTGAGTGTCCCAGGACTCACAAAGCAAAGCAAGAACTGGGATGTTGATGACTACTAACACATAAAATGCCCTCACACAGCACAAACAAAACACTTTGTACCTTCTATTTCAGCTGTGCCTGCGACTGGCACCACATACAAACCCCATCAGCTGCAGATTTAACACAGGTATGGAAAACACCATGGGAACAGTTGGTATGGACAGGTGGTCACTGCTATAGCCCAACAACTCAGACTGCCAAGCACTTCCTTGAGAGGTTCAGGGATGCCACAAGAGCATCAGAGATGTAAAAACAAGTTAAATTGGATAATGTTAGGGCAGGTATAAATTACACATGACCACTGTAAAGAGAGAAGTCATGAAATGTTTGGAAGATTTATAGGATCACACAAACACTGCACTCACTCTAGAGGGCACAGACCTGAGTACACTGGAAGAAGAAGTACAAAGAACAAGGGTATTACCAGGAACATAAAAATGCAACAAAAAAAAGAACATATCAACAGTATCAGTAAGACAGCTCTTGGCTTTAACTGATACTCTGTCTGAAAGGATCCAAGAAGAGCAAAATGTCTCATCCAGCAAGAATTATCTTTGTTAAAATAAATAATCTAATCTAGGAATTTCGAGTCTGAAATATAGTTGTGTTTTAGAAGCCAGTGTAGAAAGTACCTAGTGAGGGAGCAAAATCAGGCCAAAAAGTCAAAGCAGAAGGTTTAAAGTTACTGAAGTTATTTTTATAGACAGCACTCTCAACAGCCCCAAAACATCATTTCCATCAAAGGCTTTTTTAAACCCATGTTTAACATGGGGTTAAGTAAGCATGTGGGGGTTTTGGGTTGTCTTTTGCTTGTTTGTTTGGGAAGTAAAGGACATGAGAGAAGAAGGGCTGCTTTAACTTCTTACATGAATGACAAAACAGGCCTTTTTTGGAAAGGTTTTTACTACCTATATTAATGGGCAAAGCCACCTAACTTATTAAGAAAGGTCATACTTGTCTTTCTGGCACATAGCTGTTTTCTTCTCCTGCATCACGCAAGGTTCTTTTAATGAATTAATTTTAATTAATTCTTTAATTTCTTCATCTGTTTTCCCTGCTTTGCATGTTCCAACTACTCCTCTCTACATCACTTTTGCTAAGCCAGAGAAGTTCTCCCAGGCAGTTACTCTGACTGTTATCTTCCTCCTCCCTTCCATGCTTGGGTTGACACAGATAACTTACGCCATCTTTAACCCCATCAGAAGTCTCCCCATACAGACAAGATATTTTGATTCAGTAAAGGAAAGAGATTTCTCTCTGGCAGGTGAAAGAAAGGAGGATTTTGTTGGGAGGTGTGAGGGGAGTGGAAGCAGTGTATGTCCCCTGGCTGGCAGACGCTTTAGCTTTGCCCAATTTCTTATACTCAGCCTGTTTTTCCGAATCTCCAGATGTGGTGCCAGACTCCTACTAGTGACCAGCCTACTTGACATGTTCTTTGATGTTGCCATACATATAAGAGGATGCCACTGACATTCAACATCAGGATTTTTTCCTCTGGTGCCCAAAGCAGAAGAGTCTGCGCAATGGCAGAAAAATTAACACATCTTAAACTCGGTCAATTGTTCGTTCTCCCTAGAAGAGAAGCCTTCTGATACATGCAGTACTTTACCTGCCTTTACCTACATACAATCTAATCAAAAGTGTCATAGCTCACATTTAACAGGGAAGTTTACTATAAACCACAAGATTAAACTGATATTAGATGCAATTACTGGTCAAAAACCCAGTAAAAGGTACTAAATTACAACCCACTGCAACCTCTGTTGGGACAGGAAGTTGCTGACCCAAGTCTTAAGTTGCAAGTCTGGTAACTAAAAGCCTCTGGATCAAGTTTTGGGCGCCACAGCAAAAGAAAGATACAAAGCTTTAGAGAGGGTCCAGAGGAGGGCCATGAGGATGGTGAAGAGTCTGGAGGGGAAGCCTTATGAGGAGCAGCTGAGGGCACTTGGTCTGTTCAGCCTGGCGTCGGACTCGAAGATCTTTGTGGGTCCGTTCCAACTCAGGATATCCTGAGTCTATGATTCTAACTGTACAAAAACCTTACACAGTGCAACTCTTTTGATGTTACTATTACTCCTAATTTATCCACATTAGAAAAGCATCAGAGCTATTTTATATATCTAGTCAGCCTGATGACTTGGCACTCAAGCTACCATAACATCCAATTAAAGATAAAAAGCAATATAACATCCTTTGAATTCAAACCACCTAACTTCCACCACAAAACATAAACTAAAGCATCATTATAAACACCGCATGTATTATTCTTATTATCATGAATTTCAGTAAATTCTGAAATAAGATAGTCCAAGATGTACTTCTACTAAAAGGATGCCCTACTTCAGAAGGACTAGGAAATCCTTCCTAAAAAGTACATTAAAAATTCCCAAACAAAAGCTGTTTGTCTTGAATACCTCTCTCAAAGCCTGTATCCATCAACCAAGACATTTGTTCCTACACTTATTCAATGTTAGTCTGTGTTCTTAACTGCATTCAAACCAAGTCACAAAAGCAGTTCTAAACTGCCCTCCTGTCACTCAAATAACCAGTAACACATAACCAAGACAGACCTCCATCTGCCAATTAGGAATAGGCATCAACAGTCAGACATCTGTCACACTGTTTCAGAGTAAAACACGCAACACAAAAGCAGCAGCAGCATTTTTCATAAAAGCCAAACAATTTCAATTCCACTGTTGGCTTGTTGCAGAATACAGTAAGACAATGCAACCTCATCAGCAGATGAAAATCAAAGTTAAGATGTCCCTTGTTACCAGCTACGTGTTAGTACCAAATTTAGAGTTACAAGAGACACAAACTTCAATGCTTTAAACCTGCGATACCTCCAGCTAAAACTTCCTGTCCAACATCAAGATATCATCTTGCTGGCCACCCACCACAGACCTTGAAAACAGAATCGTTCTTCCAGTTTCGTATTTACCTCCACAAAACTGTCTTCCCTATTCCATGTAAACCCTGTCCTGAAGAGACACCCTAGTCCCAGATCCTACAAGCCTTGAACACTCACTTCCACTCTGTAGATCGTGTAACAGTGCCACCTGAGTGTGAGTGAAC
Organism: Ifrita kowaldi; assembly: GCA_013398055.1. NCBI lineage: Eukaryota > Metazoa > Chordata > Aves > Passeriformes > Cinclosomatidae > Ifrita > Ifrita kowaldi. The sequence goes on along the minus strand of VZRS01010052.1, from coordinate 4,239 downwards.
TCATCTCAGTCACTTCGAAGTCCAAATGATAATCTGTTTGTAGTAATGACCATTACTAAAGTACTCCTGACAATGCTTTCCTGATGCTTCCCTGCCTCTGCTCATCTATCATTGATGTGTTTTCTTCAACAGCTCCGACCATCTGGAGAAGCCCAAAAGAAATTGATTGAATAAGGATAGGAAATGCTGCAGCTTAATTGGGAGCGTGGGGAAAAAAACCCAAACCTCAACAAAGCAACAACCAATCCTTTGCCCATCATACAAATAAGTAACCGTGGAGAAGAAGAGTCAAAATATTCAATGAGGTGTGATTTGACTTGAATACACTAAAACAATTTCCATTCCACATTACAGACATGGAAATTTCACTGCAAAAGGGAAGTTGATAATTTTGCTTGACAAAGGATTTTCATCAAAGTGTTCAAAGGTCAGCACACACGTGCTTGCCTGCCAGAGTAGTGTCCTATTTTGGAAGATGTAGGCTAAGGAAAAGTTACTTCTGTAAAATCAACAAATGGTTTCAACTCTCAGATACAGTACTATCTCGTGGGCAACTTCCTGCCAAATGCTGATATCATCCTGGATTAAAAAAATAAATACTACAAATTCTGTTTCTGTCAGCAAGCCTTTGTACTAAATCAGAAATGCTATCAGCTGCAAAGATTTGACTTTACTCTCACAGAAACCAGTTGATACAAAAAAGTTGAAAGGATTGCAAAAAATAAACCTTATTATTTGAAATTATAACCCAAATCCAGTTTTACCAGACTGCACTACTTGAACAGCAAGTTAAGATACTTAAAGACTGCTAAATTAATGCTTCTGATTCTTGTGTATCGTACTGAAACTATTAGCAAAATGCACACGAGATACTCCAAGATAAGTTTCGCTTTAGGAGCTGTTAAGTAGGAAAATGAGCTGACTCAACTGCATTTTACTTTCCATGTAGAAGTGTGCAAAAGCAGAAGTTTCCACTCGGGAAGCAAACTAAACAACACAACCTTACATAACACACTCCTGTTGTAAAAAAAGGTTTATCCCATGTTCACAGTGAAAAGCTGATCCTCACTAGGGACCACAGCAGTATTATGACTTGCCAGCACTTTTAGAAATTCTCCTAACAGAGCTACAGAGCTCTGTATAAAAAATTAAAAGCTGCTGAAGGGCAAGGACCTGTCATGTCTAAAGTAGCTCAAGGCCGATCTGTGCTTCCACATCGCTTTGAATAACTCAAAGATTACTGGTTCACTTCTCATAACGGGTAGCAAAGTCTCCTGAAGGTGTTTGTTATGCCAGGTAGTGAAGACAGAGACATGAAAGCTCTTGCACCAACAGTCACAAAAAGAATAAAAGAAGTTTGAAGAATTACAAATACGTATGCACTGCACTTTTATCACACTTCTTATGCAACTGTTGGCCACAGGACACTGGGCTGGATGTCCCTGCTCTCTGAATCAGTACAACATTGATTATGATTAAGAGCATGACCAAAGTCTTGAGGAGAAAAGTCAAAGGAGCATTTCCCAACCTCCAAGCAATCTATATGGATGTTGCAGCCTTACACACACACTTTGCATGACAGCAAAACAGAAAGGGAATCTGCAAAGTACGACACGAGTGTACCATGCACAATGACAAAGTAACTACAATTCATTACTGACCTATTTCTATAAAATGAGCACTGAGAAGTAAAACAATTATTCTGTAATAAAACAGTATTTCCATATCTCCCTCCTACTTTACTTTTTTCCGTTTGGAAAGTGTTTCCATTGCTCTGGTAACTGGAGTGTTATAGTTTAACCCTGGTTAAACTACTAAAGAACAATAGGAGTGGGAAATTATAAGGAAGTTATCTTGTACTTGGATATGATGTGGGCCCTTTCATCATGGCAATAGAGATTGTTTTGACTTCTGGTCCTAAAATGTAAGAAAAAAGTTGAAACTGTCAAAAATTTAACTCCGCGTAGTTAAAAAAAAGTCTAAATTACTCGCCTCACTCACAAATCGCATGCAAGTACGTAAGATTAAATGATAAAATTTGATGTCAACACATCTCAAACACACGCCTTCTTAGACTTCTACAGTAAAACCAAGTCTGATGTTGTTAGCAGAGACAGACCAGAGGAGAACTGAGGGCACATAATGTCACACATACTAATTAAAATCACTGTTAATTGAACACACATCATAAGTACCACCCTACTGCAGAGTCCACTTCACGGAGAACATACAAACCAAACAGCCTAGCAGCTCATACTCCAGGAACACTCAGTGTACTCAATGAGGAATGCTAATCTGAGGACCTTAAAACCTGAACTGGCAGAGCAGCCTGTTTGGGAAAAACACTGCATCCCTGCACCTCCCTCCACACTACGGTTAACTATGACTTATCAGTCAAGGAAAAAAAAGTAGAATTGTTAAAAATGGAATTTCCCCAAGCTCATCAGATGGACCAGTTATGACTGTAAAACCAACCAGTATTGAGAAGCCACTAAAAGACAGAGAGAGAAAGGGCAGGCGAGCACATCTACAAGAACAGGATAGAGCCACATGATTGACCTACAAGTAACATACCCAATACACGAGGAAGACTGAAAAAACCCCAAGTATTTTTATTCAAGCATATGTCAGCACTTTTATGAACAGTTTCACTATTTCCTGCATTGTCAACTTTCCTGTTTGGAGGTTCTTTGCTAAAAAATAAAAAGGGACTGGAATTATAAGAAGGAAAATGTAACTGTGAAATCATAACTGCTACCTATGGAATTAGAAGTATGCCTCTGTTATTAATAAGTTTCTTCAAGCTGATTCATTTTGAAAATAAGGCCCTTGCAAAAGCAAATATAAAGGAAGGAAATGAGAGCAAATCCTATATTTACTGAATACAGTAAGAAAAAACAACAGCATATTCACAGTCCTCAAGACTTCAAAGTGAATCAGTGAGGGAAAAAAATATATCAAGGGCTAAGCAGTTCAAGAAACATCAAGAAAATGGTTGGAAGACAGACACACCCATTTATGTTAGCTGTCTCTTTAGAAGTATAAAGAAGTAGCACAGTACCAAAGTAGGCTCTTTTTTTTTAATGATACAGCATTTATTAATGTTTATTAAGCCTTTTATTCTACCGCAGGTACAGAAAAATACCAGTTAAGGTAAAATGCTACTCAGGCCTAACACCACTCAGCTGGTGTTACTGATACAGCATTTTGAAAACAGTTGCAGAGAGAGAAGTGTACCAGAAAAATGCAGATAAACTGTTCTTAAAGCATTAGAACTGACACCACACCTAATTTAGTCAATCACATGTGCCTAAATATTGTCTCTTCCTCATGCACCAAGTTCTGCACAATAAAATGTCTGAAAAGGATAGGGCATTAGGGTAACATAAAACAAGTTACACACTATTCCACCTCATCTTGAAATCAATTTCTTTTTAATAAAGTCTACTCATTCTCTTAGTGTTATTTTTTAAAGTCAGCATTAGTTTTGCCATTCTAAATACTAGTAACCTCCACTGCAGTTTATCCCTTCATCCCCAAAACAGCGTACTTCACTTTAAAAGTGACCTCAGCTACAAGTAGCTGACCATAAATCTCAAGTCTTGCCACACTGTAATTTCAATTCAACTCTATCTCAGCGAAGGCCTTGAAAATTTTGCTTATGTTTATTTCAGCAGAGTATTCTAAAACTGACAAATCTTACAAAAATATAAGTCACAACAAGCTGTTTCGATATATCACACCTCACTGTCACTAAAAAAGGTCAGTGAAGCTTAGAAACCCCTTTTCAGAACCAAATTTAGGACAAAACTCGACTTTCGTCGAGGAGGTTCTTCCACCTAGCCACTAAGGGGCTTCTATAGTCGACTGAGGAGCTCGAACGGAACTACTCCAAATCTCAAAATCGTGAGCTTTATGTTCATGAACACACACATGCATTAGAAGTGTTGAGGGAAGAAGAACTGAGAGTTGAACCACCAGCCCAGGGCGTTCAGTCAGTGTCACTACGCAGCTCGGCAAGAGCCACACGCAGCTCGAGCAACCCCCGCCCTCCACCACTTTCCGAAAATTTGCACCTAAACACGAGCCGCCCCACAACGGGAGAGCCCGAGAAGCCGCCGTTCTGCCAGGGGCCGGCAGCGCTGCGGGCTCGGCGCGGGGCCCCGATCGCGCCGGGAAGGAAGGGGCTGCAGGCTCCGCGCGCGGCACAACAACGGCGGCGCGGCCCGGCCCGGCCCG
>VZRS01010051.1:7883-80680 GCA_013398055.1 Ifrita kowaldi | reverse complement strand
AAAAAAAAAAAGGTTTCCTGTAGGTTTTTTAGCAACACTTGTCGTCATACTTGGTAAAGTGGGAAATGAATAGGGAAAAAGGTAAAAAATAATCCTTTCAGAAACCATTTATTTAAAATCCAGGAAATGTCTGCTTTTGCAGTGTGTTAGACTGAGAAATTTGAAGGTGATGTTTATGGATAAAAGACTTGATTTTTCTTACATTATCTTATTTCTGAATGTGTTGTTTTAACAAAGAAGGAATTGCTTACTTTTGGATATTGTTTCCTCTAGCTTCAGCAACTGATTTTTAATTGTGTCTCTTAGTAAGCCTTATTGCAGCAAAGAGCAAAATATCACCTTCAAACTCTGTTATTAACATGTGTTAATATCATTGTAAGTACTTTCCAGTCCTGGCTCAGATTCTAAGCTTTTTAATATAATCCCTGGGTTTAGATATTCTTGATCCATCTAAACTATGTCAAGCATTACGTTAGAAATTCCTCTCTTCATCGAGGATGCTTTTCAACCTTAGAAGGTTTTCATGGCTCATTGAAGTTTTTGCTTTCAGAGATACTAAGCAATATAGCATGTCAGTTGTATTAGTGTTAGTGGCCTGTTCTGGGAAAAAAACCAACTTACTTATTCTCTCTGGAATTTGCTCTTTCATGGTCATGGTTTGCTGCAAGTGGATTACTAAGAGTTATAACTGTACTTTGCTGATAGCAAGCAAAGTTTGTTTTTGTCTTGTGACTTTTTTTTCCCCTTTTTAAAACTGATATATTTTTGCAGGACTGCAAGGTTAGAATGCTTAATAACTCAGGTATGAATTTCCCTATGAATTTAGGACCATGCACTCAGTCATGTCATGCAGCTCTGTGGTCCTAAACCACTTCAGGCTTCATTTGTTTATTTATATCTCTCTCCACTCCTCATATCCACCTCCCTCGTGAAAAATATCTAAAATGATGTTGAAATTATGCTTCCTTGCAGAAAATTTCCTGCATGTGAATTTGAGTAGTATGAAATCTGATATGTCCAGTATGCTCTGGAGTCTGTTGATGAGTGTACTTAAAGGTCAAACACCAGCCTAGGACAGTAAGAGCTGGGGGAGACAGACACAGTAAAAACTTGTTTGTTCTTCCTACTGGGAACGGGTCCCACCATGTCCTACCTTCCAGACCACGCTAGCTGGCAGAGCTAGTATAGTGCCAGGAAATATGTTTGTAGTTCCTGTAGTGGATCAGTGGTCTAGGTTTCAAACTTGCAGCCCAGCCACACTTTGTTTGGCTTTTGGGAGTTCAGGTCTCTCTGTTGTGTTTACTCATCAAGCTACCGTGTTGCCTTTTGTCTGGGTAACTTCTCAGCCTGCTTCCTACACCAGCTGACCAGCTTTCTGGTCAGCTGATCTTTGCTTGCTTGGAAAGGCAGGTCCTCCCCAGCCAACAGCCCTCTAGTTGTCCAACTAAGGGCAGGTCCCTGAAGAAAACCCCACAGGTAAGGGGAAATTCTCTCTCCAGAGCAGGGACTGCATGTGCAGGATGCACGCTGCCAGGGAAACCCACTACATACTTTGAATGTGAGGGCTTTGGGCAGTCTGCAGCAGACCTGAGTGTCCCCAGGGATGTGGCTCCAGAACAATCCCCTCTCTGCTTCAGTTGCCTTGCTGCAAGTGCCCTGGGAGTTTTGTGTAAAAAGACCCAAGAACACTGTGAGTTAAACACTGGATTGAGACTTTGCATGGGAAACTGTATATGAGCTCACAAGTTGTTTACGTGTACAAGTATAGAGACAGCAAAAAACAAAACAGCACAAAATGTTTAAAGTTTAAACAAGAAGTTAAGCTAATGGCTTTCAGTAGAATTGCCTGCTTGGAATTAGGTACTAAGGCAGTTTCTTGCTGTTTTGGGTTAGTAATGCATTTCAGATAATCATGGACAAAAGTTTGTAGAATGCATCTTTTGCCTGCTTTTGTACATTTCACTATATTCATATTAAAGCCTGCAGGCTTTTTTCTGTTCATCATAGGGATAACCCATGAGAACTTAATGTCCAGGAAATTTTTTCAGCACTTTGTATTTTCTTAGTCTGTTATTGATTTGATTTACACCATTATATATCTAACTATTCAATATTCCATATGTACTTTAGTTTGTATAAAGTTGTTCTGTCATGTGGGGAAAAAGATATTATAATTCTGCTTCAGGGAATTGTTTGATATGTGCATAAAATCAAAATTAAAAAATTTTGGTTGGTGATTCCTTAGGAGATCTGAAATTATGTTGTTTGAGAGAGTTAATCCATAAACAGAGAGACTGTAAAAATATAAATACACATACCCATATACAACACACAGATATATCACTGGGTGAAGAAAATCTGAACCCAAACCTGAACCCTGCTATCGAAGTACTAAATCTTACATGTACCAATTTATGTGCAAAATCTTGCTGGCATACACTGAAAATGTTTCAAAGTGTGCTGTACTCTGTGATGATCAGATACTCACTACTGACTGAATTTAAGGACAACTGAATTGGAAGGCAAACCATGTAATTATGACAGAATGAAAATTTATAGTAATTTATAGGTTTTCTTCTTCTTCTATTTTCCCTAGTTGCTACTTGAACTCATCATTCAGATTTCTAAGTCATCCACTGTCAAACAGTAATTTTGGAATTCAATTACACTTTTACTAATAAAATTCGGTGAAATAGCTTATATAAAACCATATAAACCATCAAATTGCAAATAGTCTATTTTAAAAGCAGTACAATGCTAAAATAATTTGCAATATTAATGCATTCATGAAATTATGATTTAACTTGACAATTCTAAAAGTTTAAACAAAGCCAGTTCCTTGACCAGATTTTACATGAAAGTAGATTTGAAGAAATGTAAGCCTGTGTCAGATTGTGGCATGTTGTGCAGCTGGTCCCAGCTAATTTCAATTTAAATCTTTGAAAGCAAAATGCAGGTAAAACACGAGACTGTAACAAAATTTTAGGGCTCCTGCTGTCTGTTACTCATGTGCAGATGATTTCACAAAGGGAAAAGAAAACAGATGTGGTCAGTAGTTTCATCTGCGTTGGCTGCCTTGGGACAGTCCCATCTACGGACTCTGGAATTCTGAGTTTATTTTCAAGTTTTCTGGTGTTTTATTGCTCAGCCTGGAGAAGTGTCTAGAACTTTTCATTATTAGGAATAGTTGTAGAGGTAGTTAAAATCACATTCGTATATGCTTCACTTATGCAAATTTTCTTATTGCTTTCTCCATATTAAATGAACTCTTTGGCTAACCTGTACCCCAAAAATTCTGTTTGAAGTACACATCTGTTAAGGGAAGCTTCACTCCAAACAAATGAAGCTTGGCAAAATTTACCAGCAACTGAAAATATGTTTCTATGAGAAGAAGAGTGATGGAATTTTTATCTAAGAAGTGTAGCTGGAGGGTGCTTAGCAGTCCTTCTCTCATGATCCTTGTGTGGTTGTATGCATAAGGATGACTGGGCAGGTGTCAGACCCTTCAGACAGCAGTGGGGAAGGGGAGACCCTGGTGCAGCCCAGAGTCACAGTGAGGCTGGGGAAGACGGCAGCATCTTCACAGTGAGGAACCACGGCAGCTGTGTCTGTGGCAGTATTTGCTGTCTTGCTGCCTTCTGTACTGGGAGGTGCTTTACACATTCACCCCTGAACCAGGACAGGCGTGTGTTTGTTGTTGTCTGACAAAGAATATCTATGTACCAGCATTAACACAGCTTGAGATGCAGCTGACCATCTGGACCCTGAATTTCTAAAGGATTCTTTCCAAATCAGACTTAGCCTTCCCCTCTGCTCCATATTCATCTTGTTTTAATTCTGTTTCTTGGGAAATTTGTTGTTGATATGTACTGGGCAGATTCTGTACAGCAGGAAGTTTTCACCTTCATGTTTTAAAGAGCAAATTATAATTTTTAATCTAAATGTTTGCAGGTTTTATTTAAGATTTTCTAGAAAAATGCCAATAAAAACATGGTTGCGAATTGAAAAGAATTTTTAAAAGCTTTGCACAAGCTTTTCAGAGGAAAAGGAGGTTTTAAATTCAAGTTTATGGGTTTAATTTCTCACAGCCATTTTTTAATATGTAAATGATTACGTTATATAAATGATGTAAATATTAAGTACCACTATCATGATACTTGTATTAGTTTTGTTTAAAAACCACTGAGTAAAAGGCAAAATAATATTTTCTTTTTCCTGCTTCAGTACTGGGTGAATGATGAAAGGAAACTATATATAGTTTGGCTAAATGAAGACAGATTTATGAAAAGAGTTCCCTAGATCCACCTTCTCCTTTCCAAAGCAAAGTCAGGAATGAATCTTCCTGTTAAAATACGTCAAAGCTAGTGAAACATATAAAATGCATTCGGTTCTTTCAGCTCCTTAAAAGGACTTTTGTTGAACAACTAACTAATGCTTATGGCACTTTTCAGTTGCATGTGCAACCTAAAATCATACATTCTTTGTTATCATGTTTTGTGCCTAGCAATCTCCTGTTTCCTTTAATTACAATAGAGAGAATCGCAGAGTAGTTGTGGCTGGATGGCTCCTCTGGAGATCATTTAGCCCAATCTCTTTGGTTACCTAGACCAGGTTGGCCAGATCCACGTCCAGTCAGGGTAGCTCCCATAACATTTCTGAGTACTTTAGTTTCTTTTGCTATTTTTTTTATTATGAAGGTATTTTTCCAAATTAAGTTCAGCTTGTGAAAGTGCCTGTCATAGTCTGTTTGTCTAGACCAGACTTTCTTTGGTGGGAAAATAACTTCTTTCAGATGACTTTTCTCTAAAAAATATGCCCTTCTTTTGATGCCTTAGGTTTTGACTTTTATATTTTTCAAATCCTGTACTGCTTAGTGTGTAATTTTGAAGTTTCATGTGGCCTGTTAACTAATGTTCTGTCATGCTGGTTAGACATAACAAGCCCTCTCTAGGTTTGCTCTTCAAGGACACCTTGTTGTCCCAGGCCCCAAAATACGTAAATTAAGCCTTTGAAAGGAGGGACAAAGTTGGGGTAATTATGTCATTAACTGAGATTATAATTGGAGAATTAACCCTGATGTGTGAATGGACAAAACTTATCAAAATGTGAAGAACCCATGACCTAGGGTCCATCTTGGATGGAAGCCCCTCGGGGGCTTTTGACTGTCCAGGGTGTATCTTTGAAGGCCCTTCAAATAAACACCTACTTTTATTCTCTTAATCTTGTCTAGCCTCTGTTTTCAGGTAGCCACTTCAAGGCATCACCTTCACATCAGGAACACAAAAAGCTCTCAGGCTATGGAAACAGGAAAGTTTGAAAATTCTTTTTAAAGAAAATTTGAAATAAGAGAATTGCCTCGAGGCTCACCCAGTTATCACAAACAGCATGTCTACAAAATAGTCAAGGTGATCAACAACAAATAACAGGGAATCTTGACTAAGGCAGCAAAAACTGGGGCAAACAGGAAAGAAAAAGAACCTGTATCCAAGTTTGTCGCCAAACAGTTTGTAGATTAAAGGTTATTTTCATTAAGGCATGTACTTGTGGAAGGAGCAGACTTGTTATTTGTTGACAAAAAGATAAAAGCCCTTCAGGTCTTCATATGTATTTCTATAGTAAAAATACACATTGGCAAATTGAGAAGAATGGAGCGGTAAATACTTGGATATTTACCTATGGTGGAGGGTAAGCACTGCCTATCCTAGTTTGTTCTTTACTTGCATTCTTCTTCCTTTATTTAATGTTTGTGTATTGCACAGATGTTGGCATTTCTAACTTTCAGGTTAATCTCAATGTGCCCTTTGTCTAACTCTTTGTCAATGCAATGGAATGGGGATCTAGAGGTAGAAGTGCATGGGATAAATCTCTTGTACAGTAGCAGGTAATGTAAATAGAGTATTCTCTATGTGTTTACATTAAAAGTTACAGGCATTTGGAATCTTCTATAGAGTAAAATAGAAAATCAAACAAAAGACTGAGCACCATGATCTTTCCAGATGTCTTTGTCATGAAGGGAACTCAATCGTTGGGAAGAAATCAATGTCCTTCAAGGATGCCTCATATCATCAGGTAGTCTCTTCTAAAGTTTATGAGTTAATCCATAAATATTTGGCACTGTCTGTGGCCCAGCTGTGTTTTGCGAGAAAGTTTTGAAAGATTTTTTTCTTTTATGATAGGCCACTTCTCTCACTGCCAAAGTGTCTCAGAGTGCTTGCTGTATTGCTGTCACAATAATAGGTAGGATTGTTTTCATGCTTTGATGTATTTGGGCTGATGTTCCCCTCAGTAGAATAGTATTCACAATCTCTCTGGGCCATCTGTGCTTCTGAACAGTCACCCTCATAGTAATAAAGTGTGCCTGCTACCTTCCCCTGGCTTGTGCTGGGTGTGGCAACAGAGCTCCTCCGCCCCTGAGACTCCTCAGCATCCCCACCATGCCCTGCCAAAAGACACAAAGTGCCTGCTTGATCTTTTCTGGCACTAGAAGCAAAAAAGTAAAGAAAGCCCATGAGGGCAGTAGGAGATGGGAGGGTCTCCCAAAGGTGTCCTTGAAGGTTGAAAAGTCATCAACCAGCCCTGAGGGCTGTCTTCACTGCCTCTATCATTCCAGTCCCCCGGACAGCCAGCATGACTTGGGATAGCCCAGAGTACCGGCATGAGGAGTTGGGGAAGGCAGAAGAACAGGCCAGAGGTGCCACTGGTGTCCACAGTTCTGGGACAGCCACTGTGAGGAGCCACAGCCCTGTGCAGCCGATGTTCTCCCCAAATGCAGCACTCCTAGTGTAGGACAATATCCTTGCCTCGTGTGTGCCCACAGGGGCTCTGGACTGAAAGCCGCAGTAAAAGCAGAGAGGGCAGTGCCATCACAGACAATTCCCAGAGATGTCACAGGGTTCAGGCAAGGACAGCAGATACTGCGAAGCTGGAAAGACCCTGATTCAGAGGACCTTGTCCTCTTTTTGTGGCCTAGTGGGGGTGGTTTAGCCTCAGGCCAGATTCCATGGTGAGAGGCCAGTGACTGTGAGGACAAGGGCCTGGCATGGGGCAGTGGGACCATGCAGGTGGGGAATCCTGCTGACTTCCTTGGTGCAAAGAAGAGCCTTGACTCAGCTTCTCTGAAGGCTGTCATGGGAGGAGGACTCACCTATGATGTGCACTGGGAAAGCCCCAGAGAATGACTGAGACTGGAAGGGTTCTCTGGAGGTCACCTTGTGCAACCACCTGCTCAGGCAGGGCCTCCTAGAGCCACTTACCCAGGACCATGAACAGTCTTTCCAAGTATGTCTGAGGAGGGAAACTCCACAGTTTNGGCAGAAGAACAGGCCAGAGGTGCCACTGGTGTCCACAGTTCTGGGACAGCCACTGTGAGGAGCCACAGCCCTGTGCAGCCGATGTTCTCCCCAAATGCAGCACTCCTAGTGTAGGACAATATCCTTGCCTCGTGTGTGCCCACAGGGGCTCTGGACTGAAAGCCGCAGTAAAAGCAGAGAGGGCAGTGCCATCACAGACAATTCCCAGAGATGTCACAGGGTTCAGGCAAGGACAGCAGATACTGCGAAGCTGGAAAGACCCTGATTCAGAGGACCTTGTCCTCTTTTTGTGGCCTAGTGGGGGTGGTTTAGCCTCAGGCCAGATTCCATGGTGAGAGGCCAGTGACTGTGAGGACAAGGGCCTGGCATGGGGCAGTGGGACCATGCAGGTGGGGAATCCTGCTGACTTCCTTGGTGCAAAGAAGAGCCTTGACTCAGCTTCTCTGAAGGCTGTCATGGGAGGAGGACTCACCTATGATGTGCACTGGGAAAGCCCCAGAGAATGACTGAGACTGGAAGGGTTCTCTGGAGGTCACCTTGTGCAACCACCTGCTCAGGCAGGGCCTCCTAGAGCCACTTACCCAGGACCATGAACAGTCTTTCCAAGTATGTCTGAGGAGGGAAACTCCACAGTTTCTCTGGGCGACCTGTGCCTGTGCTCTGTCACCCACCTAACATTCAGAGGCAGCCATATGTATTTCAATTCGTACCCCTTGCCCATTCTCTTGTCACTAGGTAACACTATCTCACCATTCCCTCAGCTTTTCCTCCTGTGTGGGTAGTCCATTCCCTGGAGCTCAACCAGTCCATCTTATTGACTCTCTGGTGGAGTCTCTTGAGTATTTCCTTGCATTTTTTGTCAAATATTTTCAAATTGTCCTTCCAAAGATATTTGAAGTTTTTGTCAAAATCTCAAATAGCTGAAATAGTAAAGAAAATCAAATTAGGTCCCATGAGTTAATAAGATATTTGATAGTATTGGAATAATGAAGTAAATTTGCTGAATGGTGTGACTAGGATAACACTACTAAGAAGCAGTAATGTTTCAGGCTGTGATTATAATTTGAATCATTAGTTCTTCCTCTTCTTTCATAACCCCTTCCAGCCCTTACCTTTAAATATTCAGGAAAGTATGTTTCTTTGACCTGTGCCAGCAGTAGGTCTCAAACTATTTTTATTAAATTCTTTGAAGGGTCACAACCTACAGGATGCAATAAAGAGCTGTGTAATATTGTGCTCCAGCACAACTCTTACAGCATCCTGTGAGTCCTCTTGAAGTGTGAAATTATCTTAGCTGGTATTTATTTAGCAACAAAAACATCTCTAGAAATGAAACCAGGATCTAGCAGAACTGAGAATTATGGAAGTGTTTTCCTTTGGATGGCAGATTCCATAAAGGCAAAAATTAATTTTAAGTTTATATACAGAGGGTTCTTGTGAATTGATTCCAGGTATTATATTTTAAATATATANGCCAGATTCCATGGTGAGAGGCCAGTGACTGTGAGGACAAGGGCCTGGCATGGGGCAGTGGGACCATGCAGGTGGGGAATCCTGCTGACTTCCTTGGTGCAAAGAAGAGCCTTGACTCAGCTTCTCTGAAGGCTGTCATGGGAGGAGGACTCACCTATGATGTGCACTGGGAAAGCCCCAGAGAATGACTGAGACTGGAAGGGTTCTCTGGAGGTCACCTTGTGCAACCACCTGCTCAGGCAGGGCCTCCTAGAGCCACTTACCCAGGACCATGAACAGTCTTTCCAAGTATGTCTGAGGAGGGAAACTCCACAGTTTCTCTGGGCGACCTGTGCCTGTGCTCTGTCACCCACCTAACATTCAGAGGCAGCCATATGTATTTCAATTCGTACCCCTTGCCCATTCTCTTGTCACTAGGTAACACTATCTCACCATTCCCTCAGCTTTTCCTCCTGTGTGGGTAGTCCATTCCCTGGAGCTCAACCAGTCCATCTTATTGACTCTCTGGTGGAGTCTCTTGAGTATTTCCTTGCATTTTTTGTCAAATATTTTCAAATTGTCCTTCCAAAGATATTTGAAGTTTTTGTCAAAATCTCAAATAGCTGAAATAGTAAAGAAAATCAAATTAGGTCCCATGAGTTAATAAGATATTTGATAGTATTGGAATAATGAAGTAAATTTGCTGAATGGTGTGACTAGGATAACACTACTAAGAAGCAGTAATGTTTCAGGCTGTGATTATAATTTGAATCATTAGTTCTTCCTCTTCTTTCATAACCCCTTCCAGCCCTTACCTTTAAATATTCAGGAAAGTATGTTTCTTTGACCTGTGCCAGCAGTAGGTCTCAAACTATTTTTATTAAATTCTTTGAAGGGTCACAACCTACAGGATGCAATAAAGAGCTGTGTAATATTGTGCTCCAGCACAACTCTTACAGCATCCTGTGAGTCCTCTTGAAGTGTGAAATTATCTTAGCTGGTATTTATTTAGCAACAAAAACATCTCTAGAAATGAAACCAGGATCTAGCAGAACTGAGAATTATGGAAGTGTTTTCCTTTGGATGGCAGATTCCATAAAGGCAAAAATTAATTTTAAGTTTATATACAGAGGGTTCTTGTGAATTGATTCCAGGTATTATATTTTAAATATATATATATATATATATAAAAATGTATCTTAAATATTTTTTGCTATAGGTGACAGTGTTGATCCTGGCTGTATTTTATTGGATATTTTTACTATTTTATTCTTGTCAGTTTCAATACAGCATATGAGTCAGAATTTTCTTCTTCTCTCCAGGGTCCAGATAAGGCTCCCTCTCACTACCTATGGTTGATGCTTTGGGTAAAATGTATGCCAGAGAGAAAGAAGAGCATATTTGCCCTTTTTCTATTAGTGGGATATTTCTGAGAAATGAAGGAACTGTTGACTTGGGAGAAAATTGTTAGAGAAGAATCTTCCTGTTTTTCAGATTACTTGGTGTTAATCACTACAACAAAAATGAAACTATTTGTAAGAAAACTTTATAGCATTTAAATGAGCTAAACTCAGGGCTCAGAGGGGGCAGAGAATAGCTCTTTTGAGAGTTTGTTCTCAAAATTGTCAAGTGTAGGTTTTGCTGCCAGGCAAATAGAGGTTTCCAAGTCTCACTGGCCCTGATAAATGCATTGAATGGAGTTGAATGGTGTCATCTGCTAAAGCCATGCACTGTGGTGCTCTGGGAATTCTACTCATTTATTCATCTAGGCATGATCACCTCACTTCTTATGAAGTAGCTTCCAAAGTCACTGAAGTGCTCTCAGGATTAATTATTTTTTTGTCACTACTGGCTTCTACTTAAAATGCACTGAGAAGGAAAAACACTCAAAGAATTTGTTTGATAGAATCATTCTTACTTTCCCCTTTTTTACAAGAACTGCCTAGGTACTTAGACTTACATTTTGACAATATGTTCTTAGAAACAGCATGTCTGAAATACTTCTTTGGTAAATTTCCTAATTTCCTAATTTCATTCCTGCAACCTGGCCTTGAAGGCAGCTGCTGTATGATAGCCTGAAGAGAGGGGTGAAAGCTAGACAAAGTATCAGTGGGTGAAGAGCTAATGCTACAATATGGAAAATGACACAAATATATTTTGGTTGGAAATGTGGATTTTGAGGTGATTCTTCTGTTGACTGAGAACTGAATGGGCATTTTGGGCATCCGTAAAATGCAGTGAAAATGACAGTAAGACCAGGAAGGTGAGCAATAGGCTCTTTCTGAGAAGAGAGTGGGATAGTGTGAGTATACACACATACAGGACTGTATGTTCAATGTATATCGTAAACATGTTATAGGTATGTGTGTGGGGCTTCTTCTGATGCTGTCCCTAACGGCTGTGTACAAGTAATTGTGGTAAATAGCCGAAAGTGAGAGATCAAAGTAGTGCTGCAGAGAGATCCACGAGGATGTGTCAGTAATGGCCCAAATAAATTTTGCAAATAACAATGTACGTCTAGTAGTAGAGAACATCCAAAACAGTACCTTGGAACTGAGTGAGAGTATTTGAGAAATATATGAGAAGATGAAAGACACAGTATAAAGAAATCAAGGGATTTTTAGCCTGTGAGCAGTAGTTCATTGCATGGAGAAAACTCAGAAAACAAAGAGTCAGTAAATAAGAAACTGAGTAAGCCTTTCCAAGATGCCGAAAGCATCCTGCAAATGCAATTCAGACTTCAAGCAGCATGGATAAGTGTAATGAAGCTGAGAGGCAATAACTCCTTCAACTATGCCCCTAAAATAAGAAAAACGGTTTTTTTTTTACCTTTTTTTGACTTCCAGTATGAGAAAATTAAAGGAAGCAGGGAATGAAAACAAAAATTGTCTCAAATTAATTGCAAGGTGGAAATCAAATATGACTATAAGCTAGTAGAGATGATTCAGTTGCCAGTTTCAACACTTTTAAAGAAAGGGTGACATTTGCACTGAAACATAGCTGTGGATTTTGTTGACCAAAAATGAGAATAAAAAGGTCTGAGCAGTGGGAACTTAGGACTTACTGTGTACAGTCTGTGTTCCCTGACTTTGCATTTCTTAGTTTAGCTACGCTTCATCCAAGAAATTTTATTATGAGTGAGCATGTCTGCCAAGATGGTGCCATTTAGGGTTAAACAAGAGAGCCTGATATATAAAGCTGCCCAAGTACACTAATGTTTCATGCTGATTTATTTTCTTAATGGGGCAAGTTTTCTAAACTTGGCTTTAGCTAAGTACTGAAGGATGATTTCAAGTGTCTAAACATGGGGACCCACACAAGAAAATTTTAGGCCATCTTTTGTACACTTCAAGGTATCTGAAGATTAAAACTACGAAGGGAATTTATGCTCCTGTTTACTTTGAAAAACTTATTAGTAGTGTGTTTACACTATTAAGTGTCTAGCTAAATTTAAAATGTGTTTTTATTATGACAGTCATTAGGTACGTTCGGAAAAGATATACAAGAAGCTAAATAGGAAAAGTGCCCTTAAATTGAAGATATTTATCTTCCTGACAGTTCAAAGTTTTTGTTATGCATCTTTCATAGGAACATCCCTGAAATTTATTAATAATGCATCTTCAAGTGTGTCTGGCTTCGCTAGCATTGCATCAGACATGAATAAGAACAGTTCAAGAAAACTTGGCATTCTGCAGAGAAAATTTGAAAAATATTTATTTGCTTTCATATGCTACCCTTCACACTCACTACCATGTATTAAAATGGAGGGCAAATACCAATAACAAAATGATTTATAACAGGTGGCTGGCAAAATTACATTTAATCTTCTGTTTTTCCTTAAAGTAACTTAAAATTGGTATTTTTCAGAGAATATGCTCAGGCTATTTATGACCAAGTATGACAAATCTCACAAATTGGTAGAACGTATCTTCCAGCCAAAAAAGCATAACCTTGTATTTCAGTAGAAAATTAAAAATTAAACCACTATTAAGAGTAAAAATTTAATTAAAGAAAAATTGTTTCTTTTTGAATGGAAGAGTTCTACAATAAATGACATAATCAACAAAAATAAGATTGTTCACTTATAAGGTTTGCTTCATTTAAGGTTGCTTTATGACTTGAAAGCAATTAATCTTCTTTAAGCGTCCTGTCCTTATACATATTTTATTAGTCTTAAGTTAACAAGCCAAACTGAGGTACATCATGGTTAAAATATTTGCCTGAGTTAACAAAAAAATAACTTTGACTTATATGATAATTACCGATTGTATATGTCAGGCCTTATGAGGTTTTCTAAGTGAAAGTTTTTGGGTTCCTTTGTATTTTTGTATTGGCATCTGAGGCCAGTACTTGGGAAAATAAGCAAGCACACCATATGGCATTAGAGCTCAGACTGATTTCTCCCCTGTCCTCCATACCAAGAGTCCTCAATTTGTCCCAGGTATAGTTGGGCATGCAACTGGTATTGCACCCAGAAGGTTCCCTACTGCTCTATGGGAGACACATGGTTAAGGTGGAGTAAAGGTGATTGACCATGAAATTTGGTGGTAGAGATGAATTTATGATACAAACTTGATGCTCACAGGGGGACCACAGTTTTTAAATGAAAGAAATAAGAACAAATACAACCTTTTGTTGCAATGCAGAAATGTAGAAAAGAAGAAATCTTAGATACTAACAAGTTTATTCTCTCATGCCATTATTGCTTGTGTCAGTAGAGTCCTTTATTCACTGTAAAATGGGCCAGAAACGGATTTTAGATGTTTTGTGAGTCTGATATTATAAAGATGTTTATTTACTTTTTCTACTTTTCCTAAGACTAGTTTGGATCTTTATGATTTAAAACAGGTCATGATTAGGGATTTAGTACTTTCCTGCCTGGAAAGTCCAGTGCAGACTGTATATGGCATTTTCAGGCATCTGATAAGAATCAAGGGAGATGCAGGGTAGAAGACAGCTTTATTTAGAAGCTTATGTAAAAGCAAGTGCCCAAGAAAGTTGCTTAGTTGGAACAAGATTTGTAAAGGTAAACATGTTAGCTCATTTTAAAGAAGCACAAACCTTGTTAATATATGTGTGTACAAAAAGACATTGAAGCACCATTTTAAATTATGGTCTCTCACATTGCCCATTTAAGAGCTTGCATAAACTCCTTTTTTTTTTTTTTTTTAATTTAAACAGTATTTTTTTTTCAGAAGCTAATGTTTAGCAGTCACACTTAAAACTATCACTATGAACACCTTTGTTATTGGTATAACACCACCCAATTTTGGTGGATAAAAACAAGTTTCTGTTTAAATTTGGACTGATATATGTGAAATGGCATTCCTTAGATGTATAGGAATGCAATAATGAAAGTTCCTGCTTCAATGTGGTTGTGGTTTTGAAGGGTTTCTGGCTTTCAGGTCCAGTGTTCTCTTGGCCTGGAACGGCCTAGTGCAGAGTTCTGCAGTGAAAGCTGCAGATATTGAATCTGGTTTTCTAAAGGGACTGAAAAAAAGGCTTTTTCTGTCCTTCTCAATGCAGAATTGCAGTTTGGTTTTGTTACAGACACTTTCTGAGCTTTTTGTTCCACCAGTTGTTGGGTAAATTTTGCCTGAATCTATATTGTTTGACCCCTTTGCATGAGCTGATATTAGCTTTAGTCCCATTTGTCAGAGTTCAGACAGAGATGCTGACCATTTCTCAGAACATTATAGCCTGTCTCTCAGAAAGGTTACGAATTTCGTGAAGCTGGTCATGACATTCTTCCATCCACCCCCACAGGGTCTACTGGGTAGTGAGGAGCTGCAAAATTTGACAAACTAGATAAATATATGTCTTAAAGCAAAACAGCTGTTCAGCTTCTTCCTTGCCCCTCACTGTGCAGTTCTGGGAGTTCAGCATTCCCACCGCTATATTCCCACACTTCAGTGTTCAGTATCATCCTGACCTGCAGTCCTCTCTTCTAAGGACTGGTTTTTACTGTTTATTTCTTTTCTTGGTAAAAATGTCAGCTGATGCCTTACTTCAGAACAGACAAAAAGGGCAGTTTCCTTTCTTTTCTGTGATGAGAGCAGACCCATGATGGACATGGAAAGCAAGCTGTAGTTCTCCAAAGTTTAATCACGTGCTTAGTGTGTTCCATTAGAGGAATGTGATCCATGTGTTTCAGTCTAGCAGGAGAGGAGCTTGACCCCTTTAAGAACCTCTGAAACACTGGAGCACATTAACATGTCCCCATTGGCAAGAGTCAGGTGAATTTTACTAACTCAGGCTCTGCAAGCATGTGCAGCAGCTACCTGTTGTCAAAGCTGCTGGCACAGCAGCCTCTATCATAGGGAATATGATACGAGTGTCTTGTACTGCCTCGTGGTGTTCAGATGCCCATCATTCTTCCAATCTTACGTAGGAAGAAAAGCGATCATCTAGCTGCACAGGAGCTGAAAAGGCATTCAGAAACAAAGGCTGTGTAATCAAACAAGGAGTGTTTGCAAGAGTCCATAAACAATAAGTATTGCGATACTGCAGTCTGCTTGGCCGTAAATATTAAACATCTCCCAAACCTTCTAGTGATTTATACACATATGGCTTTTTTCCCATCTCTCCTACTCTGCATTAGTATTCTTTTTATCCTTTTGAGAACAGATTAAAGGAAGCAAGTAGCAATATTTTATCCTGGTGTATTTGTAAAGCAAATGCCCTTTTCTTCAGGAAGTACAAGGGGAATGGGCAGTAGCTCGTGTAGGTCTAGAATCCAGCATGGCTCTGTTTTCTGCTGCTGGAATCACCACAGTTATTATTAAGGCTGTTTGGAGTATTGCTTTGTAAGAGTGTACACAAGCTCAGTTTGGCTGCAGGATCTGAGCAGTACAAGGAATCATTTCCTGGCCATTGCTGGTCATGATTACCTCTGAATGTTCAAGTGTACCTGGGGATTTGGCTCCATGGGCTTTTTTGCAAGTTATCTTTTTTCCCACCAAGGTTTTTCCTGCTAGCTTTCTTCCTTATTTCTTTGGTTCCTTTTTGGGTACTATCTTCCTTTTGGCTTTGCTGGGAGTTAAAGCTCCTGCTTACCAAGAATCACGCGCCTCTATGCCTTCCTGATTTTTTTAGAGTTTTTGCCTTTAAAAGATACTTTTGTTAGCTGGGTGCTATATTTTATGTTTAAGAATTTTCCATTCCTTTGACCCTGCCTCTTTTCTTCCTACCAGAAAAATATGGAAGAATGGATTTCACCAAGATTTAACTTACATTTTATTTTAGGCCAATGCTCTTTGTGCACTAAAAGTCTTTCTCTGTCTTTCACTAAATTTCCTTATTTGGAGTAGGTATGCATAGGCTAGCATCCTTGTCTCTTAAATTCCAGGAATGTTTCTGGCAAAACAAAGTCTTGAAAACAAATACATAGAAATTACTGTGAATTGTTACATTAAATCACACTTTTTCATAGACTCAGTTCACATATTCCCATGCTTTTTGCATGTTTTACTACTGAAGAAGTTAACTTCAAGTTAACCAGTATTTTCCAGAAACCTTAAATGTCGCAAAAGTGAGGTCTTGTAAGAGAAATGTAAGACAAAGTAAAACAATAGTCTTGTATATGAGTAAGCAAATGGTGTGGCATTTTGCTTCAGCCATTCATGTGAACTATAGTTGTTTCATGTATTCTGAGACAGAGTTACTTTACTGTCTTCAGTCTGACCTGTGGCCAACCCTATGTGGCTTTGGCAATGAATGCAAGTGAGTAGCAAGTCCTTAGGATCCTCCTTCTAACATATGCCATGGCCTGATAAAACAGCATTAGATGTCCATTTCTTTATGCATCCTCTGGAAAGCAAGGGGGGATCCTTAATTCTTGGAGTACTGGTACTGGGCACAATATTGGCAGCTTCCCTCACTGGTGTATTTTGGCACAAAAAAGACTTGAACTATGTGGGACCTTGGTTTATATCTGCAAATCCACAGTTAGAAAAAGGTCATGTCTGTCACCAAATCAAATGAAAACAATATGTTTCAGTGTTTTCAGTGAAACAAACTCTGGAAACTCCTTTCAGGTGACAGGAGATGTTTTGTTTCTGTTTTAATGATAATTGTGTATTCTCTGAAACTATAACAATATGAGTTGCGTTGAATGGCAGATAAAAATGTTCCTTTTCTAAAAAGGTCAGAGCAATTCTTCGGCTATATACAAAATGTATTTTAGCCCTGCAAATGCCTTTCTGAAGCAAACTTACTTTGAAATGAATAAATTTCTAATGGTCATTTTTTCTTGATGAAATACCTCTTTGAAAAATTTTTAACTAGTTTAGTTAGTACCTAGAGAAACGGCCCCGTAGTAGCTCATACTTCTTAGGCCTCTGGATGGAAGCTGTTTTCATCTCTACCTATAGTCTCCTCAGGTTTGCACTCCTGGTTGTTTCAGTGATGACAGTAAAAATTTTTTTTTCCTTCAGGTTCAGATTTTGATAGAGTTGTGTGATGTGTTGCCAACAGTTTCATCCAGTTTGGACTAAGACTTACAAGGACCCCAGGTGGGCCATCCTCTGTACAAAGCAGCCAAACATCTGTGTCTTGGGAACAACCACAGACCACATGGACAACCAAGAAATTTTCTGTACAGCAGCAAACACAGGCAGAAGTTTAGAAACAAGGTTGTCAGCAGTCTTACAGCATTTTGATGAAGTGCGGAAGTAAAGTCAAGAATGGCTGTTAAGCCTGGTTCCAAAGCAGGAAAAAAGCTTAGCGACATGCACAAGAGAAAAGGGTGGAGGTAATTTGTAACTGGGAAGAGGGTTTTGTAATGAAATTCACCATCTTCAGTTGAGGATTTGAGGTGTGTTCTAATGAAGCAAGGACCCTGAGGCATGACAGTATCCGGTTTGGAAAAGTATGGTGATTCTTGATATTGGAGTCTCTTGGTGGAAGTACACAACAGGAAATGCAGGGAAAAAATCATCTGTGACTAAGTAAATATGGAATTGAGAATAGATATACTCTGATACAAAGATTCTGAAAAAAACCAAAAACCTTTAGACAGGATGTTTTATAGCAGTTGTTACATTTAAAAATTCCAGAAGAAAATTAACAATCTTTCTTTCCAGAAGAAAATTATGCAAAATTAGCATAATATTGCTAAGCTGGACTGCCAGACCTACAGGTCTCTTACTCCTTTATTTCCAAGTGATTGACTCTAATTCTTTTGATCAGCTGGAGTATATCTAGCCGATGATTCAATTTGCCATAGTGTAATGGTAGAAGCAATAACTGTATCTATAAATATTTTTTCTATTTAATTGAAATTGTAAATGATGGACATGGGTCTTTAGAATTTTTAATTGGTAGCTTTAAAATGTAGCTGCAGATGTAACCTTAAATGTCTGGTATGAAATTGCTTCATTATAGAACTGTAAGGAACACGTAGAGAAATGGCAGATGAAATTAATGCATATGAACAATCACCCACTCGCGTACTGATTCCCTACTTTATTTTCACTTTTCCTGTGTGCTGATGAGGTAGTTACTTTGTTTTGATCTTTGAAAGCTCATTAAGAACACTCATTAAGCCTCAGAATACTCAGTGAAGTATAGCTTCTGCTGTTACATGCAGAGTACAGTTCAATAACCTTTTCAGATTATAACAATTTGGAGGTAATCAGGAATAGTACCCCAGAGACTGAGTTACTGAAACATGATATAGATAAAAACAAACATAGATATGTCAGGCTGATGTGTTGTCTAGGCTGGCACCACTATCATATTTTAAGATGCTCAAAGTTAAACTTTGTCACAAAGAGATTGGAAACCAAATGAAAACTACTGACACTTCAGCTGTACTTGTGCAGATTGGTTATTTTAATATACTTCTCCTTCCTGCTCTTTCTTTCTTGTTAACTCAAATTCCTTTATGCATTCATTCTTCATTAAGTTCTAAATTTTATTTTAACTATATTGTTTTCTGTCCCCTCCTGCTCTCCAGGGAGGAAATCTTTCAGGCCCTTTTCTAATCTCTGCCCAAACTTCCTGAATTTTTAGCAATGTGTGCCACATCACTGCTGCCAGCATCCTCAGATCCTTCCTATGAGACTTGGGATCTGTTGCTTTTGGACTGAAACAGGATAAAATATTGCATTCAAATGTATGACAGCTCATAGAGCATTTGGAAAACAAGAAGAGTAGGAGTGCACAAGCAAGCTTCAGTTCTGCTGAGGGGTGAAGTTTTACAAAATTCTGTAGGGTTAATTTCCTTATTCCTGTGTTAAGGAAAATCATGCTCATCCCTCAATGAGGAATGTAAAACGTTACATAAATTATTAGCTGAGAATTATCACCTGCAACCTTTCTTGCCCACAACTGACCCTTTCCTTTTAATTTAGTCTTATCTCTCAGTCCATTGCTATCAATTGGTCATGAGGCATGATCCCCATGATCCTCACTCTGCTGTGAGTGATTTTCTTCATTTTAAAGAAGTTTTATTCTTTTTGGCTCATTCTGCAATTAAGTTGGTTCCTGTCTCTGCCATCCTTTCTTGTCTCTGCTCCCTCCCTTCTCCAAATGCGCTCAACAGCTGTTTGCTTTCTCTGTTGCACATTTGATTCTCTGACTCATGTATCAATAAAAAAACCTGCCACAGATGAATGGGAGCAAAGCTGAGATGTCTCTCAAAATGATTGCTTTTAAAATTCTGCTTGCTTCATCACACGTATGTCACCTGGAGGGTGTGACAAGTCTTGGTAAAGTTCTGAAGGTTTGGGCAGTCTAGTGACTTGATAAGGAAGTCAGGAAGCAAAAGCATTGGGACTTTCTGTCTGCTGTAGCCTAGGGAGACACAGAGGAAGACTGCTCAGTTGTGCTCCATGGGCTGGGCAAGGAAGAAGGAAGTCCCCTTCTCTGTTAGCAATCCTGTGTTGTCAGAACAGGGAATTGAGTGAAACGGAGGCTTAAATAGGGACATGTCAGAGTCTTACTCAGGGTTGGCTGAGCACATGGTTTACCAAGCCTCCTAGCTAAACTATGAGGACTCTCCCTTTTTGGCAGTATTGAACAAAAGCCTAAAACGTCAGCTGAGGTTTTATCTCTGATTTAACTTTTCAAAACAGCTAGTCTATTAATCTGGGGCAGGTATATTTCACAGAATTGTTGCTGGGGGTCCATTTCATCTTTGAGCCAGCAGCACTCAGAGCCTGAGTGCAAATGAGTCACGCAAGGAAGAAAGAGCTGTGGCAGAGCTGGGCTTGAGCAGGAAGAGATCATCACGGGACATCTCTATCTGATGTAGATAGACTTTCCTTAACGTTAACCAGAAGACCTGCCAGACTAGTGGCATGACGCTGCAAGAATTATCTTTATTAGGCATTACCCAAGGGCAGTGAATAAAAGGTTCCTGTATACTTGTGAATCAATGAATTAGAAAAAATAATTATTTTGATTTCTTTACAAGCATAATATTGTTATTTTACCACTGCTAATTACTTTTTCAATTTGGAATAATAAGCAATTAATTTTTAAAAAATTATATTCAGCCTCAGCCATAATGGAATTAACTTTTCTTAATTGCCAAAAGAAATAAAATTTTGGTAGTCAGCATGGCTTTTGAGGGGAATGAGAGATCATCAAAGTAAATTAAATTAGAAATGCAATTGGGAAGATGAAGGCTTTTCACCTTACAGATAATTTCAATATTCAACATGTTTATTATTTGAGGGTATTCTGTTTCAGCTTCATAATAATCTAAGTCTTTAACATTGAATCAATTCCATATTAAACCAGGCTTTCCTGGATGTTTGAGTTATTGTTTGTGTTTCCAGTTATTAGATTACATCTTTACATGACCTCTACCTTGAGATGACCATTCCTTAATTTAGCATGTCAGTGTCAGAGAGAATCATGTTGCAACACAGAAGGCTCCTCTTAGAAGAGAAGCGTGATTCACCCCAGATGGGCTAATCTAGTGAAATTAAGTTTAACTTCAGCAAGCAACTCAGACACTGGAATCTCATTGAAATGTCAGTAGTGGCAAAGGTGAAAAAACCATCTTTCCCTGTATCATACGATCATAAAATGTTTTGGGTTGGAAGAGACCTTAAGATCATATAGCTCCAAAACCCCTGCCGTGGGCTGGGAACCTTCCATGAGACCAGGTTACTTAGAGCACCATTCAGCCCAGTCTTGAACACCTCTAGGGATAGGGAGTCCCCTGCCTCTCTGGACAGCCTCTTCCAGTGCCTCAACACCCTTATAGCTAAGAATTTCTTCCTGATATCTAAGCCCTCCTTCAGCTTCTCCTGTGACCTATCCCTACGTGCCCTTCTCCAGCCTTTTTGTAAGCCCTGTTTAAGTACTGGAAGGTGTTATAAGGTCTCCCTGAAGCCCTCTTGTCTCCTGGCTGAACAACCCCAAGTCTCTCAGTCTTACACAGGGAATGTGCTCCAGCCCTATGATTGACTTAGTGGCTCTCCTCTTCAGTCATGCCAACAGGCCCATGTCTTTCTTGTGTTAGGGACTCCAGAGCTGCACACAGCATTCTGGGTGGGGTCTCACCAGAGCAGAATAGAGGGGGAGAATCCCCTCATGCTGGCCATGTTGTTTTTGATGCAGCCCAGGATGCAGTTGGCTTCCTGGGCTGCAAGTGCACATTGCTGACTCATACTGAGCTTTTCACCCTTAAACACTCAGTCTGTGTTGCCAGGACTAGTCTCAACCCATTGTCTGCCTAGCCTGTATTTATGCTTGGGACTGCCCCGACCCAGATGCAGGATCTTACGCTTGCCCTTGTGAAACTTTATAGGGTTGGCACAGTTGCACCTCTCAAGTCTGTCAAGGTCCCTTTGGATGGGATCCCTTCCCTCCAGTGTGTCAACTGCACCTCGCAGCCTGGTGTCATTGGCAGTTTGCTCAGGTTGAACTTAATCCCAGTCTCTGTATTGCTGGCAAAAATGCTGAAAAGAGCTGGTCCGAATACTGACCCCTGAGGAATGATACATGTCACTGGTCTCCACTTGGACACTGACCACAACTCTTTGAGTGCCATCACCCAGCCAATTTTTCATCCAATGAGTAGTTCATCCATCAAATCATTGTTTCCCTAGTTTAAAGGCAATGGTGTCATGCAGAACAGTGTCAAATGCTTTCACATGTCCAGGTAGATGATATTTGTTGCAGTGCCCTCATCCACTACTGTGGTAACCCCATCATAGAAAGCCAATTTTGTCAGGCATGATTTGCCTTTAGTTAAACCATGTTGGTTGTCACCAATCACCTCATTATTTCCCATGTGCCTTAGAGTAATTTCCAGAAAGATCTGCTCCAAGATCTTGCCAGGCGCTGCAGTAAGACTGACTGGCCTATAGTTCCCTGGGTCTTCCTTATTTCCCCTTTTCCAGTCAATTGGAATTCACCAAGCTGCCATGACATCTTCAGTATGATAGAGAGTGGCTTAGCCGCTTGTTAGGCCAGTTCCCTCAGGACCTACAGATGTATCTCCTTGCACTTCTACTTGCTCACTTTCAGGTTCCCTAGATGTTCTTTGTTCTCCCAACCCCTATTTTCAAATTCTACAACTTGAGCAGTGTGGCTGGAGCACTAGGGTAAAACACTGAGGCAAAAAATCACGGACTACCTTGGCATTCTCCATGTCCTGAGTACCCAGGTCTCCTATATCCTTCCTGAGAGGAATACATTTTTCCTAGTCTTTCTGTTACCATTGATACACCTAAAGAAGCTTTTTGTTTTGTTACTCTTGATATCCTTGGCCGGGTTTATTTCTGCCAGTGCTTTAGCTTTCCTAACAATCTTCCCGATATTTGGACTATTTTTTTGTATTCCTCACAGGATACCGGTCCCTTCTCCCAGCCTCTGTAAGGTACCTGTTTGTCCAGGAGCTCCTTTTTCATCCATGCAAACTTCCTGTACTTCTTTCCTGATTTCCTCTTTGTAGTGATGCATTGTTTGTGAGCCTGGAGAAGACAATCCGTGAATGTCATCCAGCTCTCTTGGGTTCCTCTTTCTTCCAGGACACTATCCCATGGCACTCTACCAGGAAGACCCTTGAAGAGATGAAGGCTGCTCTCCTGGAGTCCAGGGTAATGAACTTCCTGTGTGCCCTCCTCACTGCCCTAAGGATCTCAAACTCTACCATATCATGGTCACTACAGTCCAGGCTGTGCTTGAGCTTCACATTCCTCACTAGCCCCTCCTGGGTGGTGACAGCAAGGTCCAGCCCAACATCTCTCCTTATTGGCTCTTCTGTGGCTTGGAGAAAGAAGTTGTTATTGTTGGCGATTGAATGATGGACCCAGACCGGCAGGGAAACTGAATCGTTTATTCAAAGGAATGAGCTGGTTTTATACTCTTTTCTAAGGCATAGTATTTCCTTATATGGTAATCTTCAGTATGCAACCTATGCCGTGTTGCTACATCAGCAGCACATTTTCTCAATATTCTTTTATGGGATGATCACTCGCTGTTCACTCGTCCATCAGTTCCTGGCAGGCTCCTCTCTGTAGGCGTCTGCTGTGTGACACCTCCTCACCCCAGGGCCTGGTGGAGACAAGCCTCTCTGTACTGCCATGTGCTCCTTTGCGCTGCCATGTGCCTCTGCAGGCAGGTTTTATGGTTCACAACTGAATTCTCTCTTATAATTCCCCATAGTTATCAACATGTTCCAAGAACCTCCTGGATTGCCCATGCCTGGCTGTGTTGTCCCTCCAACAGATATTGGGGTGGTTGAAGTGCCCTGCAAGCACCAGGATATGTGTATATGAGGCCAGTCCTATCTATGAGTAGAAGGCCTCAACAGCTTGATCTTTCTGTTCAAGGCAGCCTCAGAGACCTACTATAAAATCACCTGTCCCTGCTCTCCCTTTAATCCTGGCCCATAAGCTCTCAGTCAGCTCCTCACCTATCCCCAGCTGGAGCTCCATTCACTCCATTTTCATAGAGGGCATCACCACCTTCTCATCTCGCCTGCCTGTCCTTCCTAAAGAGCTCTTATCTTTCCATTCTAACACTCCATGAGTTTCTGTGATGCCAATGAGATCAGAGCCCTGCAGGCATGTGCAAGTCTCTAGTTCCTCCTGTTTATTTCCCAAGCTGAGTGCATTATGACTTTCTGTCTGGAGTGCCAGGAATTCCTCAGTGCTGTGCTTTAAGTGTTTTCCTCTGGACCTGCATAACCTGTCCAGACTCTGGGCATGTCTTGCTGTCTTTGGCTCACTGGTATGAGTGGACGGCCTTTCACCCCACACCTTATCACTGTTAAACCTGATGATATCCCCGTCTTCCATCACAGCTCACTTAAAGCCCGAGAAACAAGTCTTGACCAAAGATCATTTTTCCCTTTTGAGAGAGGTGAATCCCATCTGAACTCAGCAAGTCTGGTGGTGTGTAGGCCATCCCATTATCAAAGAAACAAAAATTTTTGTGGTTACACCAGTCACAAGGTCATTTATTAGTGGGCTGGGTCCACCTGTTTTCTTTCCATGTTGTTACCTGCACCTGGAAGAACAGAAATAAGAATAACCTGAGGTTCTGATTCCTTCACAAACTGTCCCAGGGCCTTAAAGTCTCTTTTGATCATCTTTGTACCTTTGCACTTTAGTGGCTGTGCATATGGAGGACCAGAAACAGGTCATTGCTGGAAAAAGGAAATGGAAAATTCCTGAAATCTGAATCTTAGTTTCCCATCTCGGTTTTGGTGGAAGAGTGTCTGAGAAGGATGTAAAAATAAAACAAGCAGAGACAATGCTTCCCCATAATATTCTTCTAACTTCCAATGCACTCCAAGATGTCCCTATGCTGAAATAGATGCAGGATTTCCTGAACTGGACATGGTTTGTGTTTGGGTAGGAATCATAGAGGTCAATTATTCATATAAAAACGCACTTGTTACAAGCTTTGTCTTACCCACCTCCTTCTGCAAGCATGTCTTCTGCAGGGAATGACTGAGAAATTCAATTTACTGGACAATTTTAAAAGAAATGTTTTGCCTCTTTCCAGTTCTTTCAGAATATGCTGTATTTGTTCAAATCAACCAGAACTGAATAAACTAAACGCCTATTTTTAGCTTTTTTTCTTCTTTTTAATATTGAGTTTTGTGCTGTGTGGAAATAGATAAAATCCCCCCTAAAGAAAATCTTAATTATCTGCTATCCTGCTCTTGAAAACACTTCCAAAAAAGAGATAGTAGTGATTTTTCAGTAACCAATTCTGAGTTTCAAAAAATAAATCAATAATCCTTTAGCAAGATTGAAGTCATTTTGTTCTTTGTTATGCTGGTTTGTCACAACTTGTTAGGAGGATTTATTTCCCTTTGGGACCATGACATTGCTGCCATGACAACAGTAATTCACAAAGCCAGATTCATCCCATGATATGTAAAATTATGGAAACTGTCTAGGATGTTGCTAAGTATTATATATTTTATTTTCTTTTGTTAGTAATTTAACTTGGTGGGTGGATAATAACACCACCAAGTTTGGAAGCTTTCAGATGCCTATTTGCCTGTTCCATTCTATGTGGAAGCTTTCTTGCAGAAAGTTCCAAATCTAATACAAAACCTGTTTTGCACATGATAAGCCCTTGGTAAGATGCAACAGCATTAGCAGAGGTCCAGGTAATTCAACCAGATAGGTTTACGTGTGTGATCTTCATAGCTATTTTTTATGACTCAAGGTCATTTTCTATTACATTTTGGGCAGAAAGGGAATGTTAGCACAATTTATTCACTACCATATGCTTGTTCTCAGGCTATATGAAAAATAGAGTCTATTTCCTAGGCATTACAAGGGGCTTTCAGCAGTAGAAAAGTCTGTTTTGAGCTCAGGAAGCATTAAAACAATTCTCATCCAAGTTTTCTTTCTGTAGGAGAAATACTGCAATTTCCAGTGCAAGCCTGATATCAGCTTGATAAGTAATGGTGAATTTGTCAAGCCCTTGCCATCGGATCTCTAATTTGTCAAAGAAGAATATGCATGATCCCCTTGCATTTCATCCGTTCTCATTTTCCACATAATGATTTTTTTTTCAAGAAAGTGTGAGACTTGGCAGTGATGGCACTGTTTCCCAAGTCATTTAAAAAGTGAAACAAAGACAAAAAGTCCCTTCCCATTTCCAAAGTATTTTATAAGGATTAATTTCACCTTCCAGTGTCTTGTGCAGGATTGATAAGTGACAGCAGTAGAGTTACTGGTTTTCTGCCCTCCAGTTTCCACATCCCTGCCTATGTGATAGGGAGACTCCTTAACTTTCTCATTCCTCTACTCTGTATCAGGCTGTTTGGGTTCTGAGCAGGTAGCCATGTATAGGTTTAGGAGTGGTTATTTGGCTGGTGGTTACACGTGCTCCTGAGCATTGGTTCTTCCTTACTAATCAAAGACTGAGCTAAATGATATTTTTGAGGCAAGGTGGATTGGCCCATGTGCTGTCAGTTAGACCACGTTCAAATTAACAGTGTGCTGTCTTGCAGTTCTACTCAAAATCTCCCAGTGGTACTTTGACAGGCTGCTGTTAGGTCTGCAAGCTGCACGCCTGGAGTTTTAAACTCCCTTGGTTTTTGGATCAGCCCTGTAGCTATGAAATCTACAGTGGCCACTGACCCCTTGTCTTCTGTGAATGGAATCTGTTACATCCCTTCTTGAAGTGGGACCAGTGGCAGTGAGCATTGTGCTGTTCCTGAAAGATGCCTCTATGAGGATGGGTGGTCCCACTGAAATTATTCTGATTTGTGTTTTGCAGGAACAGTAGACTGTTAAATGAAATCAAGACTTTGCACTGAAGAAGAGTGATTCATTTAAAATATTTTGGATCCATTTTAGACTGGATAAATCAATGACATGTATGTCTGCCATTTCTAATAGCTATGTAGTTCATATTTCTATGTGCCCTTTGGACTTTGAATCAGGATCGTGTACTATTTTCAGGTCTTTGGTGTGTGGAACATTTCTAAAAGTTAATATTCTTCTTTGACCTTCTCAGTCTCTGGAATTTCCTTTTTACCCCCTCCATTTTCCTGGGTCCATTTTCTATTTTTTTATGAATAGACTCCAGTACCTTCAGGAAAATTCTACTACATTCCTCCTTCTGTCCCTTTCTGGGGGCAAGACAGAACAAACCTGGTTTCACAGATTACTGTTTTTTGGCTTTTCTGTGTTGTGGCCATCCCAGGTGCCATTAGGCATGAGTATCCCATGTCTCCATCTTATAGAAATTTGCAGTCTTTGGTACTAGATAGCAAAATTGTGTATGTCTTGCGATTGCTATTTAGTATGGCAATAACTTCCTTAAATCAACCAGAATTAATAGGCTTTTGTGAGATAAATTGCACAATCATTCTGGAGGTGGTATACAAGTCAAAAGTAAAGGACTTTGGAGTTCATATCCATGCTTAGAATTATTTCAATTTTTTCTTAAATGTTTACTGCTTCCTTACTTCTGCTTCTAAGTATTTTTCTCTGTGTGGGGTCATGCTGACACTAAGTTAATATGGCATCTTTCATAATGCAGGGCTAGAATTACTCTAAGTGAGATTCCCTAGACACAAATATGTGGCTATTTACTGTGGATGTCTTTGAAAAATGTTCTCAAATATGAGTTGCATTTTTAAATTTTTTTTAAACTGTTAGAAACTTGTTTACTTGGATACCTATGCTGCTTTCTTAAATTTGGTTTTGATCTAACCTCTGTGTACCTTGCCTGTGGATAACACAGCAATCAGTCTTGCCCCTCATCCTTTATAAAGCTGGTACACCAGTGGAAGCAGCAAAGGTTAATGTTGTGACTCACCTGCTGAAGAGGAAAAAGTTGGACTTGCTGTTGAGAGTATAATTAATATTAAATAAAATGTCTCTCCAAACCCTTATAATGTGTGCTTATATGGCAGTGCCTTCCTCTCTTGCTGTATCTTTCTTATAATTTTCTCCTTTTATTTTCCATGGAAAGAGAAAAAAAGGTTTACATTTCATTTGAATAAAAATTACTTTGTTACATTAGAAACATTGGGAATAGTCCCATTTCTCAATCAGTTCTAGGCATAGCTTTATTCTTTGCTTGCTTGATAACCATGACAACTTGGGATAGGACATTTTTTCTTAAATCCTTTCCCTACAATTTCTGCTGTATGTACAAGCTGGTTTCTGACACTCTTGACTGGCTCAATGAGCTGAGACTCTCTGGAAGTTGGAAGTTGAGTTTAGGGCTACAGAGGCAGTGAATATATAAGACTCTTGTTTACTGTAACATTTACGGTAATATGACAGTCTCCACTTGTTTACATCTCTTCTAGGGAATCTTATTCAAATTCATTAACTTGCATTCAACAGTGAATATTGAGCATTGCCAGTACTTAATACATGACATGTTGCCTTGCAGAAGCTCCACTGCTGTATTAGTTAAATTTCAGCTAATTATTTTTTCGACTGCAGTGTCATCTATGACTATTGTTTTATTAACATGCAAAGGCAGCGACGTGTTGGTTATTTTTTTTAAAACTTTGTGAAAGAAGGAACTACTGTAAGAATTGTCATTGATGGTAGAGAAAGTGGATGAATAAATCAATCAATAATATAGGAAAAAAGAATTTTTAAAAAGGGATTTTAGAGACAAAATTGATTTAAAAACCTGTATCTGTCTCCTTTCTTCCCACCTCCTGTCTGACCATAGCACTGTGATGATTTTGTAGCAAGGAGAAGAGAATATTTGTAAAACTCAGGAGGAATACGGAACAATTAAAATTTCACTCACACATTTTTGCTGGATTATTCATGAATCCTATGTGCTAGACACAGCTGCTTGAACTGAAGTTAACATTCAACTTGTAATGGTTAGGATTAAGACCTTTGCCCACTGAAGTACCATTTGGGCTGAGTATCAAAATCCTGTGCTGATTATTTGAATATTGAATACCAGCAGTTTGGTATGACAATACAAGCTTTTGGAGAAATTACTGTTCAACTCAGTGCAAGTACGGGAAGGATAAAAGTTTGTGATATTTCTTTCCAAGGTAATGTTCTCTTGTGGTAAAACTTAGTAATGTGAGGCCAGAAAGACACTGCAGAATGCAACTTCATTAGAGATCTGAAACTTTAAAAATTTAATTTATAAATTGAAAATTTCATTTATTAAGAATGTTAGATTAGAAGAGTCAAATAATGTTCAGATTAATTTGTTTTAAAAATATAGAAGAAATCATAGAACAGTGAAAGCATAGCTGTACTCAGTTCCACTGGCTGATGTGCCATGGCTTTGACATGTATATACAGAAAATGTACAGAATCCTGTTTGCTTTTGAATTTAGCTTGGTAAGGACTGCATTTTTATCCTTATGTCTGGTACTTGTTTTCATGCAGTAGACAAAAATGTATTTCTAGGTAAAATCACTATGAGGTCTGAAATGCACCATGAAATATGTCAATACTTACATTAGTAGATTTTTACTGTGTTTCATGAGTAGTCTTTAGTTGCTGCCTTTCACTGAGAACTTTTACCACTTTAGATGTCATAAAGGCTGTAAGTCAGCCATTTTGAATCAGAGCAGAGAAACTCCAATTCCAAGTACGTCCCATTGCCTGTTTCTGGGATTTTTAAAAATTGTATTTATTTATATATTTATTTATTTAGTATTTTATTTTAATTTATTTCCAAGATAAAGCTATTCTGGCACTTTTCTAAAATTGGACTGTCCTTTCAATGCAAAAACTGCTGAATATTTTTGTTGGAAAGACAGATTTATTAATCTCTATTTATTTTATTAAAAATATTTTAGTTGGATGGATGTTTTAAACTGTACTACTTTCATTACACTCCTCATATCAATGGATATCAGTATCAGCTCACACTGAAAAGTAGGTGCACAAGGGATATCTTAACCAGATCATGTGTGTAGCAAGGCATATGTGTTTTGTATAAGAGAAGATAAAAGCTGTTAAACTGCCAGAGGAATAAACTTATTTATTTCCCTGAAGTCTCAGCACAGATGTCATTAAATATTTGAGCTTCTAAGGTGCTGGTGGTATATTGGATTTTGAGAGAAGAACATGGAAGATAGTCTGGGGCAAGTCTGTCCCAGACAGGTTATCTTCAACTGCTCAACTTGACAGAATCACACACAGCTTCAGAGCCATTACAGTAAAAATTTTAAATGAACAAGTAAAATTTCTTAACAGAACAACTCTTTACTTTTAATACTGGGTTTCTAGCTGCCACCTCTACTTTGCATTGAAATTACTAAACAGCACCTGTCAGCACAGCACTCTGCTACAAGTTTCATGCTGAGCTCCTGGTGAAATTGGTTGGAATTATCACTCTTACGATTACTAGATCAGCATGGAAAGCTATTTTTTTCTGATGCTGAATTATTAGTATTTTTTAAATTCAGTTCAACTGAAGAAATTGTGGAGGTACTTTTCCTACTACTCTCTTTTCATACATGTAATCTTGTTTTCATAGAACAGTTTGT
Source organism: Ifrita kowaldi (assembly GCA_013398055.1). Lineage (NCBI taxonomy): Eukaryota > Metazoa > Chordata > Aves > Passeriformes > Cinclosomatidae > Ifrita > Ifrita kowaldi. The sequence goes on along the minus strand of VZRS01010051.1, from coordinate 50,488 downwards.
TCCTATTACTCTTCTTTAAGAAATATTGTTTTGCTTTGGAACATTAGAGTCATAATAGGTTCAGGGAACTCTGTTTAAGAAGAAGAGGAAAAATAAGCTAAAAATTTGTTAATCAACCAACAATTAGCACTATCAAGTAGCAACAAAACCTTAGGTTGTACAAAACATGTAGGCTAAGGACTCTCTCGACTGGGGTAGCTACCTTATTGTGTTTTCATTATTTCAGACTTGACATAAGCATGGTGCAATACTGAATGGCTTCTGAACCACTTGCCAGGTGTGAGATTTTCTTCTACTTGTCTGCCTTGTCTCAATGCACTTGTGATTCCCATTCTTCCTGGCATGGTCAATGGTCAGGGGAACATTAGTACCTAGGACGTGCAAAAATTCTCGATTAGGTGCTTCTTGGTCATTAAAGATTACACAAACTACTTTTGTTCCAGTGTGAACGGTTGTGAAGATTCAAAGGTTTAAATGTAAGAGCCATGACATACGCACATATGGATGCAAGTGCTGTGGGCTAATATAAGCAAATCCAAATATTCCTAGATGTATCTGCACTTGAACATGCATTTTTTGGACTTCTCTTTCATCATTCTTCTGTTTGATAAAAAATTGTTACTTGTGCTATGAATTTGATAGCACAATTTCATGGCTGACAAACGAGTGAGCAAAAAAGCAAACATAATTCTATATAAGGTACTTTGTTGTTGAGTGAATGTAATAAAAGGGAAGCTAATCCAGATAAGGATAGTGAAGTTATATTTTGAAACTGTCCGTTTATCCTCTTAGTTTGTATAGAATTTATTTGTGACAGAGTGGAAAATCTTCGGCTTTAAACTTGAAGTATTTTATGAAGTTTCATCTAGGTAATGATACTGTCAGCTTCTGGAGGAGAAAAAAATCTTTCTCAGATGTTCTCCAGTTTTAGTGGTGCAAGTGTATGATCAGTTTTGAGTAGTTCAACTGATTATGAAAGGTGATTTTGTGGAGTCTATGAAGAACTCCAGGAACAAAAATAATCAATATTAATTTTTTTCCTGCTGTTTCCTTCTTATATTACTTTTTATTCATTTGTCCTTTCCCTCTTTTCTTCTGTGTCAGTGGTGCTACCTGTTAACCGTAAAAGTCTCAGTCACCCTAAAACTCTGCTGAATGCTGTATCCTTCATTTGACAGTGGCCTGAAATGAATGTTTACAGAGGAGTACAAGAGGGCATGTACAGAACAATGCTTTCTCTGACATTGCCTTCCGGTTTCTGATATAGAGATATGCATTGCAAATTAAGCTAGGAGTTTGTATTCCAAATAACTGCTTTGTTTTGGGTTCATTCCAGAAAAGCTCAAACAAGGAAAATAATAAATGAGTAAATTTTTCCAATTCTAAATATAAAACCAGTCCCCACCTCTTGAGGAATAAAGGATTGTTACTTTGCAGGCACTATTAACTAATCCTTAGTATGTTGTGAATATCTTTTCACTTCATAATGTGTTTCAGCAAGATACTATCCTCAGGAGAATAGAGGGTTTTCCAATAAAATGAACAACAAATATATATATATTTTTAAGAATAAAATGTGTTTTAGTGCTTTATGAGCTGCAGAACAACTTCCCAGCTGCTTCATGTGATTAGAATTTTGAATGCAATATGAACAACAAGGTCTTTATTTCTCATGGATGAAAGTCAAGTGATTTGTTATACTATGCTTATTAAAGTATAGAATTTCATGGTGTTTATTACCTAATAGGTATGCTCATGCTACTTTTTTCTGCACTTGTATTTAGAATACAATTAAACATGCACAGTTTTGAGACTTATTATACATATTTCTTCCCAAGACTTGTAAGAAAATGGCTAAAATAGACTAGGGTTAACAGCTTCATGAGAATATCTGTATTCCAAACAGGTATGGTAACAGCAATTCTGAGATATGCTGCCATAGCAGTATGCCTGCAGCATCTCGTCAGTGGAACTGTGTAATTGTTTTCCATGTGTCCTAAAATAGTTCTTATAATATCAGCTTTGAGGGCATATTTACTTGAAAATCAATAAAATTCTTGCTAAGGGCAGAAGTCCTTGTAATGAATACCTACAGGTCTGGTTTTTTCTTTATCAATTTGTTAGTAGCTAGCTTAAAAACTGGTTTCAAAATCCATGTATGTAGGAACCTGTGTATGCTCTCATTTTTCATATAACCTTCTTTATCTTTGTAGCTTCCAGGTTTGTCTGAACAAGCAGCATGGAATATCTAAGCTTTGGGGATTTTGATGATCCCCTTTAACAAAGAATTCAGATGGCTAAACTCATAAGGAAATGCAAACTTCAGTGACTAATTTCCAAGTTCCCTTTTTCTTTTTTGTGTCACTTCTAGGTCTCACCACACACACTCACACAAACACACCCCGTCTCCCTCACCCCCACCTTCTATCGCCAGTCTTTGACAAAGAACAGATTTTAAAGAGATTTATAATTATGTTCAGTCCTTTGCCTTCAGTGCTCTTGAATGGAAACGAGCTGGCCTTTTTGCCTGCTAGCTAATTTGTGTCAAGTATAAAACCAGAGGATGAGGAAGTGGATTAAGGTATTCTACACATTTTTAGAGGCCACCAAACAGCTTTCATTTGATAGTATATAATATGCGAAAAACTATGCAGAATTAGACCCTAAAGCCAAGTGACATATAACAAAATTTTCTTATTATATGACCATTTATCCACCTAGTTCTGCAAAAACCCTAACAACTCCCCACTTCTCCCCAAAACAGAATGAAAATATAATATAAAGAAAGATGTAGGAGTGCAACTAGTTTATTTATACATAGTAACATTTAACATTTATTTGTTTTTAGCTGTCTTGCTATCATGTTTTATATCTAAGCTGTTTATTATTGATATTATGTATTTATGATATTTATGTACTTTTACTAAATTGTTATTTAAAGGAAGTATTTTCTATTGTACTTCTGAAGGAGGGTTAAGCTAAATGAAAATCATGGCTTATTTTCTGAGACTCTTGTTTAATTTCTTCTGCATATGAATATGACAACCTTCAGTCAGCTGGCATCTAATGTAGTGGTAAAGCAGTCCTGAATTTTTAAGAACTCCTCAGCACTGGAGAGTTAAGTCTACTGATGTTCCTCTTATCTAACCTGACATATGTCAAACAAAAAAATCACCTCTAGGGCTTAGATTTCCTGGGAGAGAGAATGAGGAATAAGAAGCTTGCATGTGGCTGTGATTTGTGATGATGACTTTCTGCTGCAGATGCAGGCTCTGTCCCAGTTTGCTACTGGCTGGAGTACGGGTTTCTGTGCCAGCAGGCTCAGTAACTGCTAAAACCAGGAGGAAACCTCCCAAATGACTAGCAAGCCTATTTATGTGAGAACCATTCAAATAGAAGAAGATAAATTTTAATCATGTATTTCTAAGCTAAAGTAGTAGTATTTCGGTACTATAAAAACAACACTTGGTAAGTAGCATCAAATTCTTTTCTCCTTAAGTGGTGGCAATAATTACTGTTGTTTCCTGACTCTGTTTTATCACTTGTATGCCTTGCTGTAGAGAAGCTACTTAAGTGAAGTTCTTTCATATACACACTCTAGGTCCACATTCATGTGCTTTTGTGCTGGTAATACTTGCCTGAATGCTGTCAAGACCATACTTTTATTTTTCCATAGCAATTGGTAGCAGAGGAACAAGAAGTCCTCTAATGGTTTATAGTGCCTGCAGATTCATCTTATTTTTCTCCCTCTAGAGAAGGCAAAAGTGTTCTCAGCCAAAGGGGGAGAACATATGATTATTCAGGTTTCTTGTCATGTACTTTAAATGTTGACTGAAAGTTCTAACCAAAGGTTAAGAAGGAAATTCTGGTAGTCTATTCATCTACTGAATCACTCAGCCTGAGGTTGAGATTATGGGTATGAAGTTCAAAAAACCAGGTGTTGGGTCCTTCACTAGAGTCACAACAACCCCAGGCAGTGCCACAGGTTGGGGCAGAGTGGCAGGAAAGTGCCCAATGGAAAAGGCCCTGGGGGTGCTGGTGACAGCAACTGAACATGAGCCAGGGTGTGCCCAGGTGGCCAAGAAGGCCAATGGCATCCTGGCCTGGATCAGCAATAGTGTGGCCAGCAGGACCAGGACAGGGATTGTCCCCCTGTATTCAGCACTGGTGATGCCGCACCTTGAATCCTGTGTTCAGTTCTGGGCCCCTCACTACAAGAAAGACACTGAGGTGCTGGAGGGAGTCCAGAGAAGGGCAATGGAGCTGGGGAAGGGTCTGGAGCACAAGTCCTGTGAGGAGCAGCTGAGGGAGCTGGGGGTGTTTATCCTGGAGAAAAGGAGGCTCAGGGGTGACCTTATCACTCTCCACAACTCCCTGAAAGGAGGCTGTAGCCAGGTGGGGGTCAGTCTCTTCTCCCGGGCAACCAGTGACAGGACAAGAGGAAAAGGCCTCAATGACTCAAACTCAGGTTGGACATGAGGAAGAGCTTCTCTACAGAAAGAGTTGTTAAGCACTGGAATGGGCTGCCCAGGGAGGTGGTGGAGTCACCATAAGTGGTGTTCAAGCAATGACTGGATGTGGCACTTAGTGCCATGGTTTAATTGACATGGTGGTGATCATTCAAAGTTTAGACTCAATTGTAGATGTCTTTTCCAACCTAAACGATTCTGTGATTTTGTGAAAACTCTGAGGGATGCTGCTTAAGTAACATAATCAAAGTTCATAATGTAGGGCCTTCGGCCTGATGTCAAATTATTGCAACCTGTTGTGCATTCTTTTAACAGCCAACATACAACAGATGCAAGCAGTTAGACATTACAGAGTGTTGAAATAGTGGCTGTTGTACTTCTACACACTGGACCAAAAGGCACACGGGGTAAAACCAACTGCAGGTAAGGTAGTAAAGTGCTGGTAGGAGATGGCATTGATTTCTATTTAATGTAGTGATATTTATGCAACAATGTATTATAGTCAGTCTGGTAAGGTGGGAAGAAAGGGCTGGCATTTCTCACTTCATTGAGATCCCTGCAGTAGCAAAGTTAGCCTTACTAATGTAAAACAACAGATACAAGTTAATGCTCCTTTCATTCCTAAAAGATTTTATAGTTTAGATGAAAATTTCTTCTGTATGTCTGGTTTAGTTTACATCTGGTACTAATGATTTTATGTAAATTGTGATTTTTCTTCTGTATTATAAAATAACTCACTTAAAATGAGTTGATTCAACATATCCAGGACTTGTCTGGAACACTGATTATGTATGTTTAATATTATTGAGATGAGTTTCAACACTTGTTTAAAATCTATGCTTCTATCTTTTCTGGCATCCTTTTCTTACCCTGTCTCTTCATTAAGTTTTTCATGCTGCAAATGTGGACTTGCTAGCCTGGTGATTGCAGGCCTTATTTTCTTGCTCAGTGGGCCTGAAGCACTGTTATCTTTCTATATCCATTAGATCAAGAGTATTATATATTTCCTGTGAATACTGATTGAAAGTATGCTGTGTCAGGTGCTGTCTTGACTTCTATAAAATCTGTGCTACTTTTCCTGAATATTTGCCGTGATAAACATACCAGTCACTTGCTGTTTTCTTCAGCTTTTGGGTTTTGATTAACTTGTATATTTTAATACATTCAAAGTAAGCATTCTGTGTTGATATCTTTACCAGGGCTGTGTATTTTCGAAGTATACAGAAAAATGTATTGTTGGTGAATTTACAAAATTAAAAAGCAAGATGAGACTTTTTGATAACTTATTGCAATGCAGCATCATTTTGGCTATAAATACTTTGAACTGTTACTAAGTAAGGATATAAAAATTGCAAAGTGTTCATTCCTTAAAAAAATTTACATAGCAGGACAATAAGAAGAATGAAACTAACTTTTTATTAACCATATTATATGTCTGGAAATTACTTGTTGCATCTGAAAAAGGTGGCTATTTTCAAAGGTACTGGTGCAGGGGAGGGGGGGAAAGCAGGAGATCTCGGGGATGGGGGCAGAAATCATGCTTGTTTCCAGGCAGCTAATATTTGAAGAAGTGACACAGTTAGCAAAATAAACATTAATTTTGTGGACAAGCAGTATATTATAACACATAGACTTCAGAAAATTAGCTCTAGCAATTTAGCCTTATGAAATTATTTTAAGTAAGTCAAGGTGAAGTATCTCAATTTTTGAAAAAGCCAGTGAAGAAGAGAATGGCACCAATTCAGACTCACTTCTCCTCAGTGAAAGAAAGTAATCATTCATCCAATCTTTTCTAAGAAAATGGAGGAAGCGGTCTGAAACCAGAAAATTCTGCAACTCTGAAAAGAAATGCTACTGATCCAAAAAATACAGCTACAGTTGTATAGGTTACTATTAAAGTGCATTCCTTCTTGTTACCTTGTCCTACACTATTTCCAGGCTATTTTCACACTGACTGGTTGGTTGCAGAGTGAGATTTTTCCACTGTATGCCTGCAGAAGAAATACCTGTGTTAGAAAACATGTTGCAAAAGAATGAGAAGTTTTGGAATTGGGGGGAAAAAAAAATTGTTGCCTGTCTCCTGAACAAGATAGCAACAAAAATATTTTCATGGATTCTCGTGATCACAGTAATTGAAACAAAACAGTATTTTAAGGCAGACATTATTAAATAATGCAAAATTAGTTGAAAATGAGAAGGAACTACTAAATTGCACTGTGCTCTTGTGTCTTAGTTCCTGTCATGGTTTTATAACAACCTTGTTCTTTATAACTTTAAAGACATTCAGGCATGGAGTTGAGTAATGGTTTCCTAAAAGATTAAAGATGAGATGCTGTCCCATGGCAGCCACAAGTGACAGTTGAAAAACTGCACACTTGTAATCTTTGATCATTTTTAATGGTGACAATTTAGCATCTTGTGAGGAAAATAATTAGCATGGATCTTTTGTACCCAGGTGCCCAGCATTTGAATTCCTCCTCCTTGGTGAAACAAATGTTACCTCTTCTGAAATGATTCCTTTAAAAAGAGTCTTAATTGGAACTAAAGTACATTCATAATCCCTACTGAACCAGACAGAAAGTTACTTGTGATATCTCCATCTCGCCCTCTGTCTCCCTATCTCTCTCTCTCTCTCTCTTCCCTTCCTGCTCAGGAAGATGTGAGTCCTCTTGTCTTTCTTCTCTGGTATATTTTTTCTCATGTTTATTTATCCCCTGTCTTTTTCTGTGCCAAGCTAAGGAAAGGAAAAAAAAAAAAAAGAAGAAAAAACAGGGTGTGGAGAAAGAGAGAGATGAAGGAAGCACAGAAACAGAGAATCCAATTTCCTGGATTATTTCCAACCTTGAAAATACTGAAAAGACCCAAAATTGTTTCTGTGATGTATGGCAGAATTCACTGAGAATATTAAAGCTCCCCATGCAATCCCATGTCCTGTCAAAGTTAGGCTTCTAGTGAGTTGTCTGTAGTCTGAGAGGTTTCAGGAATACAAATGTAGGCCTTTGGATCCACCTGAAGACGCTCCTGCTGTGTTGCTCATCATCTTGTTTGCTGTACTGACCAACAAGTCTGCCTCTGAATGAAGGGATTGTAAAACTGCTTCTTGTATTCCTTCAGGCAGTCTGTTGGGAGAGATTAAACACCTGATGAAGGTGGTCTGAACTACCTTACTTGGCCTGAATTGTGAGTGCCCCATAACCCATCCCTTCCACTGACAAAACCATTGAGAGGTTATGTTAGATGGATGGTGAAAACCAACTCGGGGCAGGTAATACCTTAAGTTATGACAGATATTGGCTAAGTTGAGTGTTGATTCATCAGGAAATGTTTAACAATTCTTCAGATGAATAGTATTTCAACCTGTGCCATGCTCACATCCAGAGGCTGCAGTGTGTAATTTATGCTAGCAAATGCCACTCTTGGTGTCTGCTTCAAGGTCCATTTTAAATTGGACAAAAATAATAAATACGCACCACAAGTTGAGACAACAGGCAATAGTAGCATGCAGTCCTTAATTTTTTTATCACATTGCCTTGCACAAATTTCACTGTGTTTTTATGCTTATCAACTCTCCATCTGATTGTGGTTTTGCTTTTTTTTAAATATATTTTTTTTATTTTGCTGTTATTCTATTGATCCTGTTCTGATTATTAAACATTATAACTAGGATATTGACACTTTCAATCAGTTTTTCCTTTGAATTCAGCCATGTTCATGTTTCTTTAAAACATGAACACCTCAATTTCATACCACTCCTACTGTGTTAGGTTTTTGAAACACCAGCCTGTTTTAGGAGACTGGCCTACTGCTCCTGATCATAAAATCATAGAATGATTTGGATTGAGAGGGGCTTTAAAGGTCATCTTGTCCAATTCTTATGAAATGGGCTGGCACTTCTTCATCTAGATAAGGTTGCTTAGAGCCCCTTCCAGCCTGATCTTGAATGACCCTTGACTTTGAATTCCCTGACCCAGGGAGGGGACATGCCCCATCTTTCTGGGCAAGCTGTTCCACCAATTCACAATCCTCACCATAAAAAATTTCTTCCATATATCTTGGCTGACTCTACCTTCTTTTAGTTTAATCCATTATCCTTTGTCATACATACCACAACAGACCTCATTAAAAAAATTAAACATTAAAGTTAAAAATTAAAAAAAAGCTGTCCCCATCTTTCCTATTGGCCCCCTGTGAGTGTACACTCATGGATCAGGTTCAATTTTTCATCCACCAGTACCCCAAGACATTTTTGGCAAGGCTGCTCTTGATCAGTTCACATCCTCCAGCCTGTGTTGATACTGGAGTTGCTCTGACTCAGGTGCAGCATCTTGCATGTGGCCTCATTAAAACTCCTGAGGTTCATATGAGCCTATTTCTTGAGTTTGTCCAGGTCCTTCTGGATGGCACCCTGTCCTTCAGGGGTGTCAACAGCACCACTCAGCTTGGGGTCATCTGCAAGCTTGCAGAAAGTGTATTCAACCCCTCCATGTCATTAATGAAGAAATTAAATAACACTGGTCCCAACTGCTGGTACAAAGCCCTGATGGCACCACTTGTGAGTGACATCCACCCAGACATTGAGCTGGTTACCATTACCCTCTGGATGTGACCATCCAGCCAGTTTCTCATCCACTGAAACCCTCTCACCCCAGTTCAGAGAGAAGGATGATGTGGGGGATCATGTCCAAGACTTTACAGAAGTCCAGATAAATGACTTCCCTTGTGTCATGCAAACACTGCATCACAGAACTCCGCTGGAATGGTCAGGGAGGACTTGCCCTTGGTGAAGCTATCCTGGTTGTCCTGAATCACCTCCCTGTCCTCCTTAGCACAGCTTCTGGAAGGATCTGTTCCATGATCTTCCCAGGCAAAGAGGTGAGGCTGACAGGTGAGTAGTTCCCAGGTTCCAGCTTTCTAAAGATGGATACAATGTTTCAACTTCTCCAGTCTCTGGGGGCTTAACCTGACTGCCATGATTTGTCAAGTATCATGGAAAGAGCTTGGCAACTACATCAGCCAATTCCCTCTGGATTCTGGGATGTAATGTTGTTTGTTACTGCTCAGCAGTGCCTTTCAGACTCAATCAAGCAGTTTGTATAGAGTTGTCTGTGACTGTTTCATTTTTGCCTTAGAAATGTGATGGAGAGTTGCAGAATAAGACGGTAAGAAGGAGAAATATTTTTTAAGAAAGGCTTTTACTGCATAAAATGTACCCCTCAGTATAGTATCTTTCACCAGACTGTTTGGGGTATATGTTTTGTTTGCTAATGCTCTATCTTATTAGTAAGGACTTTCTGGGACAGTCTGACAATACTAACAACTGTAACAATTTTTACAAGGTTTTCGAGACACATTTGCAAGCACTTAGTGCTGCCTAAATTACTGGTTAACCACATTTCCTCCTTTCTGAAGTGACAAGTGAAAAAAGATGGTGCTCGAGGGGACCCATTTCTGACAATCATTGCCAGCATGAGTCAGTCTCTTAACACCAGATGGAGCTGCGGTTATGCAACCCCATGTGTCTATAGGTGAATGAAGGAGCAACCAGGACTCCTTTCCTCCAGGCCTCAAGTCAGGTGCCAGCTTGTCTGATGCAGTTGGTAGTCCTCTGGAAAGGCTCTATCATGCTGTATCTAAGAGCCATTTGCTTGGTACAGGAGTGGCAGTATTTTAAAAAAATTCCCTCTCAATTGTTTTAAATGGCACCATTAGAATTTGAAAAAAATTTAAAGCCACTTCAGGGCTTATTTTGGGGGGAGGGGAGAACCAGTTTTCTCCTCCACCCTTGCCTCCTTTAAGAAAAGGAATTTAGAAAACTCTGGATGTCATTCTCTGTGCTTTTAGTGCAGAGTGGGGGTGGAAGTAAACAGCTTTTCTGCAGGGCAGAAAGGAAAGGCCTTGCAATCTGAAGTTGGTGACTAAAGTGACAAAGCATTATAACAGTGCTGCAGCTGTTATCTTGTCATGAGCAGAAAAAAATTCCTGTTATGGACTCAGTATTTTGTGTTCAGATAGGAAAGCTAGCTCTGCTTCTGTATGTCTCCAGGAAACAGGAAGGAGAGATTACACTTCTAGTTAAGGTGGCAATCTTCCCTTTTTATTGTCTCAAAGTCTCATTTGGTGGTACTTTGTAAGTATTTTCTGCAAAACACTTAAATTTGAGTTTGTAAATACTATTTTTAAAAACAACAATTAACTACCAGGGAAGTTGGACCATAAAAAAAACAGTGAAGAAAATAAAGGTAAGTAGCTGCTATCTGAAGTGATTTGAATGCCCCAGACCAAAATTCTGATTTACTTGTATGCCATCTCAGTTTAAGTAGATCATGATGCAGTTTAATTTTGTCAGATTGTCAGGAATCATGTTTTAATGAGTGTGTTCCAAGGTGGAAGTGACTGAAGAAGTAGCAGCAAGTAGGCAGTGTTTAATATCTGAGGAGACAGGTACCTGGCAACTAGACCTGCTTCATCCTTTATGTGGTCACAGAGAGGTGAGATGGCTAACACCAGGGTGCCTCTGTCTTAGCATGTCCCTGAGCCTTCAGCATCAAGGAAATACATTACACATAATGACTCCTGTCTAGTCCCTGAAAAACTCATTATCTGAGGAGCTGAAGCAATGGAAGTGATTAATTTTTAAAAAAGTTTTAACAGGTGGTTGTAGCCTATTAAAATGCTATGGGACCTTCCTGTACTTGAATCTTAGCACTAAAATCCCCATCTCTGATAGTATCAAAGGATATCTCCCACTCCTTTAACCTGAATCACTGAATTTGATATGAATTCACAGACAATACTGATCCTACTGAATTTCTTGCTGTTTACTGAAACTTCCTGTTTACTGAAAGATTTCTCTTCGTCATAGTATTGAGGGCCACAAATCTTAATGTCAATGCCTTGCAGATTGGAAGTCTTGCTATAAATGGGATTGTTAGTTTTTTCTAATTTTCTTTTGCCTAGATTTTATTTTTCGTTTGTCTGTCACTGTGTTACTCAGATTTTAAACCATTCAAATTCAGGAACCTTAGACAGCAGTTGAAAGTGTTTTCTACTTTGCACTGACATTTCCTTCAGAGTTCAACAAAATCTTCAAAATGTTTGGGGGTCTCTTATCAGCTGATATGAATTTCTGCTTTCCATCCGTGACATACATTAGTCTTGGGTTTTTTTGTGGTGTACATGTCACTTCACTACTCCTTGACTGGTAGATTCAAGAAAGAGTAAAAAGTAGAGACATATTTAAAGGGCAGACTCTCACATCTTCTATAGGTATCTGTGTAAAGTGTGTGTAACCATCATGGCTGACAGATAGTATTGTATTAGCTGGATGAATGGAAAGGAAATGTTAAAAATACTTTCAGGTTGTGTCTATGTACCTTGCCTTACTTGATAATACACTTATTGAGCTATTGAACTCCTTTGTTTGGGAAGTCTTTGCTTATTTTATTCAAAACCCACTGAATTTTTACTATAAAAATATTCACGAACAATCCATTCCCTGAAAGAGTTTTAGATTTTTCACTAGAATCTCCAGCGTTTAGTTCGTTTTTTTTCTTACTTACAGCTAGTGGAGCAATCCACAACAAAATGTTCTTCCTTGAGTCATTCAACCTTGTATCTTGGCAGAATGGGATATAAAACCTTTACTGTGGTGTTGATTCAGCTCAGAATATGCACATTTGACAGAAAAGATGCCTCATATCATGTGAACTGAGTGTGCTTGTAAGACCATGGATTATTTCCAATGTATTCACTTTAACTTCATATAGCAGAAGCAAAAGTGTGTAGTTTGTTGTCTTCTCTATTTGCACTTTTAAAATCTATTGAATCTGTAGCAATATAATAAAAGATTACAAATTTCAATGCTTGCATTTACTGGGAAGCTTTAACACACTCCAGAAATTATCTCCATAGGATGTGTGTCCCTTTACATATAAACTTTCATTTCTGCTAGGTGGAAATTGGAATTTAGTCGTATCTTGAACTACTCTGTACTTCTCAGTTGTCTATTTTCAAGTTATCTTTTCCTTTTGGCCACCCACGAGGCCTCTCTGGTGATTTTTCTCTGGCAGCTCCCTGCTGCTCCAAGGCACTCCAGGCTGTTATGTAGCAGACAGATACTGGCAGAGCGTGGGTGTAGAGCAGCTAGTGTGTTAATCAGCTGTGTGGCCTTCATTATGTGAGAAGTGACCCTAAACACACATCTTCTACCTTCCTAATCCAAAAAGAATATAGAATACTTTCTTAAAGGGCAAGGATGAAGGGAACATCTGGAAACACCTTGCTAAAATAGATCGCACCCAAAAAAACCCCACCAAAAACCCTCACCAAAAAACCCCACAAACACGTCTAAGTAGAGTGTCCTGTGATATTGCAGACTCTTCTTCCAGGCCTTTCCTTTGCACCAGGCAGCTAAAATGTACAGAAAGCAAGTGTGGGTTATATTAACATATTGTGGTTTTTAAGTGTGAAAGAAGAATTGTTATCAGATAATCAGACAATTCTCTTACCACAGATGTAATGAAGTTGGTGTGATCTGCATTATATTAAGCATGTGTGGTTAAAACTTGGTTCTTATAAAGGTTTGTACTAGAGGATAGAAGTACATATGTGGGTCCACAAAGTCCAGGACAAAGCCTCAGAAATGTACTGGTCGTGTTTTATAACTGAAGTGTTTGTGCTCTTTTTGCTCCCTTCAAAGACATGGCTTTTTGGTTCACCACATCTGGGTACCTAATTTTCTACGTATTTTCCTATTGCATAGAAATAGAAAGAGTGATTACAGAAATTTCAGAGAAGTTTCTTGTCAGTGCAAGGGCTCAGGAAAAGATGATGCAATTTTTATGCAATTTACTGTTGCATAAAAATGTATTAGTTACGTTAATGTGACACAATTCAATAGTTACAAAATATAATTTCCAACACAGAGCTACTTTCAGGCCACTGTGAAATGGGTTGGTACTTTTACATTTCCGCTTTGCAGGTCTCAGTACTGAGAGCAAGCCTAGCAAATCTTTTTTTTTTGTTTTTTTGGTAACTATTCAATGAAAAGCTAAGGAGTGTTGCTCTTTCATCCTCTGTGTGTAAAAATACACCTTTCGTTTTCACTGATTTTGGATACAGGGCAATACTGCAGTCAGCCTGAATCTTTAATGTCATGTTTTGCATGGACCCTGAGCAAGAACTTGGACAGGATGAACATCTCTTAGGTATAGTTGGCATTCTGAGAACAAGAAAGCTAATCTTGCTTTGTAGTTTTTTGGTAAAAGAGCTTCTGGAGACACCTCAAAGAACTACAAAGATACGTAAATAAACAACACTGGATACTGTGGAAAAGCACGAGATATGCTTATTGCCAAAGAATCTGGAGCTTACCTGACTGGAAAAGGAGGCCTTCTTTCCTTCAGATGAAATAAATATGAATGGAGCTGTTGGCAGCTCCATCCACCCTCTGCTCAAAACTATGGAGTCTTCCCCTCACTAAAAAGACTCTTTAAGCACTCTAGGTTTATCTGCAGTCAAATTTAGCGGCATGTATCATCAATGGGGACAGTGCGGCAAATGTTGCAGAAAGCTGCTAACAGCTGAACTGCGGCTGTTACCCAAATGTCACACCACAGATTAAATCAGAGCAGCCAAGCACATACATCATAAAAAAACCCCCAACCAATGAACCAAACAAACCAACAAAACAAAACAAAGCAACAACAATAACACATCTCGACAAAATACCCCACACTTCTTTTTCAAAACACTTAGCAGTAGGACTACATAATGCAGGTTTCCAGGAGCAAAGCTTCAGTGGTAGGAACTGTAATTGATTGGTGCAGCAGAGCCACAAAGACTGTGTGGAGGGTGGCAGATTATACTGACCTAAGTACTTCATAGTAAATATTTATTTTTATCCTTAAAATGAAAGATAAACCCAATTTCACCACTAGCAGCACCCTCCAGAAGAGGATCCTCCCATACTTCTTGCAAGCTTTTTTTGTAATATAGATTAAAGATTATTCCTCCTATTTAGCTATGTCTCTTGCAACACTGGAGCACCAGCATTTGCCTTTGGTATATGTGATTTTCCAGATTTAGCCTTGAATAGATTTTTGGACTGGGAATGCAAGATTCCTCTTAGCCTGTCCATCCAGGGCACTACAATATGTCTGGAATGCTTTGTACACTCTGATCTAGATGTAATTTATTTATCTATTCTGTTGCTGTTCCATTCCTAAGTGTTTCAAAGCATAAAACCACAAAGTTCCTGCTGAGACAATAATGGTGAAATGAAAGGTCAAACCTTTTAGTACAGTGGCAGGTAAACGGAGAGTTTTGGCTGCCACCTTCAAAATTGTGGTAGATGTTGTTTATGCCCTTAGATACTCTGCTTCATCTCCACTTGCACTCTTTTCTGAGATAGTTTTAGACTAGAAAGTGTTTAAGGTATTTTAGTTATAACTGCTCCCTCTTGTGCTTACGCTGCTCTGCTCTCTTGTGCTGCATGGCCAGACAGATTAGACTCTTGGATTTTGTGCTGAAATGGAAGAGACGCACTAACTAGCTGGGTCAGAGCTTGGTCTCAGTGATTAAATGTCAGACGATGTGAATCACCATCCAAAGAACAGCATATACAGGGCGTTCAGCCTCCCAAAGGACAGCTGACTCACTTCGATGTCCTGCTCATCAGAGGGCTGGAAGGAGAGCCAAGGCTGTTTGAACAGTCTGTGAGTTACGGATAATGCTTGGACTGTAACAAAGAGGCTCTAACTAAGCGTGCAAACCCAGCCTGCTCTGCTCAGCTGGCAGCCTGCTTGGCAGGCCTTTGCTGTGAGTATTGCAGTGAGCTGTTTGGAAAAAAAAAAAAAGGAATACTGCATGGAATGAATGGTTAAGTGCTGGTTGTATGTGAATTAGAAAATGTCTTCAAGTGTAGGCAGCAGAGTGGGAAGTGAGTAAACACAAGCAGTAGAATATGCAATGCTCAGAAATTATGGAATTGTACCAGATCATTATCTCAGCATAACTCAATTGCATCTTTACATAATTAACATGCTTAGCTGCCTCTTCACCAAAAGGTGGATCATTTGGAGCTTATATAAAGGAAAAGTATGGACTTTAATTTCTATCTACACTTGTGGAGTCTCAAAGAACATATACAATATATGTATGGTTAGAATGCAAAGGTTAAAGACTGTTGCTAAAATCAGTGTATGAGTAGAGGACCAGTCTGAACTTTGAAAATAATGCCTACCAGGAGCAAGAAAACTTCTTCTTACCTCTAAAGGCTGTGCAACAACGATGCCTGGGCTTAGCTGAGCAGTAGGCATGCAGTCACATGGGTGTGACATGTTGTGGTTGGCTTTTTTTGCGGGGGGAGGCTTGTCCCCAGTCTCCTTGTCCACCTCCTTTAAAGACAGATTAAAGAACTGGGATCACTGGTTGTGTGTATAGACTGGGGAAGGAGAGGCTGGACAGCAAAGCTGTATCCCACTCTGCTCTGCACTGGGGTGGCCTCACCTCGAGTGCTGGGGTCTGTTTTGGGCACCACAATATAAGAAGGACATTAAGGTGTTAGAGAGCATCTGAAGGAGGGCAACAAAGATGTTGAAGGGTTTGGAGTGGAAGATTTAGGAGGAGCAGCTGAGATCACTTGTTCAGCCTGGAGGAGACTGAGGGTAGACCTCATTGTTGTCTTCAACATCCTCCTAAGGGGAAGCAGAGGGGCAGACACTGATCTCATCACTCTGGTGACCAGTGACAGGACCCAAGGGAATGATATGAAGATGTGTCAAGTTTAGGCTGGGTACAGGAAAATATTCTTCGCCCAGTGGGTGGCTGTCATGGTTTAGGATAGTTTGGGTTTTTGGTTAAGGAGGGGCTCCATGAGCCACTGAAGTGATTCTTTTGCAAAGAGGTGCTTGCAGCTTCCTCTAGACCCGACACAACCAATCAACTTGCTAGCTTGAATACTGGCAACTTTTTTGAGCCACTTAAGAAGCTTGACACGTCTCTGTGGTCCACAGTTAAGAACGAACAAATGCCGGGAAAGCTCTCTTGCTTCTGGCTTTTGGACAGGTAACTGGGGGGGCTGCAGCACGGCCCAGCGGGGCAGGGCCGAGTCCTGCTCGGCTGGGCCTGGCCGGGTCGGCTGTGGCATGGCTTGGCTTGGCTGAGATCTCAGCTGCTGATGCTTCACTGGACACTCGGCACAGCCCCCTCAGTGCAGGCTGGGCTGGCCAGGAGACAGCCACCCTGGAGCTGCACGGCCCTGCTCCATCTGCGGCCCTGCTCCGTGCAGGCCGGCCCCCCACCTAGTGGGGCCAAAATTCATCTGAAGCCTCTGCCCGGCACAGATTATGTTACCAACAGAGATAAGCAAATTCCAGCTGCAAGGCCCGGGTGAGATTAACTCTCTTAGTGCTGTAAAATTCTTCCAGAACAGATAAAGCCTGCAGACATCAATCCTCTCCCAGGTCAGAGGAAAGAGAAAGGTGAAGGCACATGAAGAAAACACCATAAAGACACCAAAGTCAGTGAAGATGGAAGAGCTGAAACCCCGAGAGAGGAGAAAGAGGAGATGCTTCAAACCTAGTAGCTGAAACTCTTTTGTAAGGCTATGGTGATGGACTATGATACATCAGAGTACCCGCTGTAATCTCATGAAAGCATGGGGGGTGGAGCATTCAAACTGCGGTTGTGAGCAAAAGTACCTGTGCTGAAATAAGCAAATGTTGAAGTAGCTGTGATTTGATGAGAAACTTGAACACAGAGAGATTAAAGTGATGAAGATCCTTGCTCCCAGGGAAGAAGAAGACCTCTGTTCCTGGAGATGAAGATGCTCCCAGAGATAGGTGAAGAGAACTTTTGCTTCTGAACAGCTGATCCTTAAAAATGGTACCCCATTAGCTAAGATTGAACCCTTGAAAGCAGTTGTGGGGAAAGTTGTAAATCGAGGGAAAAGACTTTCACATGCGAGCAGAAAACCATCCCAGGCGGCTGTCTTGCTGTGACATTGAAGCCACGAGAGACTGTTTCTTGTGGAGGCGTCTCCATAGCATGAGCAAGAGAGACTCCTCTCCCTAAGTGAACCGAAAAAGAGATTATTGTAGAGGTGGTAAACTGACTGAAAATCTCAAGGGTCGTCTTTTTATGTTGTCAGTGGGAGAAGGGAGAAAGGTGGGGGGAAGAGAAGTGTTCTGAAGGTTTAGTCTGACTTCTTTTTCCTTCCTTTTAGGTCTGTTAATAAACTTCTTTATATTCTTTAATGTTTTGTGCCAGCTTTGCTTTCTCCTAATTCTTATCTCACAAAAGGAAAATAAGTAACAAAACCACTACAGTGGCTGTACAATGGATTAGACTCCCCAGGGAAGTGGCCACGGCACCAAGCCTGACAGAGTTCAAGAAGTGTTTGGACCATGCTCTCAGGCATGTGGTGGGACTCTTGGGGTGTCCTGTGTAGTGCAGGGTCAGGAGTTGGACCAGGGATCCTGATGGGTCCCTTCCAACTCGACATATTCTATGGTACTGTGGCTCTCTGATCTCTCATTAGCTTGTAGATGCTAAAAACATTTAATTCTGATTGCATGTTGTATTTTTTTACAGTTGTGTCATGAACCAGGGAAAGACAGGATAAACTTCAATGTATTGTTCTCGATTCTTTTGGTAGTCTTGGAAGCAGACCTTTGCTTGCTATAACTGAGTGCTTGCACTATTTTCTTGAGAGGCTCTGCAATTCTGTCTGACTGGAAGGTGAAAATAAAACTCCTGAGTGTTAAGGTTGAACACTGTTCATTTCTCTGTCTGAATTTGTTGGGTTGTACTTAATGTGTAAGGAACTGCACTGCACTGAGCACTTAACTGCCCAGGATCTCACTGGCTCACAGTGTTACGCTGTAGTCACTGGGTTGGAAGAGAATTTGTTAGCTTCTGCTGCTGTCCCTCAGCACAGGTAGATGTACCTATATTCCACTTGAAAGAGACGTTTTCTAGGAGCCCTCCAAAGAAGGCAGCCATGGTGTTTTCACATAGCATATTCCATTACACTGCCTTCTGTGCTGTTAAAGTTGCCCTAATATCAACTCTTTATCTTTCTAACTGAAATAGATAGACTCAATTCAGTTTGCCATAACTGGTCACAGTCTTGCAAAGATGTTCAGCTATTTATATTCCATTTATTTTAAACATTATTTATGTTGAAAATTGAGGGAACCGACTTGAAGATACTAGTGGGTTATGCACTGTTGTGACTGGTATTTCTTTGCAAGTCTGAATTATGCAAAACTACAAAAGACTTTTTTGCTTATGTCTATCTAATTTCGATGCATATATATTTCTAATTCATAGATCAGTCATGGGAGTTTGGCTGTTTATAATAGGAATTTAGGGTCCAGATAAGCCATGAGAAAAAATATGTGAACAAAAGTCACTCTTGCTATTCCTGCTGCATAGAGATAAATGCCTCAGATATTGTAGGTTATTTAGATGATCATGGTAATGTCAGTGTACTCATTGTTGTGGAAATTAATTTCCTTTTTCCCATTCTCTTCTTAATACCATATTTGTGAATCAATTCACTAATTCTAGTGAAAATTAACTTGCATTTAAGTATGCCGAATTTACTCAAGAGCCACAGTTATGCACACATAATGGTATTTTGCCAGTGGTTGTCTTCAAGAGCTGTGAAAAGTCCTCAGATATTAATTGATTGATTAATTAATTAGTTTATTTATTTTAAATTGAGTCAAATGGATTTGCAATTTGACAATGCCAGATACTCAGGATTTGATTTATTACCAAAAGCTGTTGAGGTCTTTGAATTATTTAGTAATTATTTGATAGAATTATTAACCCAAACTTTTGAGGTTTTTGATCTGCAAGCTTGTAAGGTAAACTGTTGAAAAGAGAATTAACATGCCACCAATAGGGGGAAAATTTGTCTCAGTTTTTCACTAGCAAGTCCTACATAATGTTTGTATTTTGTGGTTTTCTGTCTTTTTTCTTTTGGTCTTTTGTTTATATGTTGTTTTGTTTTGTTGTTTGTTTCTTTGGTTGTTTGTTGGTAAATCGTGCACTTTCCATGAAAGTAGGCTCATGTCCTCCAATATATCATACTACAGTTGTATTACATCTTCTTTCCTTCTCGCACCCATGGTATTTTAAGCATAAGTGGGTAGGTACTTCTGCCTTTGAGGCAGGTACTAAGCACAAAATCCATGTACAAATTTAATAATACTAAGTTGATGGCATTTTCAGCTTTACACAATACAACACATGGAAACATTACTTTTGATGTATATTTTTCAGTTTTGTTTCTAGTCATACAGATACCTGTCTGTGGTAGGTTTACAACTTGGTTTGATGGGCACGTTGCTAAACCAATGAGAAAGCTGGCAAAGCCTCTGCAATGTGCATGTTTAAAAAAGGAGGAAGCAGGGGAATTTCCTTTTGTTCCTGCTGTTCTCCCCCCAGGGATGGTGACGGGCGGGGCCCCTGGGCTCTGTCCTGGAGCGGGCCTGGGCCCCCCCGTGTGGCGGCGCAGACCAGGCTGCCGGGAAAGCTACCTTGGAGCTGAGAGCAGCGGTGCAGCTGGAAAAATAACCCCCCCAACCAAGGCTGGGAACTTCATGGCTGAAAATTCATCTGAGGCGCTGCAGCCCGTGCTGTGACGGCGGGCTCCTGAGGCCGGCGCACTTTGCGCCGAAGTGAAGAAAACCCCATACAGCCAGCAATGAGAGACATGGCAAGTTTTTCCCCGTGCGGGGCCCAGACAAGAGACAAGAACAACTTCTTAGTTGTAACTTAACAGGCACCAATTTTCTCCAAGGTCAGAGAGAAAGGAAAAGCAAGATCATGTAAGACTAACCTAACATGGCAACTCCAAGGTCAGTTGTGAAAGAAGGGAAAGAGAGGGGAGGCACTTTCAGCGCCAGAGCTGAAAATCTCCTTGCAAGCCATGGTGAGGACTGTAGTATGACAAACTATTTCTCCATAATTCATTGAAGTACATGAGGGGATGGAAGATACACGTGCAGCCTGCGAAGAAAGGGTGTCCAGGTCAGGTAACATAGAGGCTGTGAGAGGCTTTTAGAGATTTGAAGAAGAGAGCCTTTGCTTTCAGGCTGGAATAGCTCATCCTTAAAAGACTAAAACCCCGTGAACCACTATGGCCCACGTTGGCAGTTGTGAGAAGACTGCTAAACCTGTGGGAGAGATTTTTCACTGCAGCAGATTTGGGCAGGGCTGTTGCTTGTGACAGTTTGGAACCAGACTGGAAAAGTTAGTGGAGAACTCTCTCGTGGGAAGGATCCCGCGGCATAGCAGAAGAAACTCCTTTTTTTAAACATAAAGAAAGACTCTTGAGAGATGAAGCACTGACCAAAACCCCATATTTTGTTTTCCTTGCGCGGGTTGGTGGAAAAAGGGAGGTACCGGGACAGAAAGGTGTTTGAAAGTTACTTTAATTTCTTACTATTTCTTTTCAGTTTTAATTCTGTTAGTAATAAATCTTCTTTATGGTATAACTGTTTAAGTGTGGACCTGTTTTGCCTTGAAATTTTCCATTTTCCTCAATAATCCTTATTTCACCTTATGAAAATGAAGTTTTAATTTCCCCTTCTCTGCTCAACTATAACAGAAGTAAATAAGATTTTGTGTGCTTGGCACCTAACCAGCGTCGAACTGCGACGCTGTCTTAAAGGTATATGTGTCTGCTGCTGTTCATACTAATCCTTTGTAGATGAAAGCTGCAGAAGGGATGTCGTTGGGACCTCTGCATTTCATTCTATTTTAAATACTGAAATGACTCATTAAGAGCAAATGTTGTATTGCTTTTGCCAGACTATGTAAACAAGAATATTTAAAACCATCTTTCATTTTTAGCCTGTCAGCAGATAAAATGTTAGATCATTAAATCAGTGCTATCATGTGTATAGCATATCATATTAACATTAAAAAGAAAATTTTTTATTTAACTCAAGTAAATCAGAGAACAATGTAAAACCAAAACATGTTTTCTAGATAACTCTCCAATTTATATTACATTTTATTAAATATTTTCTGCTTCTCTGTGGTTATTGCATGCAAGCAATTTAATCTTACTTCAAGTACACCAGACATGGAAAAGAAAAGTAACTCCAAAAAGCATAAATAGTTCAATTTCCTCAAGCATGGTCTACAAAATTTTTATACAAGTGCTACCTAGAAAACACTGGAGTTTTTTCGTAATGTAGTTCAAGTAAATTGTCCTGTACATTCTGTTTTTTAGTAAGGCATAGATCTTGATTTAAAAGAAAATGTTCCTCTTAGATGTCTTCTTGATCCATTTGTCAAATGGAAAAAGTGGAGCAGCGATTTTGAGCACTAATTTCATTGCCAGACCTGTTTCTGTGTTTGATGCATAGAAAAGCTCAAGCAATAAATAGCTTGATAAATGATCTGTGATATTCTATGAATACTGAGTTATACTAAAAAAGTCTGAATCTCATGCATCTGGACATTTGGTTCAAAAATCTGAAAATACCCTATGTCCATTTTTTAGAGGTGACTGCTTCCCGAGGAGACAGGTTTCTTTATCAATAGAATCCCACAGACACCTACAGACTGAGCTGGGCAATTCCTGGAACTTCAAAAAGTACTTATGCCTTGCAAGACGCATGGAAACTAATGAAATACAGAGGCCTTGAAGTTTTCAAAGCTCTCACTAGGTAATTTTTGCAACTAGCAATTCTTTGAATATATTTGATGTTAAAGTTCATTCTTTTACCCTGATCTGTGCTAACAAGACTCATGGTCCGATGCAGTCTTTCGTTAATAATGGACAGATAAATTGGAAATTCAAGGTAACACTATTTTTAAAGGGAAACTTATTTAAGAGATGTAATAACATTAGATCCTATTAAGATTGTGGTATAAAAAAGCCATCAGAGAATCTCTTTGTCTTTTGTAAATATTTATTACACAACTGTTTAAAAATACTTTCTAAAATGTCTGTGTTCGTATAGGTCACTGCAGTCATTTCCAAGTGTGGTGTCATGATTCATAGCCTCTTGAACATAGTATCTTAAATAATGGTGTGTGAAAAAAGACTTTGTTTATATAAATGGAGGTAGGTTATAAAATGTAGTTCTTATTTCTGGACCAGTGAGTACCTGGAATGTGGTCAGATTTAAAAATTTTCAGATGATATAACTTTTCAGCTTTATTTTTACTAGAAAACTAACTGCATACTGACCAAAGGAAATCCTCATTTTGACTGTCATTTTGTGAGGCAGAGAATATGTGGAGTATAGAGCAAAATTTTGATGCATTCACTTTTATTGGAAGCCCATCAAAATCCCTGTCTAACAATACTCAGTTTTAAGGGACGAATGCTACTAAGGGGAGGTTGGTTAGACCCTGTTTTTAAATAAAACTCAAATTTTGTGTCTGTAAGCATAATCAACTGGGTAGTCAAAAAACATACCTCCTTTTAAATATGTCTGATTCTGAAACCCAGGATAGGCATCCAGTCATCCTACACAGCTGGAGAGGTTAAGATGATAGTCTCATCCTCAGTTACTTTTACTGCTGGCAGTAGCAATAAAGTGAGTTGAGGGCTAGATCCTACCTCAGCCAGTTTTTTCCTCAGCAGAAATTTACTGTCCTGTCAGCTGCATTAGGAAACCAGGCTGCAAGCCATTGCACTGCAATGATCTGGAATGAAGCAGCCCCCTACAAAATACATGTGGGGGGAGAAAGACATCTTTAGTCACTTCAGTGATGTGGTTTGATGTGTAGTCATGATGGTTGTGTTGTGTTGGTATAACTGAGATGAGGCAAATCCCAGTGACACACAGCTGGAGAGGCAGGGACAGGAGAGCTTTAGAACTCCTTTGCTATGAGAACCAAAGTGTCTGCCACCTCCACCCTCACGTACTTTGTATGGCACCCTAGAAGAGCTAAATGACTCTATCAGTACCTTACATCCCAGGTATATCCCTCAGATGGACATGTGGAATGTAATGGTGTGGACTGCCTCTGTACTCTTCTTAAATTACAAGTATTAACTGTGTATGTTAACATAGGAAATAAGGAATTTGTAATGTAAAACTTACCGTCCATTAATTCCTAGCCTTTGGGAGGAATATTATAGAATACCTTAAAAATGAAATAGTTTGTTACATGGAGAGAATGGTGATGTGTGGTTTTGCTTTTCTTCAGTTTTAAACATTATAAGGGTTTTTTTCATACCTATTTTGGTGTAATTGTTATATGGTAATGAAAGGTTTTGAAAAAGTCAGATATTTTGAAAGCCTAAAATAAGTGGTTACAAATACTGTCAACAGAAAATAAGTTAGGTCAGATCTGCTAATAAAAGGGAATAATTTTGTCAACAAAAAGCCTTCTCTTTCTTCAGCTGTTCCAATGCTTATTTCAGCCACACTCTGCTCATGTTTTTCAACTCACCCGGGGAATAAGACATTCTTAGGCATGATTATGCTAAACCTATTCTGCTCACTGATTCTTATCCTTGCAGAAAAGCATGAGCGAAGAACTAAATGGAAGCATTCTGTAATCATAGCACTAATTTTTGTGAAAAACTAATGTTATCACCTGTCTTCATATTTAAATTTTCCCCGTATTTTAAAAAGGAAAAAAGGGTTTCGGCATTAATTAACAATCTTCTTACAAACTTTGAATGAAGTTAAATTGTTGAGATTCTGTAAAAAATGGCACAGAACTGGAGATAAATCTTCAATAATAGATAAATTCAGTTGTTTTTTCAGGTGTCATTCTAACACACGGTGGTAGAAATCTCTTCTCTTGCTAGCACAAACAGATTTAGATTTCTGTCTTCTCCTGTAATTGTTTATGAAGGGATTCCTTTTATTCACTTCAGAAATGTAATAGGGAATAAAAGGAATTGGGAAGATAGTGCTATTTTTTTCCAATACCGCCTTTTTTCTTTTGAACTGTGAACTAGTTCTGATACCTTAACAGGTATATTTGCGTTGGGCTTTACTCACTACTGGTTTAGTATGGTATTTGGGAAGACAATGAAAACAATTACAAATTCAATTGCAACTCAAATATTTTCACTTCTGGCTGAACTTGGTTTTACCTTTTGCTCATGAGTAGCACTTGTAGCTGCATTGTCTAGACTTATTCATGTTTTGATTGAGTTTTAAACCTTCTTTACAGATTATGATATATCAAGAGATTATATAACCATTTGAATAATGGAGAAAAAAGCACTTTTTATAATTTTTTTAAGTATGGAAGACTTGGCCATTAGGAAAAATATGTTTCCAATAGAATAGAAATTAAAATTTGATAATAATTTGACATGAAGCAAATTACACCAGAGGAATTATAGGAGCCAGATTGTAAAAGTGGTATTTCCCATAACTGTCAGCATTAGAAATCTTACCACTAGTACCGGCTGTATATCTACAGGCCATACTTATTTCATAGTCAGCCGAATTGCAAATGGAAAGGTAGTTGAAGTAGTTAAATTTCCTTCTAAGATTAAAATTTCATTTGCATTATTCTTTCTGACATTTTAGTGTCATAACTGCCATAGATACAGAATAGCAACCTTTGAGCTACATAAAGAGAACTTTTTCCTCTCTTTCCTTCATGGCACTCTGGTAGGTAGCTGAAAACTGAGGTTTTAATATTCGAGTTATAGTTCTACAGAAGTTTCTTTTATTGGAAGAACATCATGAAATCTTTGATTTTCTTGTTTATCCTGATAACCAGTTTGTATTTGATCCCTTTAGGTAAAGACTTGCTTTGTACTTCAGTAAAAAGAAAATACGAAGCAAGGTTTTTTTAGAAGAGAAATTGTATTTTATTTTCCTAGGATTCACGACTCAGAATGAGTACTGAATGTGTTTGTAGGTGAAGAAATTCTGGTTGCACTCTGACAATGTTTCCATTTCAATTATCTGTGCTTTTGTTTGCATGTGAAGACAAAATTATTTGATTGTAGACAGTTGAGTCAGAAATAATTCAAGGAACTTTTGACATCAGTTGAAGTTTCTGCCCACCTATTCAACAGGTGAAATAAAAGGATATAAGGAGGTGGAGAGGGGAAATAGGACATTTGTTTATTTATTTATTTATTTATTTAACCCCTTGTATGTGTAAACCCCTGTAATGTATGTCCGGTACACTTAATTATGTTGTTCTATTGTAACTGTTTCACTGCAACTTTGGAAACTTTCTAGTTTACTCATTCCAAACGAATAAGAAGCCTTAAGTTCTAATGTAATTTTGGAAAATTAGCACAGCTGATGATAATAATTCTATTAACGTCAGAAAATAGCAGAGAAATATATACAACTAATTATTGTAAAATATGCTGTATTGTTATACTTTAGTGAAGGACCAGTAGTTCTGAAAAAGAAAACTAAAGCAGCTTGCATTAAAATAACTGAGACCATTTACAACCTTACCAAGATAGCAAGTTTCTGCTTCTACACATTCATAAATTGAAGTGCAGAGAAATATCTGCCTTTCTGCTGCACTCCCTCTAAAGCAGAGAAATGCCAGGGTCCTAATTCAGTTTTCTAAAATCCAGCTGCGACAAAGCAAGCTTCCTTCTCATTTTGCAGTTATAGTAGCTGCTAAGCCATCCTAAACTCGTCGGCAAGGTCTGATTCAGCTCTGTTGTTTTAATGAGATGCTGCTTGTAGTTGGGTATATAAGAAAAATCAGCACTAACATGATAAGCATTTTGTAGCTTCCTCACTCGTTAATCTTCTAAGCAGCATAATTGCATTAGAAAGGTACAATTAAGAAGAGTACTTCCTTTCACTGTATTCCTTCCTATCTCAGCTAACTTGCCTGCATAGATGTTATTTGTTTGCATGACCTGAATCAGACCTCACTCAGTGTCTAGATAATGGACTGAAAGGTTTACTTTAGTAAAGTAAAGTTTTACTTTAGTAAAGGAAGTGAACCTGGGGCCATAAGTAGAAGTGCTGATATCCTAGTGAGCTGCTTGGCTGGACTATTCTGTATGGAATTGTTTGAGGTGTCTCTCTAATTGTTCTTAAAGTTGTATCTTTTCTTCCACTACTGCCTTCCATTGTCCCAGAATATTACCTAACGCAAGCCATAGCCTTCTGTCTCACCAAGAGAAGCTCCTCAGCTGGTAGGTGGTAGCTGGTTCCAGTTATTCCACTGTTTTGCACATAAGAACATGTGAAGTGAAGTTACTGTCCTTGGCAGAATGTATAGCTTTCCAGAGGAATGCTTTAGTTCATTCCTGTTGGTCTCCTAATACGAAGTTAGAATTTTGATCAGAGCTCTTAGTGAGTGGATTTTGAAACAGTCATTGATAACTAACAAACCTTTCTGCCTTTTTAAGCACATTTACTGGACTAATGAGTCTACAGAATACAAGGTTATTTATTATGAAAGTTGATCTGGAATTGATTATTTGCATTTATTGATAAACAGCTGCAGTTATACAATGATTAGAAGCTTGTAGCTAAAGGCATGTACATTATATGTTTGCAATGGCATTGTGTATAAACAGCATACCTTTAAAGACTAGGAGGGACCATTAAGGACATACAGTCCCACCCTCATAACATAAGCTCTAGTAGTCCACAGTAAATCTTGCACTGGACCCAGTCATCCAACCTGAAATAAAAACTTCAACTAAGATTAACCAAATGTGTCCCTTAATAAATATCCCAATGGTTACTTAACATTCTTGTATTTATTACTTGTAGGTTGAACCTATCTAATGTCAGTTGGATCCTTCTACTTGTTAGATGCCTCAACACATTTCTAAACATGAATTCAACATCCGGATGTTATTCAAGTGTGATGAGCAGATGGCAGTAAGGTTAAAGTATAAGTAAGGAACAACAGAAGAAATTAGTAGTCAGCTCAGGCATGCTTCATCACATCAGTGCTTTGTGCTTAAGTGGTCTGCTTAAATTTAAATACATTTTTCTGCCTAAAAAGGATGGTGACTTGCTGATGAGTACTTATTTAGATTCAGGGAGTCACTTCTTACCAATTCTCCCTAATGTTAGAAGATTGCTTCAAGTACCACTTAGGTCTCCCAACAGATACTATAGCAGAGCATTGCAATTCGGTTTGGAATATTGAAAGTACAGTTAAATGATACAGTCTATGCATAGCTGACCTGAATAAACCTTCTTTTCACCCTTTCTGGGGTTGAAATTTATACTCAAGATAGTGGATGCTTTCAGATAGTTCTCTTGGAAATGATTGATTAGGCAGGTCTGTGCAAACTCTTACACAAGACAGTAGTGAAATGCCTCTGTACAATCTGTAGTATTCCTGCTGGTCCAGTCTGAGGCTCTCTTGAACAGAAAGTACAAATTGTGCTAAACCGGGTGGTGGTTTTTTCACATGCACAAATCTTAATTGATGTTTAGGTTAAGTGATCTCATTTACCTTCCTGCATGTCTGGTGACTTTTGCAATGCGTACTCTGAAGAATCTCCACTATTATCAATTAGAATACAGTTTACTGACTCACATTGAAGCATGATGTATTTGCCAGATTTTGTAACACACCAAAAATAAAGAAGGCATTTACTATTGTTCTGCGCGTCTCACCCACAAATGCAAGCTCCAGCAACTGTAAAAATGTTTTCTTTAAGCAAAACAGAAGAAATTTCATGATCAGGTTGGACTGGGCTCTGAGCAACCTGATCTAATTGAAGATGTCCCTGCCCATGGCAGGGGGATTGAGCTAGATGACCTTTAAAGGTCTCTTCCAACACAGACCAATCCATGATTCTATGAAAGCTATTCCTAGATACGCCTTAAAAAATGATGAAAAGTTTTAAATGACACATACTGGTTTAGAAAGTGGAGACTGAGCTTCATTTCCTTTATTGTTTCACATGTATGGTTTATTTTTTTAAATTTGCATTTTACTTTTATTAGATGATATTTTTGCAGTAGCTGCTTCAACCTGATACAAATGTACTTTAATAGAAAAACAGTGAAGCGATTAGGTATTCCCAAGTCATAAACAAATGTTAAGTAGTTCATATAGCATTTTTCTTTTGAAATCAAGCTGCCTGCGAAGTGTGGGTAATCATGGATGAAGACATTTCAAACAGAAAAGCTTGTTACTTTACTTTTAACTTCTCTTTTAGAATTGTTTTAAAATATGGCCTGGGAACAGTGCTCTAAATTCCCACTGTTGCCTCTTAGTTAAATTATTAACTGGAAGGCTGTCTATCCTCCACCTTCTTGTTTTGCCACTTTCTGTTTTAGGTCTTCTTTTCAATTATCTCAAGTAGTATTTTCTATTGGGAAAAATTCTACTCAAGTAGCAAAAGCCTTAGGAGTAAAATTATTTGTTATACAAAAAATGAATGCTTTTTTATGTCTTTGTAGGTTATTTGATTAATCTCTTTTTTGGGATGCCATGCTGTCTACAGATCTTGGTTTAAAATGAGACATTTCTGTAAATGAAGGAAAGACAAATGAAATGGCAGAGGCTTGCTTGATTTTTCTTGATTGCAGGTGCTCTTTCATTTCCCACAGTTACCAGCTTTTATTTCCATCCTGAGTTTCCCTGAAAAGATGTGGATTTGCTGTGTTAGTATGTGGAGCATTTGGTCAGTGCATGTACCTAAAATTCAGCAGGGTACATGGATTCCGGTTTTGCTTGTGAGTACTCATTGCTCTGAGCTAAAACTACCATTAATTTTACCATATCAAACAACACAGTTGGCTTCTTTATCAAGGAATTACATGCAGAATAACCATATTATCAATGCTAACACTTACAATAAAGGGTAAAGGCCTGGAAGCAGATTTGAGATTGAAGTGGTTAAATTAGACGTTAGGGAGGCGAAAGGATTTCCTCAAATTATTTTTTTAAAAACTGAAAAACTGTAGCTGTGTATGCTTCCCATCTATAGGTGGTTCTGTAGAATGAAGAGCAGCTAATGCTAACCACTTTCTGTCTGTAAGCTTATTTGTATACTAAATATACTAAGGTATATAGATTGATATTACTGTTGATTTTGTATAGGTATTTTTGTTTTGTTTTGTTTTTAATGCAGGATCTCACAAATATTATTTCTTTCTCAGACTTTAATGGTAGTAATACAAGAGGTGTCTTTCTAGTCTCAAAAATTCATGGTAATACACAATGGAGTTTTATTAATAATTAACCTAATGATTTATCTTTTTTGAGGGACCCTCTATGATTTCAGGAAGAATTTCTAATTTATTTGAATAATGTGAGAGTTTGTTTTACCTGCGCAGCCAACATTCTCAATTTAATTATCATTTAATATCTTCAAAGAAAGGAAGGGAATAGGCACAGCGTTTCATAACTGTGAGACATAGCTTGTATAAAGGACAACCCCACTGTATTAAATAGTTTTGTAACTCTTAGGTGGTATCTAAGTGATTTGGCTATGTCTGGTTAGCTGCATGTGCATTATTTTAGTGTTCTGTGGCAAGTGGTAATCCCATCATTTTAGAAAGAGTATTAATCTGAAAAACATTGCAGGCCTTTATTTGTCAACTTTTCAGGAGAGATACTTAAATTGAAGACAGAGAATGAACACCTACACAGCTGCTATTACATGTTTATTTCCAAAACTACTTTTAAAAATCTGTCAGTGCCTTAAGAATTCATGTTCTGTTTAAGTTTAAGCTGTTCTTTACTTGATGCTTTGTCAATACAGAGATTCTTAGTTTTCTCAGCTGAAAACTCAATTGCCTCTGAGAAAATTTTATAGTTGGCATGAAATGTTCCTTGAAGCAGAGGAACAAAAATGAATGCAAACATTACATTCTTTGATGGGCGCAATGGCAGTACGTGGTCTGAGGCTTTAAAAATAACCTGTGACTAATAATTTTGTGACCATATCGTTGTTCTCCGAGATTCTCAGTGAGACTGTTCGTGAGATACCCTGATATCTTGTTGGTTTACAAAGTGGGACAATTTGTGATCTGTCTATATGTACACTTGCCAGTCCTGTTCTTTAGTGCTGAAAGTGGCTCTTAAAATGTCAGGAGGGGCTGTGAGAAGCAGTGCAGTGAACCACTCATTGTGGGCCTGCACAGAAAGATCAGAACAAGGAAGGATGAAGGACAGTAGCTCCTGTGATCCTCCCTTTATCTCTTTATCTTCTGCCAAATATATTGCCTTTTGGGGCAGAAAGGACAAAACCAGAATATAATGTACTTAATTGTTATTTTTTAAATAGCCCATTTGTTTTAAAGTGCTCTACAATTACATGTCAAGTCAAGAGTTCTTCAGTTTCACACAAATAGAGTTAACTCTTTTTTTCTTTGAAAAATCAGCTTCTTGCCTTTTTTCCCCCTGTGTGTTGTGACAGCATATTGAAGGAAAATTAGAAAAATATGATAACAGTTGAGCAGGACACCTTCTGAAAATTATATAATCCTGAAACTGAGTGTTGCCCTTCAAAAAAAAAAATAGAAGGATGTATAAAGGATCTAAAGGCTTGCTGCTTAAAACCTTCCAATAAATGGCACTTATCATGCTGGTAATGACTGAGTCAGTGTTTTGTTTCCTTATTTGTTTGCTTGGTTTTGTTTTTTGTTTTTCTTTCTTGTGAGATCATGATTTAGTATAGTTTGAATCTTTCAGTCTGAGCCTGTCAAAGCTAAATTAAATCACAGAATTGCTGAAATACATTTTTCCTATGGTCCTCCTAGAGATCATTTGCAATCCTGGCTTGTGTTTGTTTTTATTGGAAACCATGTTAATGGAAGGTGAAGAAGCAACACTCACAACAAGGAGAAGGACTGCTCCTGCGCTTGGGTGACAGACTCTGAGGCTTTATTTTACTGGTCTATGATGGAAACTCTGCAGCCAAAGGCCACCTGTTCTGGAGTACTGATGTGAGGAAGTCCCTGGCACTTCCTCCTCATTCCAGCTTGACCCATGAAGCCTGTGCTGTTTCTTTCCACTTCTTGAGCTTCTACATCTTTTCAGATGCATGTACAGAAGAGTGATCTCACCGTCAAACCCAGTTCAACTTTTCTGCTGGTAGGACAAATACTGATGCAAACTTAGTTTGCTGCATGAGCATGTTTTACTATTTACAATATCCATCAGACAACAAACACTTGCTGTGCAGCTACATAATGGGGCAAAATAGGAGATAAGAATAGAAGACTAAGGTTTTTGTGCTTAGACAAAGGTCCATGACACCCATTTCTGAACTTTGTGCATTTTTTAGGAGTTGCTGACTTGTGTAGGGAATCTAACCACGTTTGAAGTAGTATCTTTAATCCTGTCCAAATACAAAGTTACAAAAGAATATGGAGCTTTTATTGCATCAATACAAGTATTGCTTTTAGATGATGGAAGTGTGAAACTGAGGTCCTGTTCACTTTTCATCATTCAAAATGCCATAGTTCTGTCGAAATAAAACAAGGATATAAAACTCCATGTTTGGACCAATATCTGAAACAAGTATTTATAACAAATACTTCATCATTTAGGGTTCTATGTTATCATAAAGACTTTTTGTGCTCAAACTGAATGTTTTATATAACGTCATATAGTCTGGTTCGCAGAAACAAGGAGACCTAAGCTCTCGGGTTAGGTGCCTTGCATTTATCTCTACTCCAAAATGGAAAATACTTTCTTTCCAGGCCTCATGTAATACATGGCTGCTTTGTGTGGAAGTACTTGAAGAATGATCTAGATGCAGACCATATTATATTCTTCTAAGATTGGATTTGTAACAAGGCCAATCTTCCTACTCAATTTATCTTTCAATTTGCGAGTGAGTTAGTGGAGTGCTGTTTTGAATTATGTAGACTTAAGTTCAAGGATAATGAAAAATTAGAAAATACTTGGGCAAAATGACCTGACATGACAAGACTCAAGGAGTTCAATCAAATGTATTAGAGGCGACTGACAGCTGGGACAGCATTAAATGTCCAAACACTGAAGGAAAACAAATTTGGATGATTGAGGAACATAAGTTTTTTTTATAGAATTTGAGTGCTGTCAATAACTAAATTAGTTGTTAAGATTGTCATGGAGCTCCAATGTGGCAACATTTTAATCAAACTTTGTTATTTTAAGAGTGAATCTTGTCATTGAAATGACAATTAAATCTAGGCAATCATTTGGATTATGCAGGTAATTGGCTTTGATCAAAATGATAATTTTAAATTTTGTAATTTAATGATGTAAGCCATTTTAAATTAGAAATAAAAAAAGGGAGACTATATTGGGGTGCTGTTAGAAAATTTCATGTGTATAAAATTTTTATAGTCTTCAAAGACTTTCCAGTTAAGTGTATAGGGCTGGAACAGAATAAATTTTGAAATTTTTTCGACATTGCATTAAATAGTCTTTTAATAAAAGAACCTCTAAGGTTTTTAAGGATTTCTATTGTGTACAATTTTGATGTTGTGCTGTATTTTCTCTTTTTGAGGTAAAGAGAAAGCAGTTTGCTTCAGAAGTTCTTGATTGCTTGTTGACATTTAGCAAGGCTGTGAGAAGTTCAGCTAAAAACATATTGAGCCATACATGACAGTCCTATTAGATTTTTCTTCTGTGGGACATGAATGGTCATGTCTTATATTAACACTTAGATACTGTTTTTTTAAAATAAAAATGGGATTTTGGCATTTATTGTCCAAACCTAGTATTTCTCACAGTTCTTTATACTTAAATTCATCAGCAAAGCACATTGAGCAGAATGAAGACTTTGTGTGACATGCTACCTAAGAAAGATTATCTTTTGCACTTCTGCAGTCACAGTGCATTCTGTGGTTTGGATGTTTTCTTGTGTCTGTTGTCTTAATTGGTTCGAAAGGTGCTCACCGTTTTGTAGACCTGCACTAAAATGTTGATCTTCTAAGACATTAATGTATGTTTTAATTTGTGTCATCTGTCAGGTGTCTTTTGCCTATTTCTGTCAGCATAATAGTTTCATTTCAACTTGGTATTGTTATCTTGTATTCTCTGGCTTTGATCTGTCTGTTTTTACAGTTACAAGGAAATGTTTAAAAATGTGAGTATTAATTCCTGAATTGTTGGCTTATTTTTGTCATGGTCACTTGAAATGTACCAAGCAGAGAGATAGGCTTTCTTTTTTTTTTTTTTTTTGTTAGACTCCTGACTTTGTTAGACATCTGATTAACACTTTCACAGTGAGTGTGTGTCTCTTCCTATTCTCAATGTGGCACATTGCTGATTTTATCTCGTTATTTCAATAATGAGAAAATTCTTGCAAAGAGAGAAGATCAAAGATAGAAGCAGTATCATGAGGTATATTAAAAGTTTCTTCAAAGGCAAATATCAAATCCTCAGTGCATTCTCCTCTTCACTCTTCATTGAGCAAGTAGACCTCTTTTTATAGGGAGAAAAAGACATGATGTATTCCAAAAGCCTTTCAGCTGGACAAATGTAATGACTTTCCATTGCCAGTATTTTCTACCTCTCTTACTACCTCTACTATATTACTCAGATTGTGTTTTACCAGTAATCTCAGAGAACATTTTTACAGTTCACTCTCTTTAGATTCAAATAGCATACAATGTAGCATGACATTTATTTATCAGTCTAAATTGTATAGAAGAGAGTAGTGATTATTTGAATCTGTAAAAAAAACTAATGCAACATTTACTTTACTACACATTTTTTCTTTTTAACCAATATATCCAATTACTCTTCTTATCCTATTTCATTTTAGCCCCTAGGAAGAAATAGAAAAAAATTACTGCAGTTCTGCTCCAAGAAATAACTTTTTGATGAGGTTGATATAGGCTTACATGTTTATCTTTGCACTTTTATTCTAGGCAGTTTTTCTAAGCAGTTTGTGATATAGATGGAAAATATACTGTAACAAAAGCCAATACACTGCTATATTAAAATAAAGCCAGGATAATTTTGTTTTCTTTCTTCAGCACAGACAATGTATTTTCAATTGAAATATAATAGTTATCTTTATAATCTAGAAACTGAAATGGATGGCATTTTTGTTCTTCTATGCATTGTAAAGTTATATAAATTGTAGAAAAATAAACACAACTTGGAATGTAAAAAGGGACCTAACCTATTACCTGTGCTTATTGTTTCTTTGAAGTGAAAATGTATTTGTTTGAAAAGCATGAATATATCTGTAGTTTTATAGCAAATGCAGTTTATTCAAGCTTCAGGTGACTTAATTTATGATAAGCAAATGTATCAGTGGCATTTTGACTACCAGGACATTACTCTGGCTTATGTTGTTCCTGACCTGGAAGTTGCTGGAGTCTTGGATATTATGCAAGGAAAACATCATCTATTCTCTTGCTGCTTCATGGGCATCTGGTGTTTACCACTGAAAAACAAATAGATTGTGCTGCATGGGCTTTTAATTTGATAGTTTTGACCAGTTTTTCTGCTTGTTTAGTTATAGCCATGATTGAAAAAAAAAAAGGAGAGAATTGTGGATAAATAACCTTATGCAAAAATTTTCATGCTAACTCTATTTCTAATTGGCATTCTTAGTCCCTTCCCTAAGATCTTCCTTTACCCTAGTATGCGGGATACAGTTAATGTCAAACTCTGGATTTCGGTGAGGTAGCATAAAATGTTACCACCCTTTTGGTTACTACGGTAGCTGGGGTAAGTAACACCACGGTAAGAGCACCTTCCTCCTTTCAGGGCAAAATTAAACAACTGGCACAGCTTTCACAGTGCTCATGGACATTGGTTTTACTTTGTCCCAGATTAGTAAAGTATAGATGGCCATTACTTACCTTTCCTAGGGCTTTGTGAGTTCTTCCTGTGCTGCACTAAGAGCTGTAGTTTGCAAAACACTCCAAGAGGGTTTGTCTGTCCCTGTCACAGGAGCTTGGCTTTCTCTTCTCATGGCCAGAATCTTTAACACCATCTCACTTGCAAGGTGGAATGGTTGGCTGTCCAGCCTCATGATGGTGGCAATCAGTATAACCTCTGTCTGTGTATGTCCCTGAGAAGGTAATTTTGGCTGGCATTTCCTATGTGTGGTGACAGATAGCTTGCTAGATAACGGCCTTGTGTACAAACAGAAATGAATTAGTTTAATTAAAGCCAGTTGGACTTTTTGAGCAACTTCTGCATAGATGCTCTTGATTCCTTAGCTTAGCTAAGCTCCTTTCCAAGATAACATTTGTAAATCCTGATTTAAATTGTAACTAATAATTAATCATTTGAAAATAGATGAGCTACCAGTATTTAAATACTTATATTTGAATTGATGACTTAAATCTTCTTCAAAGACTCAATGTGGGAACCAAAGCTGATTATGGATTGGATATGACCCATATTTTTCTCAATTAGGATAAAGAAAGAATAGTGATAGTCAGACTGTACTGTACAGTGAGCCATAAAGTGCTCTAGGAAGATACACATCTGCATTTTCATGGCTTGGTTTTTCTTTCTGAATGAGATTTACATTCCTAAGCATCCATTTGTGAATAATTTCTGGTCTTGCACCTTGCCTGAACTTTGGCCATAATTCCTTGACTTTGATGCTACTACGGTTTCCAGATCAATTAGTGATGCCCAAAAGAAGCTTTTGGCATGCAGTGGGGGAAGATATAGCCTGATTAGATGAACTGTATGGTGACAACGATTATGATTTAAAACTCAAATATCTTTTGTAATATGAAGTGAAGGAAGTATAACATAAGGGCTAGGGAAAAAAAAAAGGAAGTAATCAAGAAAGTCTAAACATTTCAGTTGTGTTTCATTTTTAAAGGAGCATCTGCAGGGCCTCGGCTCATTGTTTTATTTTGGGAGGAGGGGTGGAGGTGGTCTGTTTTGGGCTTTTGGAGTGTTTTTTGTGGTTGTTTCTTGATTTTCAGGCTTACAAATCTGATATTTAATTTTACTCCCAAATCATGTGTATCATGCATCTTTTTAATATTTTCAGATCTGCTATCATGCTCAGACATTTAAAGATTAAAGACTAGCATATGGATTTGGAAAAAGGAAATAGAATCTCAACTATAACACAAACGTCTTGGGGAAGAAACTTATCTGAGCCCATCCTGTGTGAGAGGAGAAACAAAAGCATGAATAAAATATTTAGAGATTCCTGAAAGCACAAAGTGACTGAATGGATCTAAGTCATCTCCATCAGGATTTCTGGGCTGAGCAGTAACTGGTTAGTGTCATGAGTATAGCAGCTACCTTTCTACTCAGTGAGGGCGCAGAGAACCACCTCTTTTTCCTGTAGGCACTTAATCAGTGGAGGCCACTGCCTTACAGGTCTGCCTGCAGAATGGACTAAGTAAAAGATGGGGTGTGGAAGCTGACAAATTACTTTGACTGCTAAATAAGTAAAGGGGCTGGTGCTTTTAGGGAACGGCAGGAGAAAACAGCAAAGCACAGGGCTAGAAAAAGATATGGACATAGCAAAGTAGCATTTGTAACATGATCCTGGAGTAAGGACGGAGTTCTAGGTGAGGGGTGGAAAAAGGTTTCCAGCCCCTTTTATAGCTGGGAGTTAGATCTCGAAGGAAAAGTACTGAGTTTTACTTTTTCCTGATGACCTAAATGAAGAGGATCTCTCATCTTGTCTACCGCAAGAATAGTTGGGAGTGCATTAGAGATGAAAAATCCCTGATGCTATTATAAACTTTTCTTTTTCTTCAATGATACAATTTTTGGATTTTTGACTGTATCTTCCTTGAAAATGCTGTAGTCATAGTTTGAAAATAGAAAATTGGATATTTATAAAAATAGTTTGCAACATTTTTGTCATTATATGTATTATCAAATCCCTTATTAACGTTCTTACCATTTCTGAGAAGTGGCATTTTAGATAAATGTATCAGTATGTATTCCAGAGGTTGTAATAATTTTTGTAGAGAAGGAAAGAAATATTTTTTTCCTGCTTTTCCCTGATGTATTAAATCATAAGCTATTTTTCTAATTTTTCACCACCTTGTGTTCTACCTGTAGTAGCGTTTGCTGCACTTTGTATCTGATATTTCTAACTCCTACGCTACAAAATCCCTGAAGATCCACTAAGAGAGGACATTGACAAAGTAATAAAAATGTTTTTGTTTTGTTTTCTTTGTTAATCATGCACTGTACACAGCAGAGCTGTCTTGGAGCTGTTTGTATATTTTTGGTTCATTTAGTCTCAGCAGAGAATTGCTATGGCTAACTGACTCCAACCTGTGGATCCTGGATAAGGTGCAAAAACCCTTTTCCCTATTTATTTCTAATTTCCCCGAAGTAATTAATCTATATTGTTCTTCATAGCGCAGACTGAACATAGGTGCAAGGGTAGATGTTTTTAATGTCATTCAGTTGTTCTTATACAAGAACAGTGAAGAAACTTGATTTTGCATGACAGCTGTTAGCTCTCCTTAAAATTTAGCAGTTCTAGGAGCTTATCCTGTTACACACATGTAAGCTAGATGTCAAAAGAAAGATTTGATAGGTCCCAGACAGAAGTTTAGTATGGAGCAAGGCAAAATTGAACAAGTAGGTGGATAAAAATGTTAAAAATACTCAGTTCTTAAAGGAAAATTTGTGAAATGCTTAACATTAAGGTCTTTGTTCACCCATCATATTCTTGTCTGTCTTCGCCTATTAATTTTTTTCTTTTTGTCAGTCTGGATGCTAATACAGAAAAAATGAGAAACAAGAAGAGACAAAAGTATTAATTCACAATTAGCATTATAACTGAATTGACATAACAGAGATTTGTGGAATAACTTGACAGGAATAATACTATTAAAGAAGGAACATATAAAAGGGAAGATTTATACTGCTCTATTATTCAAATATATGTATGCTTGGTATGGAATTCAGAATGCAGAAGGAATGGGATCTGCTGAAATTCCATGGACAATAATTGAAGGAAAAACAGTCTGGGGCACTACTGTGTTGATGCTGCATGGTAGAACTCCAGATTTGTAAGGACAGGTAGACAGTGCTTTCTATGAGCAGCTACAGACTAAATCAAAGCAGCGAATACTGCAGTAGGAAGCATTTCCCAGAAGCCTTTTGTGGGAGGTGTACTACAAGATGCTAGCTGCCTATCAGATTTTTGATAATTTTGTTACAACTTCTTGGTGTAGAAAGCTAAAATACAGCTCAGAGGAATAGCAGGTAGTGGGATTTAGTTGAGAATGTGGAAATGGAGGCCAGCTCCTTGAAGCTGATGAAAAGAAGGGAAAGTCAAAGAACAACAAAACAAAACCAATTAACTTGAAGAAGACAGATTCCAGACTTCAGTGCAATTAGCAAGCTGGTAGATGAAATTTCTTGTAATGCAAATTTAGGAGAAGTTAAGCTATGGCAGTATAACAAAGTGGGAACAGCAGCAGAGACACAAACTAATAGTAGATTTAGTGAATGGCAACATGAAAATGAATGAAGCTATTTTTATTGTCCCTAAAATGTCAAATATAACATAGGTATGCTGCAGTGTAAAGTAATGTTGCACAGAAAAGGAAGACAGAGCATTAAGTAGGAATGGACACATGATATTTATATATGGGAAAAGTTTTCCTCTGTGTTTTAAACATACATGACAACATTGAAACCAATTTACCGTGAGCTTTTCTATGTAATTTTGTTGTTTCCATATCAATGTGTACATATTCTTGTACTTCAGATTGAAAGGTCAGAAATATTTATCAAGTTTTAAGGAATAGTTTTCTTGAATTTAAGTGTGCAAATATTTTGAAATCTGTCCATAAATTACAGCAGTTGGAGAATGTTTCCCTTTGGTTGCAATCTCTCCTTTGTATGACTTTCGAGGGTTTTTTCCTTTTATTGTACATAATAGAGCTGAATTAAAGTGTACCCCAGCGTTCTTGTTTAACATCTCATATACTGGAGAAGTGGCATTTTGATAATTTTTATAACTTTGGCCTAGGAAGAAATTGATGTATTATGAATATTTTTGTCTCGATTGTTAAAATGAGTATGCCATCTAAATTGTGTGGTTTATGACAGAAGAGGCATACTGAAAGGATTTTGAGCAATCCTTTGTTCCCAGGATTTTGAATCTAAATAGACAAAATTATCCATTCAGAAGTTCTGATCAATGCAGATTCTCTTATCTAGTTGGGAAAACATTTGCTTCTGGATGAGATGGTATCAGATGCTTTCTCACCTTCATGTGTTTTGCCTGAGCTGTGAATTAAATCCCTTCTGGATGTAAGTATTGCTGATTTTTATGGCCTCTCTTTAAGTGCTTCATGAAGTCATAGTCACACAAATTATCTTAGTCATAATCTAATTAAATAGAATGAGATCTGTGTTTGCATTTCAGAGTTCTGTCTCCCACTCATCATAAATATAGCAAAATGTGTGTATTTTTGCACTGCCAAATATATGTGTGTATGCCTATATATGAAAACATGTAAAAATATAACATGCCTCACTGATCTGTTCCCAGACTGAGCTCTCAGAATAGAAAGCAGTAGGGTTCAGAACTAGTTTTTGATTAAAACTGCGGGTTCTAGTGGTTAACTTTGCAATCCAAGTAAATATAAAGCAACTGCAGATCTTTGTTACGCTGCCTGGACTACCAATTTAATGCTAGATATTGGAAAAATAGGCATACCGAATTAGTTTTGTAAGATGGTGATATTGCTGGACATGAAGACTGTTCAGAAAAGCAAAGTTTTTAGTGCACTGTTCATAAAATTATTACTGTAATAGTGGTTTGTAACACAGTCTTTGAAGAACAGCTGGATGTTTAAGGAGAAATTTAAAGACAGAAAAAAAATCCTGTTATTTTGATTGGTGGAAGAACAAAAAAACCCCTCAACAAATCCCGAAGTACTATTCCTTGAACACTTAGAATATTGTAGAAATTAATAGGAAAACCTAAATTTACAGATTTAAACTTCAATTTTGCAATTGCACCAGGATAATTTCATCCAGTACTGAGCAGAGGACATCTAATGAAGAATGTTAAATGTGTACAGTTGTATTTGTTTACTTTCTAAAGATCCACTTAGGTTCCTATGACGGGAAAACAAGTGTGGGTTTGTGCCTGACATAGACTTGATAATGTAATTTCCAATTATTTCACTATTCAGACAAAATTAATAAAATGACATAGTTTTGGAAACTTTGACCACACATATACTTGCATTCCTTATGTACAATTCTACAGCATTTCAGATTTGTCCTAATTGTAAGAAATTCACCAGTAAGACTCATGCAATTTCTCTAATCTGGTGAAAATTCAAGCTTCTGAAATGTCAATGACACGCAAGTTCTTTTTTTGCAAGACCTGCAGTGCGGCAGGTTTAACCAGCTGGTAAGGTCCTGGCCCAGTGGGCCAGGCCTTGCAGTCTGTGTGTGATCGTCATGGTTATTGCTGTAGCCACAGTTCAAATGGGAACATACTCAGTTTAGAAGAGTAAACTTACAGGAATATTGGCAGCATCATCTAGGTGCACTTAAAAGTAACTTTATTGAGTTGGTTGTGACTACATTCTGCTATTTATTTGTGGTTTTTTTCATTTTTCCTAACCTTTTCCTTATCTTTACAGTGAAACAATTTAGCATTATCTCTGCTGTCAAATCTGAGTACGAATTTTAAGCCTTTAGTATGTAAATGCCAGGTTTTGTTACTTGTGTACCAGGGTCCATATAAAGGCCCAAAGTGCAGGTGCCTGTCTTTTGTTCCCTGCTGGTATATACAGAGTACCTAAATTTCACAAGTCTCCCTGTCTGTAAAATTGCTACCGGTGCCTTTTGCCATAAACCGGCACCAGTGAAGAATTTGGCAGTTAATGCTTTTCATGTCTAAATTTCCATATGGAACATTTAACTGGTATGTTGCCTGTGAGGTTTAATGTAGTAATAATTCTGTGATTATGGGTTGGTGAACACGTTCTTGTGCAGTAAGCCAGCAGATGTATACATTCTGAATGTCAGGTTCTTTCTAAAAATTAAAAAGCATATTCTTAGAATCACAGAATCATAGAATATGCTGAGTTGGAAGGCACTGATCAGAATCATTAATCCCAGCTCCTGGCTCTGTGCAGGACACTCCAACAGTCACACCGTATGTCTGACAGCATTTTCCAAACGCTTTTTGAACTCAGACAAGCTGGGTGCTGTCAACACTTCCCTGGGGAGCCTGTTCCAGTGCTCAGCCACCTTCTGGGTGAAAAATCTGATATCCAACTTAAACCTCCCCTGACTCAGCTTCATGCCATTCCCTTGGGCCCTGTCACAGATCATGAGGATGAAGAGATCAGTACCTGCCCCTCTCCTTCCCCTTGAGGGGATGTTGAAGAACACAGTGAGGTCTTCCCTCAATCTCCTCTTGTCCAGGCTGAACAGACCAAGTGAGCTACTCCTCATAGGGCTTCACTTCCAGACCTTCACCATCTTCACTGCCCTCCTTTGGACACTCTCCAGCAGGTTAATTTATTTTTTTATACAGTGGCACCCAAAACTGCCCCCAGCACTCGAGGTGAGGCTGCCCCAGTGCAGAGCAGAGCAGGACAATCCCCTCCCTTGCCCAGCACAGATCCTGACCCCAGGGCACTGCTGACTTATGTTCAACTTGCCGTTGACCCCCAGTTCCCTTTCTGCAGTGATGCTTTCCAGCCTCTCACTTCCCACTCTGTCTATACATCCAGGATTGCCATTGCAGGTGCAGAATCCATGCCCTTTTTAAACTTCACATGGTTGGTGATTGCTCAGCCCTCTAACTTACTGAGGTTTCTCTGTAGGGCCTCTCTGCCCCCGAGGGAGTCATCAGCTCCTCCCAGTTCAGTGTCATCATCAAACTTAGTATTCCTTGGAGTCCCACGTCAAGTTGTTATGAAGATGTTGAAGTGAAGTGGGCCAAGAATGGAGCCCTGTGAAACACCACTAGTGACAAGTCACTAGTCTGATGTCACCCCATTCACTGTAACCTGTTGTACCCTGCCTGGGAGCCAGTTGCTTGCCCATTGTGTAAGCCCATCCAGCTGTGGGCTGGGCATTTTGTCCAGGAGAGCACTGTGATGTGAGGTAGTATCAAAAACTTTGCTGAAGCCCAAAAAGATCACATCTACTGATTCCCTTGATCAGCAAGGTGAGCTACCCCGTCTTAGGTTCAACAAGCAGGGCTTTCCTCTCATGAAGCTGTGCTGACTGTGACCAGTGACTGCATTGCCCTTCAGGTCTTTTTCAACACTTCCCAGA
>VZRS01010050.1:296795-465616 GCA_013398055.1 Ifrita kowaldi | reverse complement strand
AAGGAAAGGAAAGGAAAGGTTATTTTTTTTCTTTTAAATGAGTGAGGATAATGAAATAAAGGTGGAATGTGCTGCTGATACTGTGCAGGGCTCCAGGGGTCCCAGCCTGGGGGTATTTTGAGGGCTGATCCTATAAAGGATTCATAGGGATTTATTCCCAGGGCAGGGAATTCTGTGGTGGTGTTCCCATCATCAGCTCTGCCTCCCGGTCAGACAGGCAAACCCAAACCCTGGGGAAGGCAACGTGGGTAGAACGTTTCCTTCTCCTGGCACACCAAATATTGCACTGCGCCACTGCCTGGTAATGGAAAAAGAAAAGGGGAAAAGTGGGTTGTGGGGATGTATTTGTGACTAAGTCAGCGAGCTGCTCCATCTCTTTGCAAACACATTCACTTTGAGTGACAGAGAGACTCCCAGTTCCCTGCAGTGCTTGCCTCAGACTGCTCTTGACCTCACTTAAGTAGCACTTGAAAGAAATAATGGGTGTTAATTTAGACACTTGGATATACTTTTAAAAACTACAGCAAGAAAAGTGACTGCAGGTTTGTACTGGAAGAGTTTAAGATGTCAGCATTTAGATAAAGATGAGAGCTGAATTTTTAAAATAGCACCTTTTTTTTTTTTCTGCCTGTACTAATTGCAAAAGCATTTTATATTTGGAATAATTGCCCTACATTTGTTTCCTGCTATGCACACCTCTGCAGGAGAAGAGAAGTAGAAGAAATGGATGTTTCAAAGAATCCTAAATGCCACAATTAATTTATAGGTATTTTCATGAATAAAACTCACTTCATGGCCAAGAATTAATTTCCTTCTTTCTTTGTTTTTCACACCTTTTTTCTCTTACACTGCAACGGTTTATGTGCTTCACATGCAAACCAGTCTGGCTAAAGAAAGGACATCAAACCAAGCCCTAATCAGGAAATCCGTTCATTTAGGGTTCCTCTCTGACTCTGCTGTCTTAGTCTGCCCCAAATGTTGTATCTGAAGTAAACAAGGTTGCAATTTTAAATTTTGCAGTGCAAAATTGTCTTTTAGAAAGAAATTTATGGCCAAGCACTGCTTGGAACTCTGGCTTAACAGTGATGTACCTGATTTAATGTGTCATGTTTTAATAGGCAAGGCATTTACCTATCTCAGTAGGAACTCTGTGTCCCTATAATGTATTTATTTCAGGGTGTTCTGAGGCATCCCTTGCCCAGGATATATGTTTCAATTACATTTCAGTGCAAAACACATCCTCTGCAAGAATCTTCATACTCCAGGATCTTGAGTAATGGAACATTTTAAGTGCTGGAGAGCCCAGCACTGAAATCTTTATTCAGGCAATCTCCCCCAAAGGCAACAATTCCTCTCAGCAACACTGATCAATACCCCAATATGCCAGACCAAAAAGCCTTAGCAGGAATGAGTATTCCTTCTGTTCCTATCAATAAAATAGGTAATTAATTGGAAATTGAAAACTTTATTAATTTGAGTTTGATTTTTTCCTTTCCATCAGCCCATGTATGGATCCAGCCCAGATTGGATTCTGGCACGAAGCAGAGAAGCTCCAGCAAGGTTGATAAAATCAGATTGAATCTAAGATCTAGAAGACAGAAAGGGCTGGGAAATGAAATAGCTCATGAACACTGGCTGCTGAATTTACTTTCTATATACAAGTACCTCTGGTGCAAGTGCCTGGTTGGCATGGAAATTGAATCAGAAGCTTCTGACATCCAAATACCCCAAGTTAAACAGCGATGGCACCACACAACCGTGGCTTGCTGGGCACTGAGGGCTTGGAAGGGCTCTCCAGAGCAGCAGGAGCCATCCAGGTTGATCCCATGTCCATCCCAGTGCTGCTCCCAGAGCCAGGAGGAGCTGGGGAGATGCAAACTCATGGAGTCAAGACAAAATCCCACCTGATTTCAGACCCTCTCAGAGCTGTTTTATTCCAGTGTAAACCCACGGATGGCTCTACAAGAGGAAAAGCTGTGGAGGAGGGGGGAAAAGCGTG
Organism: Ifrita kowaldi; assembly: GCA_013398055.1. Taxonomy (NCBI): domain Eukaryota; kingdom Metazoa; phylum Chordata; class Aves; order Passeriformes; family Cinclosomatidae; genus Ifrita; species Ifrita kowaldi. The sequence continues at coordinate 463,617 of VZRS01010050.1, read as the reverse complement.
AAAAAGATTTAAGGATTTGAACAACTCACCCTGTGTCACATCCTCAGCTGGCTGGAGAGACTCAGGGTGAGCCAGGGTGCTGCAGGAGTGGCAGGGAGAGCCCCTTATCACCATAACCTCCTCGTGAAGCTGCTAAATCTGACACCTCCCAAAGCTGAGGATTAACATTGGTTTGATTTTTTTCATTCCATTAAACTCAAGAGCTTTTGAAAACACAAGTTACAAATTTCGTTGCTGCATTCTTGGTACAGCCATTGGATTTTTGTTCACAAGAGTTGTTTCCTCCTGGAGTTAAAGCCTGAACCAAGTGAAAATAATCTTGTAAAGACAGGCAATAGATACAGATATATGAGATTTATATGCTTTCCACATTAACAGAGCTTCTGTTATAAATCCCTATTAATCAGGCATTCCATCAATATAAGGTTTTCCATTAAATTCAGAGAGGAACTGTAGCAAGTGTAATCATAGAGCTTGTTTAATACAGTGCAATGATGCCAACATTTTCATCTCATTTATCTGGCTGCAGAGCTTTTCCCCTCCTGAGCTCATCGCTGGAGTAGCTGAACAGCTCAGTGACAAAGTGGAAAATTCTCCTGAGTATCAACAGCAGAAAAAAAATTTAAAAATTTTCCTCTTTCAGCAGTTGTAAAGCAAAACCAGAATGGTGAATTACAAGTCTCAGGACAGATTTTTACAGGTTTTTTGGACCCACAGCTCAACAGTAGAAAAAAATGCCTCAAATGTTGTTGTGCAGCTTCTTCCTACTTTTGGTTTTTCAGGTGACATCTGGACACTTTGCAGGAGCAGAAGGGAAAAGCTGCAGTGCCTTGGGTGAGGCACGAATGGAAAAAGTGTTTTGTTTTGTATGCTTTGCATGTTTGTTATTGGCCAGTGTCAATACAGGACAGGAAAGAAGAGAATAAAACAAGGAAAAGAGACAAAAGGAAGGGATTGAGCAACTCAGATCTTGTAATGAAGTGCTGTGGAACAAAGGCAGGTTTTTTAAAGGAAACATGATACAGTCTTGTTGGAATTAAATAGTAGGTATTGAGTTAGATTAGACCTGAGAGAGAAGAAAATGAAATGGAACAGCTTTGGGAGGAGGGATTTTTAACTCACCTGGCTTCACTGGTGGAAAGTCAATGAGAAGGAGAAAAGCTGCTCAGGGATCATTAGGCTCCTGTTCCTGTGATGTGAAGCGAGATGTGGATGTGGGGTGGGAAATGCTCCACCTCAGGGTGCTACCGAGGCTGGCAACATCTACAAGGGTTCAGAGACTCCCATTAAAGGGGTTTCTTGCTTAAAAAAAAAGTAAAAACCCTGATATTTTTCATTTCTTTGTCATCTTGAGCCATTCTTTTGGTATGTCCCTGGTGGAGTTTTGTCCTGTTCCATCATGTTTGCCTGAGGCAAAACGCCCAGGGCTTGACTCTCAACTCTGCCTTCCTTCAGCTTCCTGGGACAAATGGCATTTCCAGAGACACTGGATTTATCTTTCGTTCACCTCAGAAAGAAATGCCAGCAAACAGTGAAACATCACAGCTTCCAAAAGCAAAACAGCTTTTGTTCTAGTTGGTCTTCAGGGAGATTTATGGGGTGCTTTCAGTGTCACTGGTGTTCCAGCACGCCCAGGAAGGCTCTTTTACTCCAGGTATTGCATTTGCAGTGCAGCTGGGGCCCTACCCCAGTAGATTGCCAGGGTGCAAAGTGTGTGAGCAGTCAAACATCTCCCAGCGTTTGGGCTGTGCCAGCTCCCCTCGCTGCGTGTCCCTCCCAGCCCTGGGTCACCACCTTCCCCCCCAGAATGGTGACAAGGAGCCAGGCCAGAAGATTTAACGCAAAGTGCAGACTTTGGAGAACAAAGGTCAGTGGGGAACTCCTGGATTTGGAGGAATCTCTGACGAGTTTGCACGTGGGAGATGATATTTCGATGATATTTTGCCGTGCTCCAGAGCTGCACAGCCCCAGCCCCGTGAACGTCCCGGTGTTAGATGGAACATACCCAGGCAGGCAGATGGAGTGGAAAACACAGTGAAAGGGTCAGAACCAATTTGTTTTCCCCTGCTGAAGACAATCCCACATGCCTGGCTCAGCTCAGTGCTGTGCTCCACCACTCATGAGCTTCACCCTTCGGAGGGAGAGCTGTTTGTTGGGTCCGTCCTGGATTTCTGCATCCTGGCTCTGCACGAGCATGGGCACACAAGCAGAGATAAACCACTCTCTGTGCTCTCTGGTGATGCTTCAGCATGGCTGAGCTTGGCTCTCTGATCTAACACCGTCATTTTCCCCATCAGGCACAACTGCAGCCGTGCAAATGGGTGTTGAGAGCAGGTGGAATAGCAAAGGAAGAGCCAAATCATTTTTATACAAGGGCAGAACGGCCTCTTTTCCCTTTCCTGACACTTCTCTCTTCCTCCTGTGCCAGTTCCATGTCTTTCTGCAGGCTGGGGTGCAGACAATGAGGTTTCTTTTCAGGGAAAGTCCAATATTTCTTCCCAAGAACAACTGATGTGCTTCAACTTCGATATGTTCTAAGGCATCCTTGGCTCCTGACCCCAGATATCATTTGTCAGTGAAAATCTCCCTCCCTCTATTTCTCTTTTGGAGCTAATAAGGCTGTGCATTTACACAGCAAATTCAATACATCTCCAGCCCCCAGCTCTGCAAGCAGTACATTATTTCCTGGCCTTTCAAAGGCTTTTTAGACTAGAATATAATGGAATGGCTTTTAACAAGGACTCCCCCAAAAGTGAGAAAAGTCAGGCTAGAGTAGACTTTGCTATCAACATATTAAGCAACTCAGCTGAAACCCAAGTTCCTCTTACAAGCTCTATTTTCAGGTGTGTTCTTAAATCATAAGGCAACCAACAGAAAGTTAAATCACAGTGACAGCAAAATGCAGTTTAATTCAAAGTTAGCAGGTCAAGAAGGGCTATGAAGGATCTTCACATTCACCTCAAGCTATTAATTCAGATAAAACCCACCAACTGCTGCAGCCCTCGGGGATTTTATTTTTCATGTTTCTGCTTGTTAGCTCACACAAACGAAGAAAGGAGATTTTTTTTCCCTCCAAGGTATGAGTTTCCATTGACTTTTCCAACTTCATGGCATGGACTGCTGCACTTAGAGAACGTCCATATTCCAGTGGCAGGGGCAGAAATTGGGGAGAAACCCTTTGTCTTTCCATCCCCACAGAAAGAGAGCAAAGAGCTGTGCCTGGCTGCTCCCACCCTGCAGGTGCTGGGGGCTCTCCATGCCAGGCTGCCTTCAGCATCCGTGAAGATGAATAGCAGCTGCCAGCAGCTGTCCCCTGAGCTCCCCAGAGAACAATGAAGCAAATAATTTCTTTAATTATTTATCAAGGGCTGCTTCCTCAGTCAATAAATTTGTTTGGCTGTCTCCTGGAGGCCTGGCTTTCTACTTTATTGGGTTCTTCCACATGCATTTGAGGCATGTTTTATTGGTCATATTACTATCTGCAGAAAACTTCCTTTCTTTTCCTACATTCCTCTTTATAATTTTTAATATATTTTTTAAATTTCGTATAATCTTACGCTATTCTATTATTTTATCCTGTTGGCTTTTTGTTTCTTTTGTTCTGTGCCTGATGTTTTATGAGACATAACTTGACTTTTAATTAACCTTTTCTCCACTCCCTTCATTTGCTCCCTTCCTCTGTCTTTACCTTGGAAAGAACTTGGCATATGTATTGTTTTAATTGTCCACTGGGCCATTGAATTCCCTATGTATTGTCAGGATTTAACTTGGGAGAAAACTGGACTGTTCTTGTGAGTGAAACTCCTCCAAATAAGCCCATTTGCAGTTTTGTTATGAACTATTTTAATCAACAGCTGTGAAATGGCCAATAAACCAAATTTGTATTCAGCCCTTATGCAGTGGGAGAGAGGATTCACGAATTAAAAAACCAACAAGAAAACCAAATAAAAATCCTTCTTTCCTTCCTGAGGTGGTGCCTCATATGGGTTAAACTCGCCAACTGCCAGTGGGTAAAATGACCTTTTTTGCCCTTTGAATTTTGGCAGCTGTACCAAAAAAAGAATCAAACCAAGCCCAAACAATGACCTTGCAAATGTCTCCTTTAAAAAGTGCAGAGGGTTAATTATTCCTGGTAATTATTCAGAGTAGAACTGAGTCAAGAAAGGGAGGAAGAGGAGAGTGAAAGGGGAGAGAAATGGGAGGAGCAGAAGGAGTTTTTTCACCCATCCGCAGTCTGGTCCCAAATAATCACTAATCACCAACTGTATTCTTTATATAAACAGCTATTTCCATCTATAAACCTATATTTTCCTCTATAAACCTATATTTTCAGGTACAGTGATATAATCTTGCACTTAAACATATTTAAGTGGGGAAAAACCCCTGAAAAAAATCATGCATATCCCCTCTGTGCTGTCTTACAGAGCTTTCCACACATTTCCCCCAGCAGAGGCTGCCTTTCTAATCAAAGGTGTGCAGTGATTATTCAGCAGGGATTATTCCCTGTAAACATCACACTTGTTTTTTATCACTCCTTCCATGTGCAGTTTGCAGCCTTTGTTCGCCTCAGAATCGTACAGTGAAATATGAAAGCAGCCAAATCCCAGGGAAACAGACACGAGAGAAAAATGAAATTAAGTCAGTCTTACAGAGAGAATACAACCTTCTCTTTTATGCCTGGCCAAAAAAAAATATATATTGAAACATTAACTGCATCCTGAAAAATAAAGCCTCCTGCTCTAATACAGAGGATGGTTTCAATCACATCGATGTCAGATGTTGTTAAAAGAGTTTTGACATTTTTCAGTTGGTGGAATTTGGTCTTTCATACCCAGTATCCTGCTAGGAGTGCCACATACCTATGCTGGCGCACCTCAGGGGTCATTAAAGACACAAAGAAAAGTATTTTTAATCTATAAGCTGGAAAAAATAATCAGCAGGCGAGAGTATATGGAATATATCCTCACAAAGCTTCAGCTTTCCGTGGTTACAGTGACAGAAATCTTTTATTATTAGGTCAGGTACGCACTCAGTCCACTACTGAAATAATACCACTTCCTCTCACTTCCATAAATTGTAGAAACAGTTCACTCATTCTGAAAGTGCAAAATAACAGAAACAAATGACAACCACACCAGCTGCCCAGAGAACTCACTCCCTTTTCCCCTTAAAAGCAAACAAAACTGTTCCAAAAATGTCAGACTTTCCAAGGAAACCATTAAAAACCACCCAACTTCTTATTTCTGTCATTGTTCCCATCTGATCAGTAATAATCAAATTCATGCTGGGAAAAGACAGAGGGGAGCTTGGTTTGGCTTAGAATACCTCAGGTCATGGTTTCATTTCCATCCACATCCCAAACTCACCAACTGATTTGGAAAGAGCCTGGAGGTTGCTGCCGAGGAAGTCACACAAACTTTGTACGAATGTTTAAAGATCCCAAACTTTACACAAATGTTTGCTGCAGCAGTGAAGGTTCTTCCCCATTGTTTTGGGTCATTACTTCACAGCTCTTTTTCTTCCTCCCCATCCAAAAAAAGGCACTTTTGGTAATTTACAGACAAGAACTGGGAGGAGAGCAGGCTCCAGCCAACATCAGTCACCTTCTCCAGGGATCTTGGACAACTCTGGAAGGAGCTGTGGATGAATACCCACAAAACCCCACTGAATCTTCCAAAAAGTTCACCTTTCTCTCAATACCAACAAACTTCAGAAGCTCACACACTTCTGCAACCATTTCCTGTAGTTTCCTCCTCTTGTGCTTCCCCCTCTATTTGAAAAACAAGATATTGGTAACAGTTGAAAATACAGAACATTGATAACAGCTGCTCCTCTCCTCAGACCACTGACTCCTTCTCTTCTTCTTCTTCAAGTCAAAATTTCTCTAATTGCAGCACAAATCATAAATACTTTGGCACATAAAATGTTTTACTTGGTAGGAAGGAGCAGTGCCCATTATTTTATGTTAATTTCTAAAACAAAATCCCTAATTAAACAGCAAAGAAATCCATTCAATTATTTTGATTATTGGGAAGAAGTACCATATGATAAATGGTCAATTTCTCAATAATAAAATGGCATATTACTTGCTACCATAATGGACATGTAATTGAACCTCTTTGGATTAAAAATGATAAAATAGTTTTGAAAACAACATTTGAGCCTTTTTTCTCCCCTAAAATACGTTTAACTTGGCATGACAACAAATGAGGAAGCCTCACTGGCTGCATTTCAAACTCGTGTCTTGGGGTTTTCATTCTAGACTGAAAGTTGACGCTGATGGAAAGCTTTTTACGGAATTAAAACATTTTGGATCAGGTAGTTGGGTGGGAAATAAGATGTTGAAAACACTGATCTCAGTCTGACTTTACAGCTCAACAGCACAGATTTGCTCGTGAGGTGAGAGCATTAAGAGCTTCCACTCTCTCTTCTCATCACTTTCCACCATAAGTAATGTTTTGTATTTCCAAATAATGTTTTATTCCCGACTTTTTTCCAGGTAGGAAACTCAAGTCTAAAACACCATAATTGGAGGTGCAAGCAATTATTCAAAACTGGACTAAAAATTCAGGAGATTTAAAAACTTTAATTTTTTATTACACCTTCTTGTGGAATATTTCTTTATAGGATTAATAGTCAACACTTACTTATGTAAGTGAAGTGCACTTGCAGTCCCAGAATGGTTTGGGTTGGAAGGGACCTCAAAGCTCATCCAGTTCCAACCAGGGACACCTTCCACTATCCCAGGGTGCTCCAACCTGGCCTTGGACGCTTCCAGGGATGGGGCAGCCTCAGCTTCTCTGGGCAGCCTGTGCCAGGGCCTCCCCACCCTCACAGCCAAGAATTTCTTCCTAATATCTAATCTAATCTACCCTCCTTCATCTTGAGGCCACTTTAATATAAAATATTTCAAGGAGACTCTCCGGGATTTTTGTAGGAATCCATTCACCCTCCTTAGTTCAGCTCTGCCACTCAGTTTCTGGTCACTTTATCCCTTTTCATTCCTTATAAACAGACCCTATTAACAGACCTGCTTCCCTTGTAAGTCCTTCATTTTTTCTAATTCCTTCTCAATCACATCCCTAAGTGTTCTGCCGAGTGGAGAACAGACACTGCTGAGAGCAGAGGTTAAAAGACACCTTGTCTTCACACAACCTCCCCAAAAGCAGGGATCTGCATTTTAACCCCCTCCCTGCTCTCCCCATTAGAGGGTAGGAGCTGTGCTTAAGAATTGATCACCCAGGCACCATTTCAGCCCAGGTTTAAAGATTGGGAGCAGTTTAAGGAGCACACAGCTTTTTATGTGTGTTAAGCTGTTCCTGTTGAAGCACCGGCTGCCCAGGGGACTTTTGCACTGGGTTTGCTTCACGTTTTCCACTGCGACCTTTTGCCCCAGCTCACACAAAACCTTAACAGGGATATAATTCCTGAGCACCTCATGTGCAACTGTTCTTCCCTAAGCACAACTTGCTTTATTTTCCCATAGATTCTGCTTTGCTAAAGATGCTCCAAATGAGCTCCAATAGCTCCAATTACGCTGATTTGTCAGTGGAGCACAGTGAGGGCGAGCTGGAGACTGACACACCGGAGGAGCAGAGCACAGTTTTACCAGATAATCTCATAAAATTTAACAGTTGCCTCAACACGTAAAAGAATGGGCAAGTTGCCTTAATTTTTTTACTCTCTCCTGCTATATTCTAGTAACAGATTCTTATTTCCACTCCCCAGCTCTCCTCAGGGACACATCTTTCCCGTCAACTGATCAACTGAGTATCTTTTTAAAAATGTCTTTTCTTTATTATCACCATTTCGAGGATTTGATTCCAGTCCTTGGCTGTCAAGGCGCCCTGCCCTTCACAACAACTCTCAGTGTGTGATTGCTTATAATAGACTGCCACTACATGAAGTTTTTAATGGGAACCAGACCAAGATGTGTTTTCCCCTAAGATCACTTTTCTATCTATGATTTCATGTGTGTTGATTATTTTTTTTTCTTTTGAATGGATCTGTGCACAATGGAGGGAGATGTGTCACGCAATTTGTGGGTGTTTGGTTTAGAAACCACAGTTTGTAAAGCACAGCATGTGCTGAAATGTTCATTACCCAGCTCTGGTTTGGAATTTGACATTTTAAATTTATCAAAGAACCACAGAATGGCTTGGGCTTAAAAAACCTTGAAGATCATCTCAGTCCAACCCCTTGCCATGAGGGACATCTTGCACTAGACCAGATTGCTCCAAACTTCTCAGTAATCCATTAGTGAGAGTTTTAGCCTGTCGGGAAGCGGGAGGCAACAGGAAGCATTTCAGAACAAACTGCCTGAATTCCTCGTGCGCAATTGCCACGAGCTGCGATTTCCTGAGACACCAAAGCACTTTGGGTCACATGCCCAGAACACAAAGTGCACTCAGCGAGCTCTGCCAGGCTATCCTGGTCAAGTGACATGGAATTCCTGCTCTGCAGTTCCAGCAGCTCCAACACGTGCTGCTGTGCCACACATTCCCCATGGAGAAAAACCCTCCCTGTCCTCGCTCTCCACGTGGCTCTTCCCACCAAGGAGAGCAAAGGACACAGCCCCTCTTCAGACACATCACCCTGAATTCTCCTCAGCTCCTACTTCTCCTTGCAATGAAGTCATGACAAATCATATCTGTTATCATGTTCTGCAGAGCCACACGGATTGAACTGGTGACAAAGCGACCTCGGTCAGGTGCCCTTGGAATCAGCCCGAGTGCCCATGGAGTGACACCAGAACGAGGGCAGAACCTCCTCTCCCTCTCTCTCAAACACAAACTCTTCTTCCATCGAGTGTCCTTCTGTAAAACCTTTGTGCTTCTCAAAGAGGAAAGGCTCCTGGATTACATTTTTTGACAAGATAGATGAGAGTGCTTTTCACATGAGACCAAGGGAAGTAATGAGCTGTAATCTTGGAGCTGGAAGTTATCTATCTTTTTTAATTACAGGTAGATTATTTCTATATTAGCCCCCACAGTGAAAGGCAGAGCCACAGAGGTTTCTCAAAGCAGTGCTGTGTCAAGATGACGCAATTAGAAGAGTTTGGGACCTTGGCAGAAAAAAGATTTTCCAACTTGAGTCTATTTTGAATTTTATAACTCCATGCAATTTATGGTATTCAGCAAGCGGGTATTTTGACACTTATTCACAACAAGTAAAAGGATATTGCCATCACATCAGGGAGCTGGTTATTAGGTAGTCCCTGCCAACATTTCTGCCTCAGTCTGACGTGTCTCCACTGTCCTTGTCAGAGGAAGCTGCAACCTTCCCATCAGTTAGAACAACTGAAACCCTTTTAACCAGAATATCTCTTTGCATACATATTTTTACGTTGGGATCCCCTTTATCTTTTGCCTGAAGGAAGGAAGTGTTGTCTGATTGTGATGCTCCCCCAAGATACATTTTTGTATTACAATTTTTGCTCTTCCACTTGTGTTTGCCAAGGCCTTAGTGATGTCTGGAGACTTGGAGGAATTTTGCCAAAGGCGCCATGGTTTAACCTGCTACAGAGATGGGTTGAGGATTTCAAGTTCCTGTGATCAGCCTGGTGACTTAAAAAGGGCATCTCCAAACTCCAAAACAGATGACTGCTCTTGTAGAACAGCTGCTTTCCTAAGATCCGTTCCTACAAGAAGAATTCCATGAAAATTTCCTTGAGTGAAATCCTGGTGCTACTGACATCCCAGCTGAGCCATAGAGAATAAAACCAGGATCCACAAGAACTGTAGCTTGAACGTTATTGGAGAACATTTGTGTCAAAATGTTTATTGTTTGGAGTCAAGTTATGTCAAAGTTGTGTTAATGGCTTTTTTTTTTTCCTTTTAAATGGGGTTTATGTCTTGTGAATGTTTTTATTTTTTGTGTGGAAAAAAAATTAGAAAACACAGGGAAGCAGCACTGATGGTGGAATTCACACATCCCTGCTCTTTCTGAAGTTTATTCCTCTTTGAGAACATTTTCAGGGCTGAGTCCTTGCTGAAACCTGCTGAACCAGAGGAGTAGGGCTGTGTACAAGCGATGAAAGATGGCACAGACACTTCCACACCTTGGGAAAAGAGGAAAAGTGAAGATAACAGAGAGAAAAGGGAAGGGGAAGACTTCAACAGAAGGAAAGAAAAGGGGAATCAGATAAAGAGACAGAAGTCAAACTTGGGAGTTAATTTAGGAAGGAAGTGCGTGATGAAAGATATCTCTGTCTTTAGTTATTGAATTGAACACTCCACACCTGGGAACTACTGTTAGGTGAGCACTGAAAAACAAAACTGGAAAGCAGAAAGTGGTAACAAAGTAAACTCATACCAAAGGAAGCCTTTAACAAGTTTTACTTCTCTTATTGCACCTCACAGGTTGTATAACTTCAGATTTAATGGATATTCTCAACTGGAGTTCTATCAGTGAGCTAGAGGGAAGGCTCTTAGTATGCTAATCAGTTCTGCTGAGTAAATTGGTTATAGGAGTGGGATAAGGTACAATAGGGGAATATTTTTTAATTAGCACACTGTGAAGTCAATACTCCCCCTGATGCCTGTGCATGTCCCCTGTTGACATTAATTTCAGCCATGCCACTTCCATTGGAATCCAGGGCTTTGCACGGCTCTGCTCCAACACAATCCGAAGGAATTCCCAGGAAGGGAGGATGGCCATGCGCTCTCCTGCAACTGTGGAAGCTCTGGGAGGTTCCAAGCATGGCCCTCGGAGCAGGAAGCATTGCTGCTGTCCCATCAGAATCCCAGAATGGGTTGGGTTGGAAAGGACCCTAAAAATCATCTCATTCCACCCCTGCCATGGGCAGAGACACTTCCACTGTCCCAGGCTGCTCCAAGCCCCATCCAGCCTGGCCTTGGACACTTCCAGGGATCCAGGGGCAGCCACAGCTTCTCTGTGCACCCTGTGCCAGGTTCCCTTACAGAAAAGAATTTCTTCCCAAATCTAATCCTGTTGGAAAGTTTGTGGATTCTCACACACAGGATGTTTAGAAAGGAGAGTTCGACCTGTTTGAATCAACTGTCAGGTTTTACAGCCAATTCCAGGTGGGTTTAGTGCTTATCCTGGACTTGGGCTAAATTCACATTTTCTGCAGATGGACTTGTAGGGTTTATCACTGGTGTTGGAAATCCCTGAGAGAATCAGCCCTGCAAAACAATCTTGCTCACTGATTATCTTTCTTTTATTAAAAAAGTTTCTTAGGTTCACAAGCCTCAAATGAACCTTTGGAAGACTTGGTGGAGAAAATAATTAAAGCACCAGGAAAAAATGGTGTTTTGGGAATCATAATGTGAATAATAAAAACAGGGCAATAATTTGCAGTTTGGTATGTGGATTTTATCACTTGAACCACACTCTTTTAAATTGGCTTCCTTCAATATCAGCCACCCCCAGGAGAGGTAACAGTGTTTTAAAAGTCATTGTGTAATGGTCAAACTTTCATTTCCTTTATAACTTCACACTGCTAGAGCTTTTCTACTTGGTTCCCTCAAACTCTTAAATGAAATCAAAAGTTGCCTTTTTATTCTAATACTCCAGAATAGCTAAATTTTATTTATCTAGGGTTAATAGAAAGGATTTTGGAATCAATTCCTGTATTGAGAACCTTGAGGTCCACGTGTTGATGAAGAGTCCTGCTCGAGAGCTGAGTGTCACATGGCCATGAGACAGAGGATGTTGTTGAGGGGAAAGTCAGCAGATATAGAATTTCTACAAAAAAATACAGATCAAACACCTCTGGGAGCTCCAGGCTTTTCTAGGTGCATCCCACACATCTCCCCTCACTGCTCCTATGCACTATAAAAAAGGCCAGATTTTCACCCCATACTTTCATTTATTTATATTTTACTATGTAATAATTCAGTATAATCTGAGATTTAAATCCTTGAGAAGAAGTTAAACTGCCTCTGTAATATTCTTGACCAAAGTTTGCAAACGGCTCCAGCATTACCGCAAGATCCTCTGGAAAGTCAATTTTAATTTCCTCTCTTGCAGGTAAAGGATGAACGACAGTTCTCTTGTATTCATTTCTGAGTAAATTTATTTCACTGAATTAAAAGGTTTTAACATTATTAGAACACAATACTGTCTAATAAAAAGGAAAAGATTGCTGGGGGTTTTAAGGGCCTCAGCTTTAATCTCCTTGCAATAACCACCTCAAACATATGGCTAAGGTTTATTAAAACACTGAAGAAATGTTGTATTAGAACAGCTGAACATAAAAGTATTGGTTAATTGGGCTACACCTCAGGTGTCCTACCAGCCTCATCCCTTTTATCTCAGGCTCAGGAGATATTTATAAAGACAACTCTGCATTTGATGCCTTTTTTCTTCTTTTTTTTCCCCTTTTACTTTTTTTTTTTTTTTTTAATGCAGGTTAATTATTAATCTTTTGGAGGAAAGGAGAAGATAGTTGAGATGCTCTGGCTCTGTTTGCTACTGAACCTAAATCTTGAAGGTTCAAGGCCTCAAGCCTGCAGATGAGAACAGTAAATACAAACACAGCAAATGCAACCCCAACATCCCAAAGCCCCCCTGGCACCAGTAAACACGACACAACACAAATCTGGGCTCTCTAATTGGGGTGGAACTTCTCCTACAGCCTGATTTCAGCCCCAGGTGGAAAGGCTGGAGGGCATTTTCAGTGCTTTGCCCAATGCAGATCGTCCTGAATTAATTCTTGAGAGAACTGGAGGAGATTATCCAGGAAAACTTGGGAAACTCAGAGCCTGAGTTTGACAGAGAATCAGCCACAGCCCATTTTCCAACATTTAATCACCTAAACTCTAAGCACTGGTAATATTTCTGGAGTGATTTCAACTCCACCACTGCTAAACTAGAAAAATGCTCTTCTGCTACTTGTGTTCCATGTTTACAGGGAGGGATTAAAACTTCAGTGATTTCTTGCCTGATGGCCCAAACTTCTCCATTTTAAGGGCCACATATTTCTATTTATGGAGCTTCCACTGGCCGAATGTGAAGTTAGAATGCTCACAACGCACTCTTCCTGCTAGGCCTGGCATCAGCTTGCAGAAAAGACTAAAGGATTTACAGCCACAATAAATCAGAGGGTTTTTTTCCTTTGAAATCATAAATAAAATGGCCAAAATAACAATAAGAAATTCATGGAGTCCATCAGCAAAGAATTACGTGGCTGGTAAAGGTCACTTAGAGTTATTTTGAGCCCTGTCAGCCAGTTTGGCCCCATTTTATGTGATCTGTTTGTTTTGTATCTCTCTATTTTTTAATCAGTCATGCAGTACCAAGTCAGATGTTTTATAGAAGGCTATTACAGAACATTACCATGGTTATCAACAAAATTTGTAATCTCATTCAGAAAAAAAAGCAATTTTGACAGGATCTTCTTTCCCTAAGCCCACATTGATTGGCATTAATTAGGTTTCCACCGTTAATCCTTTATTAATCAAATTCTCCAGCAGCCATTCCAGGCCCAGTATCAATCTGACAAACCTGTAATTACCAGGGTCATCTTTTAAATACTGGAACAACATTTGCTTTTCCCAGCCTCCTGGAACTGCCCCACTGCTCCCAAACTCATTTAAAATTTCACAATAGCAGCTGGAGGAGCTGGAGCGCAGCACGCTGTTATCAGGCACTGTGAGAGTTGGCAAACTTGGGGAGCACTGGGCTGGCTGGGCTTTGCTTTGAGCTCTCCTTGGTCCCAGGCTCACAGCAGCATTGCAGAGATGCAGTTTTGGATGATTAAACCAGGATTTTGCTAAACAGAAGGTGAAGAGGAAGAGCAAAGGGAACAGAAATAAGAGAGGAAAGAAAAGGACACGCGAGGCAGAGTCGAGAGCAAACCCCAGGTTTCTTCTCCATGTCCAGGTGTCCTCATGGGCCATGTCAAGGTGAGGAACCCTATGGTTGTGAGAAGGCCTGGGGACAATCCATTCCTCCCTGGTTCCCTCTCTGGGATTCCCAAAGCTCACTGAAGTGGCATCCAGAGTTTCAGCTCAGCTCTCACCCAGAGCTGCTCGAGCCTTGGCAATCAGGGTCTGGAGCAAGTCATTCCATACAAATCTTCACTGGACTCTCCTGAAGCTTCAAGAAATATCTTGGAGTTGTTGGCACCATCAAAGTGCAGCTCTGGGTGGTTCTTCCATGGTAAAGAGAAGAGGTGGCACTCAGTGCCAGGGTTTTGTTGATGAGGAGGTGTTAGGGCATAGGTTGGACTTGATGATCTCAAAGGTCTTTTCCAGCCTGGTTCATTCTGTGATTGTGTGGTGGGACAGGGGCAATGTCACAGCAGTGACATTTTCCCTTTTCCTTGGCCAAAGCTCTCCAAGATCTTTGGGATACATTGGGGGTCAACATCTGTGTGTGGAAAGACTCCCAGACACGAAGTTGGATAGAAATTCCATGATGTGCTGGCCTTCTTCTCTTTCCGTGGAATCACAGAACACCTCCAGGCATGGGACATCCACAACTTCTCCCAGTTATTGACTTTGTGTATCTTATTCTCTATCAGTTCTTGTCTGAACTCATTCTTAGGGTGCTCTGGATATCCCCATTTTTGGGGCTAATTTTGACCATCTCATTTTGTCTTCTCCCAGGCTGCACCATTCCAGAAAGCTGGAGAATATATTATATTTTCATCCCTAGCACGTGGTCTAGATAATTCTGCCAGCCAAGATTTTTTTTTTTTCAAGAAATCCTTTTTGTCTTAATGGTAGAAACTTATCACGGAATAAGATTAATATTAATCTACAGAAAAGAACAAGATAAAGATAGATTTTGCCTATTAAATTTAAGAATGACAATCAGTTAAGTGTCTCCTAAGTAAGCTAAATTAAAATGAAACACCAAGAGAAGTATATATGACAGGCTATAGTGTATTAAATGGTTTCATTATCCTCTGATATAATGGATAACAAATGGATTTGGAAATTGATGCAATGTTTAGAAAAAAAGGATTCCTGTAGAATTGCAATAAAATTAGGCTGAATTTATGTCTCCACCATTAAATTTTCACTGCCACCTCACAATGTTAGCTGTGGGTTTTAATGTCTGTTTATGCGCCTCTTTCCAGCAGAATTTGAAATTAGTTATCAGTTATCATGGAAGGAATGCTTAGGAATAAATCCATTTTAAATTAGAAAAACTAGGTAAGATAAGGATGCAGCATTTGTAATACCAGTGGAGAAAATGTAAAGACAGAAATATGTTTATATTACTAATGAACTAATTAAATTAGGTATTAATGTAGACGATATTCACAGAGATTTGTATGTTCTAAGTAAGTTTTCTTGCAGCACAGCCCTGTTACAACGTTAAACAATTTTTAGTCTGTTATGTTATACCTGAAAGATCCCCATAGATTAAATTTTGTCCAATAGATTTTACTGCTGGACCAATTTAAAATTCTCCATGAAATCGAAAGATGGATTTAAAATTTATTAACAGGAGCATAGAGGGACATAGGGCAGATTCTTTTTTTAAAAAGTGCAATTTAACCTAAAGTATTATTAGCAATAACACTGCAATCAATCACCTCTCTTATCTACTCAGACGGCTTTGGATTATATCATTTAAAAACCCCAGTGAAGACAAATCCTGCTGAGCTGAGCACTGCAGCTGTGGTTTCCCAAGGACCACGCTGGAATTTTTCCCATCAGTTCCCAACTCCTCACCAGCTGCTCCTCCTGCATTTGAAGGACTGAAGTGGCTTTGGTTCAAGAGAGAAACAAATCAGGCTGGGAGAGATGAGACTGAGAGCCTGGAGAAGGCTCCAGGGAGAGCTCAGAGCCCCTTCCAGGGCCTGAAGGTGCTCCAGGAGAGCTGGAGAGGGACTGGGGACAAGGGATGGAGGGACAGGACACAGGGAATGGCCTCAAGCTGTAGAAGGGTAGATTTGGGTTGAGAATCAGGAAGGAATTCCTCCCTGTGAGGGTGGGCAGGCCCTGGCACAGGATGCCCAGAGCAGCTGTGGCTGCCCCTGGATCCCTGGCAGTGCCCAAGACCAGGTTGGACAGGGCTTGGAGCAGCCTGGGACAGTGGAAGGTGTCCCTGCATGGCAGGGGTGGCACTGGATGGGCTTAAAATCCAGTTGAACCCAAACCATTCCATGATTCTAATAAATTGGAGATGCCATGTTTTTAAAGGAAAACATCAGAACCTCTCTGCTCCCTCCTGAATTTTAATATAACATGAACAATTAAAAGAACTGTTGAACTCCCAAATAAATACTTGAAATCCACAATGAATGTGATTTTGCAGCAATTTTAGCTCCCTTCCAATAGGCTGTTAGGTAGAAGAGGTTTTTGTTGCTCTGGCTACTGTTCTAAGCACTGCCTGCTGAGTGATTCCAAGGTCACAGCAAGGAAAATCAAATAGAAAAACTGGGTTGGGGGAAAAGCATCAAGCGGGAATAATTTTGGTTTGCTCTGCAAAGAGCACAAGAGGCTGAAGAAGCCCAATAGATAAATGCATTTTAGGCATCATTCTCTGTTGTTTTCTCTGTTGTTTTATTCTTTCCAACGTGCCAACAAAAATAGTGTCAGAAATCCAGGAAATTCAGAGGTCACAGCAAAAGTAACCAGCAGAAGAGATTGCAATCTGAATTATCCAGGGAAAGGCATTTGGAAGTGGAGCAGAGCTGGTGTGGAAGAGAGAAAAGAAGCAGCTGAAAGGAAAAAAAAGGAAGCTTTAACATCTAAAACCCCTCAGACACTGGGAGTAATAAGGGTGGTAGCACTGAGCAGGACCAGCAGCCTGGTCCCTGCCTGCCACCAGCTCTCCTGCAGCCCACGAGGTTCTGCAGCAAAGGTTGGGAATGTCACCAGCCCCGTGTCGGAGGCAGGTGCTGTCAGGGGCTGCTTGTTTGCTGTGAAAAATGCTCACAGCTGTGCCTCGAAGCTGAGTTTTCCAGCCTGCCTGGTAGAGCAGTTTAATCAATACTTCACTTTGATGTCTCTGTTACATTAGGATGAAAATGAAGTTTACAGGCAGCTCGAAAGGTCTTAACTCCTGCAATCAGCCCCCAAATATCTCCTCCCTTGTTTTTCCCTGGCCAGCTGAGTGTTAATAAGCACCAGGATTAGGGAGCCAGCACTAAAACATTCCTAATCCATGGCAACCCAGGAGGAACTAGAGTCTGTTCCTGTTGGAAACTGTATGAAAAACTCAAAATTAATTAGAGGCTTCGAAATTCACGATTCCTTTGCTTTTCCTCTTGTCTCTGCCATCTTCTGTAAGGACAGCGAACCATGCTGGGGAGATAACACATTCCAGGCACACAAAACACTCATTCAGTCAGTTCTTTTCCCAAGCTATGCTGATATTTCCTGGAAGAATTAAAGGACAGAGTGATTGGCTGCATTGCTGGCCTACAACCAGCCCAAAGCCCTTTACCTGATGGATTAAATGCACATCTGAGCAGCCTGGGCTGGGGGAAGGTGTCCCTGCCCATGCCAGGGGGTGGAATGAGCTGAGCTTGGACATCCCTTCCATCACAAACCATTCCATGATTCTGTGATTTTATGAAAACCTCATGTAGTGTGCAGGCCAAGGGACTGATCCCAGGGTATTCCAGAGGCCAAGGAATGTGCTCCAAGAGGAGACCTGGTGAAGCTGGGAGCAGCTCCCTGCTTGGGAAGAGACTTAAACAATTGCAGAATATTCCTCTTTCCTACTTGGAGCAAGGGGCTCTGCTCTCGCTGTGTGTCTGTTGTTTGTGAGCACTGAGCTGCAGCTGGTTTAACTGGGTTTAACTGGGAGTGTTCAACCCCAGCCCCAGGAGATGTCCACTGCTATGTAAAAGGTATTAAATTAATCCACACAGCTGCTTCCTTCTGTCTCTCATGTTCACCTCCAGAAATTCTCCTCTCTGGCCCGAGCACTGGTTCTTTTGGTGTCTGTGTGGTCTCGGCTNCAGCAAGGAAAATCAAATAGAAAAACTGGGTTGGGGGAAAAGCATCAAGCGGGAATAATTTTGGTTTGCTCTGCAAAGAGCACAAGAGGCTGAAGAAGCCCAATAGATAAATGCATTTTAGGCATCATTCTCTGTTGTTTTCTCTGTTGTTTTATTCTTTCCAACGTGCCAACAAAAATAGTGTCAGAAATCCAGGAAATTCAGAGGTCACAGCAAAAGTAACCAGCAGAAGAGATTGCAATCTGAATTATCCAGGGAAAGGCATTTGGAAGTGGAGCAGAGCTGGTGTGGAAGAGAGAAAAGAAGCAGCTGAAAGGAAAAAAAAGGAAGCTTTAACATCTAAAACCCCTCAGACACTGGGAGTAATAAGGGTGGTAGCACTGAGCAGGACCAGCAGCCTGGTCCCTGCCTGCCACCAGCTCTCCTGCAGCCCACGAGGTTCTGCAGCAAAGGTTGGGAATGTCACCAGCCCCGTGTCGGAGGCAGGTGCTGTCAGGGGCTGCTTGTTTGCTGTGAAAAATGCTCACAGCTGTGCCTCGAAGCTGAGTTTTCCAGCCTGCCTGGTAGAGCAGTTTAATCAATACTTCACTTTGATGTCTCTGTTACATTAGGATGAAAATGAAGTTTACAGGCAGCTCGAAAGGTCTTAACTCCTGCAATCAGCCCCCAAATATCTCCTCCCTTGTTTTTCCCTGGCCAGCTGAGTGTTAATAAGCACCAGGATTAGGGAGCCAGCACTAAAACATTCCTAATCCATGGCAACCCAGGAGGAACTAGAGTCTGTTCCTGTTGGAAACTGTATGAAAAACTCAAAATTAATTAGAGGCTTCGAAATTCACGATTCCTTTGCTTTTCCTCTTGTCTCTGCCATCTTCTGTAAGGACAGCGAACCATGCTGGGGAGATAACACATTCCAGGCACACAAAACACTCATTCAGTCAGTTCTTTTCCCAAGCTATGCTGATATTTCCTGGAAGAATTAAAGGACAGAGTGATTGGCTGCATTGCTGGCCTACAACCAGCCCAAAGCCCTTTACCTGATGGATTAAATGCACATCTGAGCAGCCTGGGCTGGGGGAAGGTGTCCCTGCCCATGCCAGGGGGTGGAATGAGCTGAGCTTGGACATCCCTTCCATCACAAACCATTCCATGATTCTGTGATTTTATGAAAACCTCATGTAGTGTGCAGGCCAAGGGACTGATCCCAGGGTATTCCAGAGGCCAAGGAATGTGCTCCAAGAGGAGACCTGGTGAAGCTGGGAGCAGCTCCCTGCTTGGGAAGAGACTTAAACAATTGCAGAATATTCCTCTTTCCTACTTGGAGCAAGGGGCTCTGCTCTCGCTGTGTGTCTGTTGTTTGTGAGCACTGAGCTGCAGCTGGTTTAACTGGGTTTAACTGGGAGTGTTCAACCCCAGCCCCAGGAGATGTCCACTGCTATGTAAAAGGTATTAAATTAATCCACACAGCTGCTTCCTTCTGTCTCTCATGTTCACCTCCAGAAATTCTCCTCTCTGGCCTGAGCACTGGTTCTTTTGGTGTCTGTGTGGTCTCGGCTGAGCAGCCCAAACACTCATTTTGCTAAAAGCTGCCTCTGGTGAGCAAAAGGGGCTGATCTTCTGCCCACCACAGCCCATGAGCAGGGACAAGGAGGTCTCAAAGAGCATCTGCAGCATCAAGCTTTGTCTGAGGAGCGGAAAGATTTCACCACAGCACCGAGAGTGGTATCACCCATTATTTAGGAGAATGATGCTGGAAAAAAAAGATACAGAGTCTTACCAGAAATTAATAAAAGGCATTATTGCACATTTCTTTCCTTATCTTGTTCCAAATAAGCTTTTGACATAATTCTTCCTTATTATGCTTCAAATTATGCAGCTTTTTTAAAGCTACAACTGCTAATCCCTGTTCCATTTCCTAGCTGGTGTTTCTGATGGCAATCACATGTATGATCCTCTCTTGTATGACTTGCATTTGACTAAAAGTATGAGTTTAAGGGGTGAATTTTATAGATTCACTGCTCTGAAGCAGATTTGATTGATGTCAATCACCTAAACAGGTACAAATCACCTAAACAGATAAGCAAATTTCCCCATAAAGACAACAATGTAGGGGACATTTATAGTATTCTTTTTCACTATTTTAGAGACCAGAGTTCAGCCTTGGGAAACTCAACCACACAGAATGCAGGGCCAAGGCTGGAATTGTCCTAAAAGACCCAAGTGGCCTTAAAAGTGAAAGAGCAGGGCTGAAAGATGTCACTCTGGGAGATGTCACCACTCCAATGCCATCAGGAGACCCTCCCGAGCTCGCAGCCCCTTCTCACACAGTGCAGACTGAGAAGAGAGATGCCTCTTTCCCCACATGGAAATTTCGGGGATTTCAGGTGCCTTGAACTCCTGTAAGGCATTTGCTGAGATCACAGAGTCTGGGAAAGTGTGCTCTCCATTTTGTTATTCATTGAGTGCCTGCAGCTCTTTAGTACTCCACGGAATCCTCCTCCTTCCGAGAGCCAGGGAAAGACATGACAGAGCAAAGGGCAGCACAGACAATATCAAGGAGCCAGGAAAGTAGGGGAAGCAGGGAAATGTTGTCTCATCCTTTTCTTACAGCCACTCATCCTTTTCTTACAGCCCTCAGCATGAGGGCTGAGCTGCTTTACTTTGCATTTTGCACTGGAACTACGGGGGTTTTTCTCCACTTCTCCCCCAAGGGGAATGGCCCAGTGCAGTTCTAGTCTGAGGGTATTCAACTGGGACCATTAAACCAACCTAGCCCTGGAAAGGGAAGTAAAGAGGAGTTGTAATATTCAACTTTCAATTAGAATGTGTCATCTGCTGCTTTAGATCATTTATCTGGGAAGGAAGGGGCTGTAGACAATCTTCTGCTCTTTGGGGATGCTCCTGAAGATCATACTTGAGTGTTACAGAATACTTAGGAGGTCTTTCCCCTTTTCAATTGCTCCTGCTAGGGATTTTCCAACACCGTAAAGCTGAGCCTTGGTGCCCTACTCTTTTCCTACCTTTTGGCTATGGAATTTGTTAGTAGCTCTGAGTGGGTTGCTGACAGCCCCAGGAATCACCCACGTGCTCAGAGCCCTTTAAAATGCAGTGAGACAAGTGAAGAAAGATTGCTGTGTGCCTCAAGTGCCAATTTGGGATTCAGGGAACCCAGATTAGACTGTCCTCAGCAGGTTCCATAAAGACCCTTGGGGAATGCCCCTTTCCCCTGGATTTTAATCCCCGTCTGGAAAGGATGGATCCCTTTTCTTTTCCCTGACCTGTGATAGCTTTCAAACACTGTAACTGATAAGAAATTAATATATTAGCTTGCAACAGAGCATTATTCTGTTTATCTTTCTAGAATTACCATAGTTCTCTTCCTGTAAAAAAGTCTGTCTGTAAAATGAATTAATTGAGTATAAATGTGGCAGTAGCAGCCCTGAATCCAATATTGCTGGGACTCATTCCCCTGAAACCCTTCAAGGGAACTCCTCTCTTGGCCAGAGAGCAGAGTGCAGTCACAGCCTGGCATGTCCTGCCCCATCAGCACTTCAGCCTCAGCCACCAAAGCGCTAAATCAGCTCCCTTTGCAGCCCAGGAATTTCCACGAGGAAATTCATGTTTCCACGCAAGCTGCTCCAAAAAGGAAAGCAAGAGTGGCAGGGTGGGCCAGGGAGACAAGGCAGCAGCACTTAAAAAAGACTGCTTGTGATTAATATATTCCATTTCACTGGGAGGATTACTATTCATGAATGTGTCTGGCAAACACGATGTGACAGGCCTAAGGAAGCATCCAGACAAGTTCACCTATTCTTAGCTCAGTGTACAGAAAACTTCTGTTTGGAGGCAAGGACTCATTTTCCAGATCACATCTGAACATTTTTAGGATAATTGAGACAGCTGTTGGTGAAAAAGCTGCTGCAGCTTGAAAATCACTTGGATGTTCATGCTGTAAGCAAACTGCTCTTCCTGGGTCCTTGTGAAGGAGAAAGGAGACATCACCTCACTTCTTACCTCAGCATGAGGTCAGGAGTACTGGGCAGAAGGTTTTTGGTATTGGCAAGTTAAGAGACCACTTTTGTGGTGAAGGAGTGAGGAGAGGGTTTAATGTTTCAGTTCCTTTCTCTCTACAACATCGAAGACAAGACCTCGAGTGTTTACACGATTATAGAGTCAAGTATTTTTTGCTCCTTCCCCATCACATGATCACTGCTGTAAACATCCATATTTATGAACCCTTTGAGTGAATCCAAGTTGTGAGCAACCTTTTTTTTTCTTTTACTCAGAAGTCTGGAGATGTCAAACCAGCCCCTTCCTCAAGATCAACACACAGAAATGAGAAAGCAGAGCTGGCCTGCAGCCACTACACCCGTGTCTTCTCCAGGTGTTTGGAGAAGGCAAATGAGGGTATTTCAAAGTGACTCAGGCTTGAACACACAAAAAGGTTTCCTGAACCCCCTTTCAGTGTGGATCCTGCACAGCAGCACTGCTGGAAGGTAGAGGGTCCAAGGTTCTGTGCCTAAGCCCTGAGCATGACATCTGAGTTAGCAGGAGAATCAGAGAATGGCAAGTCACAACTGCTGGCTGAAAAAATTATTCAGAATTTTTGACCAAACTCTCCTGTGACATGCAGCTGCAGCAAGTTGAGTACTGCAGTCTAGAATTGGTCCTGGTGCAGAGGAGAAACTTCGTATTTCCCAGCTGGATGACATCCAGGTCTCATAAGGTTTTGTTTCCAAAACAAAATACTAAGTTTTGATCTATTTAGGGTGACAGAGCCTCCTCTTTGGCCAGTTGTCCAGCAGTTAAATAAACTTTCAAATGCCCTTGTGCTGTTCCTCTGCCACACCTACAGGATCCACACAAGGCAGAACCAATCCCATTGGTTTTCCTGTGCCTGTGACACACCAGGGATCTCTGCCCCAAACTCCACCAAGGCAAACAGGAAATTCCTTTTAGGAACTACCTGTGAGATCCAGACCCTAAAGCTGCCCACGATGAAACAGCATCATGCAAAGTTAATGAACACTCAGCTTGTGTTTCTGTATCCACAAGGATTGACAAAGTTCACAGATGGCTCCTTGTCCATCAAGGCCCAGTGCTGCCATCTGAAGAGTTTTTTAATAATAAAATTACTATTGAGTAATGGACATTTTCCTTTGCCTGTTAGAACATGCACAAGCTGAGTTTTGCACCTAAATCTCTCTTGAAATGTGTGCAGGGCTGTATTCCCTGCTTTCAAACTGAAAATCAGGTTACTGCCTTGAGTGCTAGCTGGAGTTCTGATGAATGTTTATTTGGCACCATGTTCATACTGTTATGCACAAGTGCATAGAATTAAAATAATAATTTCTACTTGATTTCATGCTTCTCTGGCTTAATGGTCTCTGATGGTTTTTAGCAGATCCATTATACATACTTAAATATAGAAAAAACCTACTGCATGGGAAAAAAAAAGGTATAAACTGGTGGCCAAATTTACTCCAAAAAAAGTTGGAAAGAAAATTGCAAATATGATTTTTGCTAGGATTTTCCACTCTGCCTTTTCTGGATAATATGACACCTCATATTTGTATTTGTAATAGTCAGTGGTGTACCTAAACCAATTTTCTTCTTGTCTTTACAAACCCCTGACAGCTCCTGCTTTTCCTCTAAGTGCAGTTGAATGCAATTAGCAAATTGCTCAAGGCGTGATTAAAATGTCATTTTGTGGATCTGTGCTATCTCCAGGTCCTTCCTAAAGCCACTCACTACCTGCCCAGCGTGACCCCAGGGCAGTCAAAGATCCTGTCACCAAATCAAGGGGAATTGTTTGGCTCTGCAGCTCAACACATCCCGCGCTCCCCGCACGGAGAGCGCCCAGAGCGGCTGCAGGAGGCACCCAAAGGCTGCTGAAACTTCCAGGCTAAATGGGGATTGGCACTGCCTTGGAAAAGCATCCCTTTGGGCAGTGCCACAGGTGCTGACAGGCTGAGCGCTCAGGGGTCTGTGCAGGGCCTCAGGAGGGATTTCCTGCGGAGGGAAGGGAGATAATGGCAATTTTAACGTGGGAACATTGCCACCCCTGAGCTGCAGCAGCAGCGTTTGCTGCTCACCCCCATCCCCTTCAGCCGCCAGACAGTGCCTGCAAAGATTTGCTGTTTCATTCAGCTCAGCTCTGAAAGAGTGGGGTCAAAGCAGCTCCAGTTTCCCTCAGAGCAACTGGGAGTTGCCAAAGGGGAGTTCTGCAATGTGCCTGGCAATAAACGGGCTTTTGGTGGGAAGGCTCCGGAGGCCGTCCTGGGAAGGTTCCAGTGTCTGTGATCTCCCCACCAACCCCAGCTGTTGTCACCTTCTAAAGAGATTGGTTGGTTTGGCTTTGGTTTCAAAACAATTTCTTAGCTCCTCTCCATTCTCACAAACCCCAAGTTATTTTTATCTTATTCTGCCTCGGGGGGATAAATGGATATTGCTTAACTTTGCAAGGCCTGTTTATGCCTCATTTTCTTACGGGCTCTCACACCAGGAGAGCTGATACCCTCTGGTTATAGCTCTGTGAAAACACAGCTCAGCTCCTCTCTGCTGTGTGAACACACACGTTCCACATGGAAAATATTCCCCAACCTCTGTCCTTTCCCAGCTTCCTCACTAGCATTGCTCCTTCTGTGTCCTTCCAAATTTGGGCTGAATTCCAGCTAGATTTGGTGTGTATTAGCTGCTAGAAATAAACCACGGCAGGAAATTTAAGTTTTACCCAAGCAGCTGGTAGTGCAGCTTGGCATGTCCACCATTTTTCATAACCCCACTTTTTCCCCCAGTAGAAAGAAGGCCAGAATATGAGAATTTATCTGGAATTTTCTACCACTGCTATGTTACAAGCAGAGTGATCTTACAATTCTGTCTTCGTTGTCTCAATACAAATCTTGCTCTAAATAATTAAATAAATCTTAGCAAGGACATAGCATTTTCAGGATTTCTGTCTAGGAGTGGTTTTCATGGAAGTGAAATAGATTTGGACCTGTCCCTGAAAAAATTGAATTTTCTAGGGAGCTGTGGATTTTGCATATTTAATTATTACAGAAGCATTTCTGTTTGGTATTGTTCTGGCAAGTCTATATTTTATAAGGCCTCTGATGATTTATAATAATAAATGTTTTTTCAGCAACAGCTGGTCTCAGATCATTATCTTATCAAACACTATTCATTTATCCCACCACACTTTTAACCCTTGTGTGCTTTGTTTTTTTTTTCTCTAGTCCAAATATTTTATCTGGAAAGCAGTCAAGCTCCCTTTGGAAATAATTCATAGCACATTAAGGTCGTATGTTTTTGGAACAGATTTTAGGTAGGGCTTGACCACTGAAGCTCCACCACCTGCAGAATTCATGGCGTCCTCTCTCTCCATGGATGCTGGCTGCTCTCAGAGACAAGTGAGGGACACTCTGCCCTTCCCACAGAGTCGTTACCCTCTGAAAAAAGAGATTTATTGCATTGGCAGCAGGCTGGAGGCTCCGGAATGATGTCAGTGGGAGTCCTGCTCCTGGCACTATCAGGGAAGAGGAAACATTACCAGACCCTTAATGTCATGTTCCTTTGAAGTGTCTGACAGGCTCCACATCCAACGCTCCCGTGGAGACAGGTCTGAGGTGAAACAGGGATGGAAATAATCCCCACGGCAGGAACTCAGCTGAAAGCTCGTGGTTGAGATCCACAAAATGGATGCTGGCTCTGCTCTGCTTTCCCTCCTCTGGAAGCAGCTCCTGGGTGGGATCCTGGGATCCAGCCTGCCCTGGGTGGGATGCAGTGGTCACCCAGTGCTGAGTGAACTCCGCCTGCTGGAACTGGCACCACCTACAGCTGCAGAAGGAAGTGCTGGGGAAGAAATCACAGCCTCACTCCTGCCTTCTGGGAGATGTTGTCTGTGGCCCCTGGCTGGGGGGGACCTTATGCCATTCGTAACAAATCATGGAATCACAGAATCACAGAACAGCTCAGGATGGAAAAAAGCCCATCCAGTGCCACCCCTGCCATGGCAGGGACACCTTCCACTGTCCCAGGCTGCTCCAAACCCCGTCCAACCTGGCCTTGGGCACTGCCAGGGATCCAGGGGCAGCCACAGCTGCTCTGGGCACCCTGTGCCAGGGCCTGCCCACCCTCACAGGGAGGGATTTCTTCCCCATATCCCTTCTAACCCTGCCCTCTGCCAGTTTAAAGCATCTGTCCCCCACTTCATGCACTCCATGCTCTTGTCAGAAGTCCCTCTGTAGCTCCTGCAGGTCCTGAAAGGCTGCAATAAATTCTCCCTGGAGCTTTCTGTTCCCCTGGCCGAACATCCTCAGCCTTCCCTGACAGGAGACGAGATCTGAGTGTTCTCCTGACCAGAGCAGAACCAGGAGGGAGAAAGGAGAAATGAAGCCATCGTTCAGCTGCCTGCCCAGGGTTAATCATGGGAATAGAGGAGATTTAAGTTCAAATCCATCCTCCTTATTTGAAGCAGAGAATTGAACTTGACACCTCTCCTCATCCCAAATCGGAGTGCATTGGCCATGAGACCGGAGAGTCAATCCCTCAGTTTTCCTCTCCCTTCATCTCGAGCACAATTGAAGCTGACATTATTTAAACACCGAAGTAACTTCAAGGAAATACAGAGGAGATTGGGTGCATCCCAGGTGCTGGAGTGGCTGCAGAATTTTCTGTAGGAGCAGCAGGAAGGGCACCAAACCTGAGCTCAGATAAAATAGAAAATAGAAGATGCATAAAGCTGAGATAATGTCACAAAATGTGGGTGTAACTCAACATCTACTGAATGCGAGCTGTATTTTCACAGACATTACACAGCTTGAACCGAATGGATATTCAATTTGGACATTCTTTTAATCAATTCTTCACATTTTTAACTGGAAAAAAAATGGTGACATGAATTAAAGAATAGAGGGATTGGTACAACAACTATTGACCGAAAAGCAGAATAAATATTCCTATTGAATAACTAACAGGCAAGGCATGACCTTCAACACAAGACTTTTGACCTGCTCTGTAATTTGTTGGATACATAATGCTTTTCAAAAATAGTTTGAAATAGGGTCATTTGAAGATCCACCTGTTTTGAGAAGGTGTAAGTAAGCATGCCAAAAATTGCAGCCTTACATGACATTCAGTTCCCTGGGAGGCTCATATTCAAACAGATCACAAAATCATTGAACTTAATTCCTTCTGGTCAGGGGTCATCAAATTTACAGAGCGAGAGCACAATAATTCAAGAGGGAATGAATTCTGAAATGCAAATCTCAGATAGGAGGCAGAGGACATTTTATTTTCCCCTTGCTGTTGCAGTTTTGGGGTTTAAGCCAGGCTTCACCCCTCCATCCTTCAGCACATCTGGGTGTTTTACCATGAGAAATCCACACAAGTGGGCTCCCAGCTCTGGCTCCCACCTTTCCCACCCAGGTGGGCACGCCCTGCTCGGTGCTGCCCTAATTCACACCATGACGAGTGCAGACAGCAGCTCCTGCCAGCTGAAATGTCTGCACGTGGATTTTCAGAGAGACTTCTGATGTTTGTGATCTCAGTGTGAGCAAGTTTGCTGACTCTTGGGCTGCCCCTCAGATGGATGGAGTTCAGGAGTGAGCTCCTCTCAGCCATTTGCAGCAAACATCGAAGCCTGTTCAGGTATTTTCCGAGTGACTGCTCGGGCTCCTCTCTTCCCTTTCATGTCACTCAGTCACAGCCCTCACCCAGGAGCACAACCAGGCTATGGCAGCTGAGGCAGCAAGAAACTCAGTTGATGGCATCCTGATGCCCTGGCTTTTCTTGCCATGTCTTGTTTTCTTCTCTAACCTCTGCCAGCTCCATCCTCCATCTCCGAGTGCTTCCTGCTGCCCAGATCCCCACAGAGCCATCTCCCAGATACACTGAGCAGGTTCCTCTGACAACAGAACAACCCTTGGGATGCCTCAGTTATTGGTTTCATACCCCAAGCGGTCCCCAAATCCAATTTATGATGAGGCTATTTTGATTCCCAACACCTTGACTGGGTGTATCACACAGCTACAGTGCTTGGGTGAAGACTCCGAGTATGCACAGGGTTGTTGGTGTTGGAAGATCCTCCCTAATTCACTGAGTGCTTTACAAATGCACTGTGACAGCTTTCCCTTTACGATTTTCAGAAGCTAAAAGTAGGGGAAAAGTCTAAAAAGGCAGGAGAATCCAAGTCTCAAAGTAGAGAGTTGTGTAGAGCTTTTAAATGCATCCTCTGGGAATTGCTGTTCATCTTTTTTTTTCTATAAAACCCCCAAACTTACAGATTGATTCTCACATTGGTTATTTTGTTGTTCTTTTATACAAGAACAGCCAAAAATACTCTGGGTTTTTTGCATTTTTTAGTGAGCACAGGAGCTCCATTCCCTTCTCACCAGCACTTCCTTTAAAAGAAGGTAAAGTTTGAAGCTGATTAGTGATATTTATAGCTGTTGATTTTTATTTTTTTTTAATAAGGGGTGGAAAATAAGGAGGGAAAAAAACAAGTGACCAATCAGATAATAAAGATACGTTTATGTAGAGCTTAATTCTGCTGGGCCTGAGGAGCCATAAACAGAAGAATACACAGCAATATGATGAGACATCTCTAGGTCTGCAGTCAAAATGAGCTGGTCCTTTGAGAAACCCCACGACCCAGAAACAGCTTTGGTATGGCCTGAAGGAAGATTGAAAAGAGGAAAGAAAGCAAGAACTGAGATAAGATGAGGAGGGTTGGGATTTTTTGTTATGGCTGGAAGGGCAGCTACAAGGGGAAGGTGGTTCAGGGGGATTGGTGAGAGAAATGAGTAAAACATGGAGAGTTTGAAGCAATAGAGAGAAGAGGCAAAGGTGACTTGAAAATCAAGAATTCAAGTGATATGGGGAAAAAAAGAAATGACTCAGTAGCAGGGGAGATTTGGAAAGGAAGGTTAAGATGTTACTGTTCTGGTTGTGTTTATAATAATGAAGTGATCTAAGAACCACAGATCAAAAGCTTCAGTTTGAAGGGAATTAACTTGTGCAATATCTCCCACTTTTCTATTTAAAAGTATTTGCATTCTTCCTTTGAAGATGAGCAGAATTTGGAATTATTACAGGAAGGGCCAACTTCTGTAAGTCAGAAGAAACGAAGCAGAGTTGTGGCATATGAAACTCACAGCAGACGTGTAAAGTTAGGATGTGTACAGTTAGGAAGTGCAAACTTCTCTGCAACACAGAGAAATATTCCTGTTCCAGCATCCCCCCTGCCCAGGCAGCTCAGGTTTATGCACTTGATCTTGTGAAATGCATCTTCAGGACATTCTGCTGTCCTGGAGGACTGACACGTGGAGGAGACAATGCCTTCAGCAATCCACACAGTGCCACCACATTGAACTTTCTGGAATATCTCACGATTCACACCTGCAAGGGAAACAGCAGCAAACCAGAGCTGGCTTTATAAGCATTATCCACTGGAAAGTGCCTGTGCCTTATGGATTTACAGTCATATGCACAAACCAGAGCTTGAGTCATCTACTCCTGCTGTAACGGGGTCACACTGAGTGACACTTGGAACAGTGATTGGGATGGAAAAAGATTGGGAATAGAACTTCTCTGCAGGGAGAAGCTTGCAGGGGGTTAGTCTGAGTCAAATGTCACTGAAAGAAAGGGACAGACTCCCCCAGACTGGGGAAAGAAACACTTAAAGCAACCTCAGGGTAATAACTCGATGCTCTGGGATGTCCTTGAGAAGGAACTTTAAGATCAAACCCTTGCTTCACTCTGGCACATCCAGGTGCCTTGGAGTCGTGACTGCTCCACTTGGAGTTTGCAAGGAAGCACCAGATCATCCACAGGTGAGACAAGGGAAAAAACAGGCCAAGTTATTATAGAAAACCTCACTGAAAAGTCTCCGCTGAGTTAAGAATGAAACATTTTTAAAGACCCAACCTGGTGTTCTGATTTCTGTTTTTCACTTTGTCTGCTGCCCACCCAGAGGTCCCTACACAGCCAGCTTCCACTGGCAAATCACACAACCCAAAATCCTCCCTGAAGTATCCAGCCTCTTCAGCCCAGCCATAAATCGGATTCAGGCACAGATGGGAGCTTTCTGCTGGTGGCTGAGTGCCCCTAAAGCCAGCGGTGCCTCAGGATATGCCACGGAGGGGATGCAAACCTCAGGGTATTGACATGTCCTGGCAGCTGCAAAAATCAAATAGGGGAAAATTGAGAATTCGCAGTGTCCTGCAGACCAAATCCATCAGCAGGGAGGCTGAGCCTGGCTGTCGTTGCTGCCTGAGCCACAGGAAGCAGGAAGGATCTGCCTGGCTCCCTCTTGCTGTTCCACATCTGAGAAATGAAGAGAATAGAGCTCTGTGGTAGCTCTTTGAGAGGGTGAGGCATCAGTCATGCTGCTCCCTGAGAGCACTGCACTTCCAAAAGCCTTTTGGAGTAGTTACCAGTCCTTTGAGGGACTCTGAATGCACTTGACTGGTTTGAGCAGAGGTATCAGCACACAGAATAACACCTTTAAATAAGGTGTAACCTTCACAATCACAGAGAACACAAATGTCAAAACATTTCAGAAAATAATTAATCTGAGCAGTTTGCTTGAGTTGCTGAGAGCAGAAGATGGATTTTGGTACAAATTGACTCACCTGTTTTTTTCCCTCCTGGCAAATCCACGGTTTGCTTCTCTCTAACATTGTCTTTGCTTTTTCAAGAGCATATCAGATTTGATTTGAAAGTAGAGCAAACAATATATTTTCTTTAAAGTCTTCATGTATATTTTATCCTAAAGCGATCTGTATCATTATTGATTGTTCCTGCAATAAGAAAGTTAATAGGATGAATTGCAAGTAGTTGCCATAGAAACCACCATTGGTCTCTTTCTCTTGGAGAGGAAGCACACAATTAATTTGTCTTTTAACCTACTTTATTGCTGCAAAGTCCATACAAATGCAGCAGCAGCACAGGTCCAGATTCATTATACACTTCTGTGTCATTGTCCTCTTAAATCACCTTCTCAGATACACTTTTGAAAGTGTTTACTGGAAAGAAAGTTTTCATTCCATGTATTTGCCTGCTGTCTAATTTACCCGGGATGGAAGCAGGGATGGTCAGGGAATGAGGATCCATTCTTTTCCTACCATTCATCCCACACTTCCCTCCCGTGCCCTGCCCTCTCCCCTGCCAGCAAAACACTTCGGATCAGCCCATCCCTGTGGCAAAACCCATCGGCTCTGAAGCCAAGACGCCTTTCTAGGCTGGACTGCAGGTGGTTTACACTTCCTTTCTGAAAGGATTTTATTTATTTTATCACATCCTTCTGGCATTATTAATGCAGGTGTGGGCAATTTTACTTCAGTAAGGACTTTGGGATTTGGTACACATTAAACCCACCCCATTCCAGCTCAATCAGAGGAAAATATCAGTTATCTTCTGCAGGGGTTTTCTGGGGACTGTTTCCCCAATACAGGCATTAAACCACAGAAAAACAGTGGAGGAAAGTGTTTGTGATTTGGTTTACACTCCCTTTCCACCAGAGAAACTCAACGTCCTTCATGTAACTTCTACTTCCCAGCTGTAAATCAGAACAGCAAACACTTTGATATTTCCCTTTGTTTGAAAGAAACCAGGTTTTATAAGGAAACCTTGTCCTGTGGGTTTTCGTACTTGCACGTGGATAGTTTGTGTTTCACTTTGGCTACTAAGGGACATGGAGTAGCATGATTCAAAAGAGGCGCATAATAATAATCTTATTATTATTAATAATAATAATCTTCAATGTGTGCACTTTTAATTTTTTTTTAAATGCTAAAAATATCCAGAAATAAATCCATAAAGTAATACTGAAAGTGCCCATATGTATGAAGCAATAGTCTGTGCAAGTATTTAACACAAAGGGAGACCTCTCCTTTCTCTCCACTGGACCCACAGCTGTGGATAACCACAGGCCCACAGCCAAAGGGATGTGGAGAAAACACAGAATATGCAGTGACCTCCGCAGCTGCCTTTGCAAAGCAGAGCGCTCCTGGGTGGGGAAGGACACACGGACGGGAAATCACAGGGTCCCACAGATTCGCGAGGGGTCGTTTGCACCCTCAGCCTCCTCACCAAGAGGAGAAAATTCCCGCAGCATTCCGGGAAGTGAAGGATGCCTGCAGTGAATGCGGAATGGAGGGGTGGTCATCCCAAAACACTTCACTCATACGCATCTATGAAACACCTAAAAGAGCTTTGGATGCGGAACCGAGGAGAAAACAGAGTTTCCCTGTGAATAGATCTTCCCTACCTCCCTATGGAGCCTGAGGGAATTATTCCCGACTAAAATCCCACCGTAAGATCAGGCAGGAACTGGCAAGGACACACTGCAGCTTTACTCCATAAAACGGGGGCTCAGCCCCCCGGCAGATCTGCCACAGAGCTTTTTGGGAGATCATCCACCACATCTGCATGCAAAGGGACGGGAATGGTGGGGGAAGAGGAGAAAAGAGACCCCCCCAGCCTCTGAGATGCACCAGAGAGGAGGGGTTGAAGAGGCTGAGGGCATCGAGAGGAAAAAGGTGAATAACAAATAGCACAGAGGTCAGGGAGTGGGATCCTCCCAGGCACAGCTGCAAGAGGGGAATTTTAAGCAAATCCCTGTAGACAGGTCATTCATTTTTACCACCTCCTACAACTTCAACCCTCAATTTAAACCTTTATTAGATCCTGCCTGGACATCAGAACTTGCTGAAACGTGGCACAAAAGGTGGGATCTTTTTATTTTTTTATAGTTTATTTTTGGATCAGCTGATGGAATTGTTTGTTATAAGCATGAAGAGTGAGATCATGCTTTTCTTCTCACGAAAGTGCTGTAGCCAGAGCAGGGGGAGCATGTGAGAAGAATGTCTTTTTAGAAAACCAACCCAAAAGAAAACAACTTGAAACAAACAACTGAGGATTTAAAAACCTTAACAAATGAAGTGGAGTTCACAAATTAAAAAAAAAGTCTGAAGATTAGTACATGAAAGAACAGTTAAGGTAATTCAAATAGTAATACAAAAGTGAGATTTTATTTTAAAAAAGGTGTGGGATTTTTTTTTCTCTCCTTTCTTACGAGCCCGAAGTGAACTTTTGTTTTGCTTTTTAAGAGAAAGCAGTGGCTGATCTATTCATGTTTGTTGACAAAAGCACTTCAACAGCCCCAGGAGGAAGAAAGGTTTGATGGAAAAGAGGTGTCAATCACTTCCCACAGTGACAGTGGTACCTGTGAGGGGGAAAGACAATAGAAAAACACTTTCTATCAGGACTTGCCTCCTGGGAGGCAATAAAACAGCCACCCCAGACCCAATTCTCCACAGAAAACTGATTTTCAAGCTAATGATTCTCCTCATTTCAGTCCTTAAAGGCCAGCCTGTGTACAGGCGGAAGAGACAAGAACCACAGCCAGGACGGGCTGGCCCAGACCCGCAAAGCCCTTGCCCCCCATTTTCGTCTGTCTCAGCTAAACCTGGCTCAGTGTATTTGTGTCAGTCGTGCCTTTAATCTCAGGTTTAATTTAGGATTTCTCATCGGCAGGATTAGATCTCTGTGTCTGCTCCCATCACCTTGTAAACGCAGGCATCCAGCAAGGATAAAGTGAATTAGGAGAGAAGATTCCCGACCTTTCATGGCTTTGTGTTGTCAATGCCCTGGTAGCCTGCAGGCCTTGTTCATCGCAGTTTTCGCCCACCCAAAGAATGCAGACACCTTGCCACAAGACAGCAGTTTTATTTCCTTTTCTGTGCCTCATTATTTTTCGGAGGACAGGGAAAACAGGCGGTTTTATCCCCTCAGGACTCTGATGCACCTGGAGAGAGCACAACCTGTGTGTTTGAGAAGAGGGAGCCCGAACTCTGTGAGGAATGCATGAGGTGGCACACGAAACCAGGACAACTTTTTCAGAGCTTTNGCCTTTTCTTTTATATCCCTTTTACACCTTTTTTACAACTTCTGTGTTCTCAGTGCTTTTTGCCAACATTCTTGGCCTTGTTTGTCAAACTGGGAGACTCAACATTTTAGAAGCTTTGTAGTCAGGGATCAGAGTGCCCCAGACCCCAAGGTCCTCTCCAGAACACGTTTTGTAAACTGAGATAGAACCATCCAGGGGAAGGTTCCTTGGGGAGGGGGGGCTCACTCGAGCCTCTCATTGGGGAATCTTTGATAGATTTGCTAATTAATAACACCTATAATGTGATACCAGATCTTTTGGGGGTGTGCATTGCAGTGTGCATTGAGGTGCATTCGACCTGGATGTGGTGCACCTAAGGATCCTTAAAATAAATACCAAGGTAAAAATCCCTTTTTTCCTTCTAACTGTGTTTGCCTCTTGATTTTAAGACCAGGAAAAGGCATCACAGCCATGCCCAGTTTTTGGATGTTTTTAACATCCCCCAATTCCTCCAGCCTACAGGAACACGAATTTCCACAAGAGAAATCAGGGCTTTGTATTGCCACCACTATTCCTGCATTTAGGCCATAAATGCTGCAATCAAATATGTAGATTATCACTGCATCCTCAATCCTTGGCTTCATTTTAGCTCCTCCAGATCTTTGAGTTACGAACTTTTTGTGTGTTATCAAAGAAGCTTCCAAATTAGAAAAAGAAAGAAAAAAAAGAAAAGTCCTTGCTGCAGCGTTTTTTTAATTATGAGGATATTTATTCAGGTTTCCCCTTGTGTTTCCTTTGTGTACCCCAGGCAGGTTATTTTATGAATACCAAGGGACTGGTTCTATTTTTTGCTTGCCCCAGTGGGTTGTGATGTCAGTGGAGTTATTTTAAATAACCCTATTATAAAATAGGTCAGGATCAGGTACTTTTAGTGGATGAACAATGTGGTTCTCACCCTGTATTAAAATTTCCCATTGAGCTTTATAAACTTTCTCAATGCATCAGCAGAACTTGTGATGAAAGCTCTGAAATCCAAAGCTTTAATAACTATTACTATTGATATAGTCAATGTTTTGGTGTTGTCCATTGCCCTGAAAGTCTCATTTCATGGTCTGCTCTGAAGGGTTTGGGCAGGTGGATGCCATTCTATGGTTTGGTTGCTTTGCTGGACTCTCCAAACATCTCCTCCACTGGAATTCTCCATCATTAACTTAATTGTAATAAAGAAATCATGTATATTGCCATAGTGCTGCCTGTGCATAGACCTGGCTGTGCTAGGCATTGGGAAACTGAAAAAAAGACCTGAAACACTGCAAGAAGCCAAGAAAAGTTGATAGAAATGTCTCAGGATGAATTAGATGGACAACATCAGGGCTGGGACGGGGAGAGCCACACAGAGGGAGCAGTGAGATCCTGCAGGAAATCCCTTATTCCCGTTTCGTTTCCATTTCAGTGGGTGGCAGGACCTGGCTCCAGCAGGATTTAGCCACTCACAGAGCTAAACCAAAAAGGAAGGGAGGGTTGCTGCAAGCTCTCAGCCAGTTTAGGTGAAAAAATATTCAGGCTAAAAGCTGCCCAGGATCTTGGATGGGACCAATCTGATGGATAACTCATGCCCCAAGGGCGGCAGCGTTGTCTGAAATGTTTCCTGCTCCCGCTGCCCCCCCAGGTGCTCTGGCACCCTTCACAATTTCCCTTCTCATGATCCAGTTTAGCAGCTCCTTTTCCCAACTTTTTTAAGGTGTCCCAGGCTGCAGGACGTCGGTGGGCAATAAGCAATCCATTTTAGACCCAGACGGCATTTCCCACCCAAATTCCACACCTGGAGCCGGAGCTGGGGGCACAGGAGCCCCCATTTGGCAGCTTTAGGGCTCCAGAAGTGGCAGGGAGAGGCTTTGACCAGGAGAGAGGGAGGGCAGCAGCGCATGCTGGAGCTCTCTGTGCATCAGACATGGGAGATGTGGAGCATCGTGGAATCGTTTGGGCTGGGAGGGGCCTCAGGGGAGGCACAGGTGACACAGAGCCTTCTCTCGCCCCACAGGTTTTGCAGGAGCTCAGGGTGTCTCATTAGTAAGAGAAGAAACACCTCACTTGCTCATCTCCATGGCAAATTTCTTAAACAAAGGCTAATAATTAACCCCAGGAGACTGTCCCTTCTCCCAGCTTCTCCTGGAGGGCACTGGGAGCTGCTTGCTTGCCAGATCAAGCCCGGATGCCTGGAATTACGAGCAGAGCACGTGCAGGAACATGGCAAATAGAGCTTTTTTAAGACCTTGTATTTCTTGCAGCGGGGATGGCAAAGCTGTGTGTTCCCATTAAGGAAGAGGTGGAAGGCTGGGAGCCTCACTGGCAGTGTGCTGCTGCTGCCTGTGCTGACACACATGTTTGGAATCATTATTTGGCTAATGACATAAATGAATTTGTCCAGCCTGCTGCAGCAGTTCGTTTCCATCATCATTCTGTTCTTTGGGAGAATGTTAAAAGCATAAGCTGAGGGGGGACAAAAAATCAAACTGATTTCCCAGCCAGAGAAAACTATTGCATCTAAATTGTACATTAACTGGGCTGTGTTCCACACAAAGGAACATGAACTTCTGCTGCACCATTTTTTTTCATATTCAAGATAATTATGTATTTGTCCTTGCCTTACCTTGTTCCTTTTTTGCAGCTCTAGTTACTTTTTTCCAATAAGAACTCATTTAAATGCTCAGCTTAATAAAAGGACTGGTCAATGTGATAGGTTATTGGAACAAAATCATGTGCTAAATCCTCCTCTGCTGTTAACTGATTCCACTCCAAATGACGTGCAGCAGCTGAGGGTTCAGCCCCACAGCCTTTCTGAATGAACAAATATATCTGGATCTCATCGGTGTGCCCTTTCTGGATGGTTTTTAACGTTGGTCATTGAGTGGGAAGAGGGAACAGGGGTGTGGGAGGCCCCGAGGGCGTTCAGAGCCCCTGATGGACCTGATCAGCCCCATCTGGGTCTCCCACTGGGGTCTCTATTTAGGCTCAGCCCTGGGGCTGTAATTTGGACTGAATTCTGCTGGGGGGGAGGTGGTCCCTGCCTTGGCTGTGACCCCAATTCATGGATTGGCTTCTCTAACTGCACCTTGGACCTGCTTTGTCACCACAGGTTTGGTGGTCTCGGCTCCTGGCTGCCCCTGGACCTGCCCTCTGTGCACAGGTACTGTGGGGCTGTCTCTGGTGGGAAAGCTCCAGCCTGTGCTGGGCTCCCTGGCAGAAATTCCCCCCACCAGGGTGTGGGGAAGAACCCAGAGGCTCCTCGGGGTGTGCTGCTAAGTCAGGCCTGCATCATTCTGTGCTGTGGAGGAACCCGGTATCGATGGGCTCTGAATTATTTTTTAATTTTTTTTCTACTTATATCCTAAATGATGTATAGGAAATCATGTGAGTGTCAGGCCTTCTTGCTCCTGTATTTTCACTAGAACACCCCAGGTTTTAGAGGCATTGAAACACCTGTGGGTTGTTCAGATGGTGGGTTTACACCACTCTCATCCCTAAAAGGCTTTTGCCCTTGTCTGACAGCACTGGACAGCAGTTTTTCTTGGCATCCCCTCTTTCTACCTGGGACTGACTGCACCAGGTGGCATCTCCTGCGCTCCTCTTCCCACATCCCTTGTGGGAGCATGGCCTCGTTCCAGGGGTGGTGTGTGTCAACATTCAGCAGGGCTCTTGTATCTCCAACAATGGAGCCATGGCAAACACAGCTTTGCACAAAAGACTCTTCAAAAAAAGCAGATTATCAAGTACAAAACCCGTAATAATCCTGCTCAAATTCCACAAGGTAAATTTGTTCACGTCTCTGAAGGACAATGGGATTGTCATGGCATTTTGGGAAAATAAAAGCAACTCTAATATTGCATGATCTTCCTGCCTTTCCTCCCTTCTGCTGGTTTGTCTCGAGACTGCTGCAACAAATCCTGTGTCTGAGCGAATCATCCACCGTGATTAGACCTTGGATTCCTGCTTGTAGATGAGCCTAGAGGAGAATGTCCAAGATCTTTGAAGCTGAAAATTGAAAAATGAATAGCAGAGGGAAGCCAGATCTCAGAGCTCGTGTACAGCGCTGCAGAATGCTTCACAAACCTCCTCTGTAATTGCACTTAGCAGATCAGCTGCTCCGAGGGTAATGCCTCGCCTTCCCCGCCCGTTACCTTGTCGCTGGTGAAGCAGGGAGGAAAAATCAAGTCATGAGCATGTTTTAACCTCTAAATTTCACTCTACCTGTAAAACAAGAGGTGGCATTAACCTTTGCAGGAGGGAGTAATAGCTGATAATTTATACGTGCAATTTGAGGGAAGCACAGTTCCGTGGGGTGATTACTGCAATAAATAACTGAAGTAGAACACCCTTGTCCTAACATAAACCCAACTCCATTTTTCCCAATCCTCTATGTGAGGAGTGGAGCTGGGAGGGAAGGAAGCTGGAAGGGGGAAGCAGATGCAACTTTCCCATGGAAGCCAAAGAGATGGGGAGACAAGGATTTAAGACCCAATAGATGAGACCCCAGTTTTTTCTGCAGTACCATCAGTGTGTTCCCATTGTGTTAGGACAAGCAAAAATAGAGAGGCACTAGCAGAGGCAATATATGCTATTGTACAGGTAAATTGTTTAGGGCAAGAACTGTCCTTTAGTTTTATGGGAACATTACCTGGCACAACCTTGTTCAGCCCAACGAGTGGAATTTCACTGAGCTGTGAGCCAAAGTGATGGCAACACTATTACACAGGTAATAATAAGTCTGTGACCTTTGATAAATATTTTTGGCTTAGCTTCATTTTAATTTAAGAATGTCTCTATGTAGCAGAGACATCCATCAAGCTAAAACCTCCTTTCTAAACCAGCTAAAATGTTGGTTCCCTCTGCCAGCCCCTCAATGTGCTTTGCTGCAGGAGCAGTGTTTGCTTTATCTCTTTACTGTGGCTTTTGTAATCTATATTTTTTTCCCACCCCTGTCTCTTGCTAAGATTAATAAATTAAATACAGGACAACCCAATAGGGAAACCCTTGCCAGGAGAGAATTTGCTGGGGATACGGGGTTGAGAGGTTGTTGTAAAGAACAGCAGAGTGGAGCCCCTGGAGAGGATGTCTCTTTACACCCTTTTCTCAATTCCCCACCATGACAGCACCTGGCTGTGCCCATTCCAAGGTTTTTTTGCCTTTCCCTCGCTGGCTAAGTGCGCTCAGGGAGTTTTTGGCTGGATATCCTTGGTAGATGAGCTGCTGCAGGGTGATGGGAGGAGATGGGCTCTGGTGAGAACCCACGGAAACCTCCAAGGCCACCAACAGCTGGAGTGCCTAAAGGCAGCAATGGGACCTGAACAACAAGTTCTGCCCACCAGGGAACTTGTCTGTCTCTCTTCCCAATGATCCCTGAGGAAAGCCCTGAGTGGGCCTTGCTGCTCCCTCCAGAGGGGCACTCCGAGCAGGAATTACACCACTCTGCTCAGCCAGAGCTGCCTGGCCCAGCAAACACCCATGCCAGCCTTCTCTTTGGTTCTGCTGCCAACAGAGCATCCAGGAAATTCCCTAAACCCCCAGCTCAATCTCCAAACCCCTGGCTTTGCACTCCCAGCCCTCCATGTGTGACTTTACCCTGCTCCACTTGCCCAGCCAGGCTGCCCTCACCTCGCCAGCCCTTGTTATTCCTGGGGCTGTTATGGGAGAGCTGAGGTGGCTGTGATTACTGTGATTTTTAATGGGTTTTTTTATGTTTAAAACCTAGCAATAACTATCTAGCAGACTTATTCCACTGGCCTAGTGCCTGTGGCCATAATGAGCATCTCTAGCAGGGAATTGCTGCACACTGCAGATGAGGTAGCCTGTAGTTTAGTCCTCATCAAGCTCCTGGGTGTATAATCAAAGAGAAGTTGACAGAGAAATTAGAGTTGAATGCAGAAATGATTTATTGGTTTTCTTCCCACAGTGAAGAGTTTGGGGTGGTTTTTTACAGACTTAAAATATTTTCTTTGCTGCAAATCCCAATGTGTCATTCATGTCTGAGTTTCTAACATCTTTTCAAACTCCACACTAGGAGTTCTGGAAATATCCTAAATTAGGAAAATCAGAGTCAAACTCCTGTGAGTTTTTTGTCAAGTGACTATTACTCAGATGTGACCTACCTGTCAAATACTTCATTATTTTCTTCCCTAAAACTGTATTTCTCAGTGCATGAGCTCTCCTGCAAAAAGCCCACCCACCCTCTTTGCCCACAGCCTTCTCCATCTCTGAGACAATAACACTTGAGTCAGGTGTGCAGGAAGAACAGACCTCTCTTAGCCCTCAGGGTGGAGATTCCCCCTTTGCCAGCCAAATAATCAGCCTGGTCATCTCAAGGATCTTTTGGGCTGAATTTTGGATGGAGACCAGCACAAAGCTGGGTGGGTGACCCAGCGTAGATCTGGATGGTGAAGCTCAGGGGTGAAATGAGCTGTGAAGGTGCTGTTTGAGGTGCTGCTTAAGCTCCCACAGTGTTCTTGTGGTCACGGCACACGAGAGAGATTTAAATCTGTGACAGACTTGGCTCTTCAGGCCATAAGGGTAACCCACATCCAGTGTCCTGTCCAGTGTCCCTGGTGGAGTGCATGAGCCACGGTGCCTGTTATGAAGAAAAAGTAGTGTGCCAGGAGATTTTAGGGGAGCTGACAGTAATGTGTGGGGAAAAAAAGGCATCAGACTCTCTGAGATGTTTGTCTCTCCCTGGGCCTGCTCTCACCAGAGGTTGGGAGCTGCTCTCTGCTGTGCTCGTGGTTCTGCACCTTTCCTTTTGCAGCAATCCCAAAGCTCATCTGCTCGTTATTCCTTTCCTGGAGCTCCCACCTCGTTGTTCCTCCTGATTGCTGCACCAGGTGGATCAGGCCACAGAGCAGGAGCCAGGGGTTTTAGGTGGTGAATGATGATGTGTGGCAACATGAGCAACTTCAAGGGCTAATTCCAGATCCAGAAATGAGCTCTGGAGCAAGAAGCAGCCAATGCAGCTGTGGGAGGGTGGGGCAGGGTCGTGGTTAATGAACGTTTCTGAGGAATAGGTTAATTTCTCTGAATTATGGGAGATTTTGCACAGATCTGGGAACTTTCAGAGGCTGTAGGGCACAGCTGGGAGGCCAAACATCAACCTGGGTGCTTGGAAGGTTTTCTTCTCAATGCTTTTAACTTCCAGCAGCTCAGAAATGAAGAGCAAAGTGCTTTTTTGTTGTTGTTATTGCTGGTTGACTTCAAACAGCAGCTAGAAACAGCAGCTAGGAAATAATCAGCTGTAAATGAGATCTGTACACATGCCTTGGTCCCGGCCTGCTATGGGAATGTTGTGTAAGGAACAGCTACAATCCAAGGTCTTGATTAGGGCTGAAGAAACAAGAATAAATTGCCTGGCTGTGTCTCAGAACATCGCAACGCACCAGTTTGTCATCTAGAAATACATAAAAAAAAATTCTTTGTATTTCCATGATCCTGCCATTGAGGTAAATCTTTATTCCCCCAGGTCTTGCTAAGGAAGCCCCAAACCCATTAGGATTTATCAGCTGTGTGAGTGATAAGATTGCAGAAGCTCAGCTGAGCTGACCCACCCGAGATTGCACCGCTGTGTCCCCAAACACACCTCCTGCAGGTGCCTGCCCAGGTGATGGGAAACAC
Source organism: Ifrita kowaldi (assembly GCA_013398055.1). Classification (NCBI taxonomy): domain Eukaryota; kingdom Metazoa; phylum Chordata; class Aves; order Passeriformes; family Cinclosomatidae; genus Ifrita; species Ifrita kowaldi. Next base: position 422,179 of record VZRS01010050.1, on the reverse strand, counting down.
AATGAAATTGGACAAATACATCAGAAACCTGGCTTAACGATGAGGATTTTAGTTAGAGGAGCCCTCTGTTACGTGTGGAATTGTGACTTTTTCTTTCAGGAAGCCTTTTCCTGTTGGTTCCCTGTGTTAAGATGTTTTGCCATGCTGTCCCCAAGCTCCTGTCAGGATGTGCTGTCACTCATTTCACCTTGTCTGCAGGCACACTGTGAGATGATAAAATACTTCATCAAAGCCGGTAGGACATGCATTAAAAACCATCCTGATTTATGATATAAATTCCTATCTTTTTCCAAGGTTTTGTACTATGTCTTCAGAATTCCTGATTATTTTATTTTCCAATATAAAAGGCACGGTCAGCACCATAATTATCAGAGAATTCCAGAATGGTTTGGGTTGGAAAGGACCCTAAAGATCATCCTGTTCCAACCAGGGACACCTTCCACTGTCCCAGGCTGCTCCAAGCCCCGTCCAGCCTGGCCTTGGGCACTGCCAGGGATCCAGGGGCAGCCACAGCTGCTCTGGGCACCCTGTGCCAGGGCCTGCCCACCCTCACAGGGAAGGATTTTACTTTCTAGCAGGCATTTCATGAAAGCATCAGCTCCATTTGTTTCTCCATAGTTTCCTATTGAAAAGGAAAATCATCAAGAAATCAAGTATTTCCTGGAAAGTTATTTTTAAGCATTTGTTTCTTGCTCTCACTGGAGAGGTAAAACAGCCTTGTTTCCAATTATGGAATAATCTGTGTAATGTAACAGGATTTTTGGATTTTTTGTCTGGGGTTTTGTTTAGCTCCCGACAAAAACATTTTGTTGTGAGGAGAAATAAATGCACAGTGATGTGGGCTGGATGGGGATTGTTTTTGGGGAATTTTTGCTTGCTGAATTCACATTATGTGCACTGCTGAAGATTTGCTCTTGGAGGATTTAAGACTGAGGTATTAGAATTGGTGAGAAGCGAGAGCGAGGAGGTGCTGGGGCACCTGGGAATTCAACAGTGGGATTTGCACCGTTGAGGAGAAAAGATTGGTTGGTTGTTATTAAAAAGCCTTGGCCAGGTGGCAAGGCTGCCTGTGCTCAAATGCTGAATATTTCCTTCTCTTTGCCTGACACAAAACTGACTTTCACAACCGAATTTTTTGCTTTTGCTCAATCCTATAAATACTGCATGTTTTTGAAATGGGAGTTGTTCCATAAAGCTAAAATTAGTTTAGGTACTGTCATACTTTTGGGAGGAAATCAGAGTGCTGCTCAGTGGCAGTGACATTGGCTTGTACTGGAGTGAATGGCTGGGGGATGGTTTAAATGCCCCTCTGGAACATGGATACAGACATTTTGATTAATGTCTTTGTCATGGGCAAAGATTATTTTGTTAATGATTTGCAGTTTCCTTTGCCTGGCTCCAGGAAATTGCCAAATCCCTGGGTGCGAGGGAGGAACCAAGCAGCTTGAAGCCATGGGGTTATTCGTGTGTTTTCAGCACGTGCCCAAAGCTCCTCTGCGTCAGGCTTGAAGCTCACAGGAGAATACAGCTCACGAAACACCAGAAATAAAAATATCTTGTATTCATGTTTTGATTTGCAGGGCTCAAAAGGCCAAGCTTACTCGGGAAGGCAGATGCCATAACTACAAACCTCCCCCCTCTTCTTCCTTCTTCGCACACTGAGCATGGGGTCTTGGTCTGGAATGTCCCTTTGGCCATGTGGGACCAGCTGGCCTGGCTGTGTCCCCTCCCAATTTCCCATTCTGTCCCCTGGCCACCGTGGCAGCACAGAAATCAGAAAAGGCCTTTGGCTCTGTGCTGCAACAGCGGAACCACTTCTGTTATCACTCTGTTTTCAGCACAGATCCAAACCACGGCCCCGTGTGAAGGGAGATGAGCTCTCCGCAGCCCCAAGCTGCACATTGGGGTGAAGAAGGGGCAGCTCCTGGCTTTCCTGGGGCAGCAGTCCCAGTGGGGAGGGGACAGCGGGCTCAGGTGACCGGACCGTGCCACCAGCATCCTGCCGCGTCCCTCCAAAGGCTCCGACAGAACAGTAAAAGTTTGGTTCTGTAATGCTAAATGCCTTTATCAGCAGGGATCTTAATGGTCGCTTTTATCAGTGGGACCAGCTGTGATAATTCTGTGTGTGTGAAAGAGCAGCCCCGTGCTCGGTGCCGGTTTTAGTTTCAAAGCTCTTTTCGAACAAAACGTTTCGATGTTTACATGGGAAGGTCTCTGTTAGCAAATCCATTTCTCCAGCCCTGTTGTGTACAGCCTGTCCCCTCCTGTTTAGATGCACATTTCATTTTCTTTCTCCTCCCTCTTCATTCTCACCTCTCAGGAAGACAGAAATGGAAGAAGCCATTCAAGGTTTAAACAATTTGAGCAGTTACTTTTAAATTATCTTAACATGTTCAAAAACCTTGCCGGATTTACCCTTTGGAAGGTAATAAAATAATTTTGAATAGAATGTGACCAGATAAAATGAATATGATTTTATTATTCATGAATACTTTAACCTGAATACTTTAATGCCTACATCTCTCCATTATATTAAATTATGGGGAAGCATAAAACTGTCACACTGGGGTTTGTAGATTGATTTTCCCTATGGATGCGCCTTATGCTTTCCTATAGCTATCCCTGCTGCTGCTAATGGAACTATTCCTTGGATACCTTTTCCCTGGTAGTTTCATTCTCCCTCTGTTGAATACTCCAAAGCCCCTCTGTGTGTGGTTGGGAGATTATCCCTCTTTTCACAGGGAACACACAAATAACTTTATGTATTCCTACCCACACGTGCACTTTTGTATCTGCCTTCCTCTTTGGTATTTCTCTTTTTTTTTCTTTTTCATGCGTTCTCTGGGCCTTTTTTCCCCCAGACATCCCACTTGAGGGTATGGTTTGGGAGTGATGTTCAGATATTTAGGTGAGGCTGCCATTAAAGTTAATGAGACATGTGGTTAAATGCCTGTGCACTGCATTAACAATACCCTTTACTGTTTATCGTCTGCCTTAGAGAAAAGGTCACATTGGCTCCTTGCTCCTGCTCCTGGGTCTTTGCCTTCTCCTTTAGATCTCAGAGGTCACTGAAGGAGAAGAATGAAAGGCACAGGGCCTTGCAAAGCTTCTTTCTTCAGCTGCCATGTTTGCTCCTGCAGCTCAGTTCCTTTTGAAAAGGAGCTGTAGGAATTTCGAATCTAAGCAGAGCTGTTATCCCAAACTGCCAAAAGCACAGTGAGGACAAGTTACTGCTGAAGAAACACGAGATTAACTGTGGTGGTTTGTGCTGAAAATTCCACCAGAACGAGGAGGAAACACCAGATTTTCTGACTTTTATCCCACTGTGTGCTTCCAGAGCCTGGCACAGCGGGATGCTGGCTCTGGGCTGGGGACAGTTTGCTTATCCCAGTCTAGATAATGCATATTTAACAATAAATATTTGCTCAGGCACGCTGATAGCACAGCACACACCTTCACCCGTGTCCTTGCCTGAGGATTTTTGGTTGGAAATTCTGCTGCTGTAGCAGGAGGAGGAGATGAGCACAGGTCTGAGCTGAGATAGGAGAGAGAAAAGGTAAGAACTGCAGCTTCACAGCTGTATCCCAGGGAATGAGAGTGAAATTCCAGCCCCTCCAGTTGGGCTTGGGTTAGAGTAGCATCCAATTGATTGGGAAATTGGTATTTCTAAACACTGTTCTTAAATGCTCTAAAGAATAGATGTCATTTAAGTTCCTTGTGCCTCCGTCTTCTCACGGGGATTATGGTATTTAAGTCTTGGCAAACATGAGCTGAGAGCCTGAGGTGAAACATGCAGTAAATGTAATCTTTGTAATGCCAGCAAGAGTCCAGCTTTGGATCCTTTTTTTCATTCTTTATTAGCCCAAAGGTGATCTCTGTTCTCTATTATGATGGAGTTTCTGCAGTGTAATGAGAAGTTAGCTATTCAATACAGTCCTCACCAACATAGCATTTTTTTCCTGTTTCTAAACCTCAGTAGAAAATGACATTAACCATTGTATTGAGCTGAAGAGCTGAAGTACAACAAGGTTAAAGACAGCTTTTGTACTAAAAGGAAAATGAGCCTGAGATTAAAGTTCTGAAGTAAAAAAAAAAAATACATTGGGTGAAACGAAACATTAAAATGAAATGACTAACATGGGTGGGTGAAGTTCAATCTAAGTAGGAGTGTTCAAGATGAGAAGGCTTTTATCCAACAGTGAATTGGCTAATGATGTTGCTAATGTGGGATCCCACAGCTGACAGTCTGTTTCCGAAGGCTCTGTCCTAATGTTGCTGCTTGGAGAGCTCTGAGTGTGGAGAAAGGAAAATGTCACTGAGCTTTGCCTGCCATCAGTCCAAATCCAGCCCTGTCTGTGCCCCTCATCTTTGTGTGGGGAGTGACCCTCAGGAGTGGGAAGGAGCTGTGCTTGTGTGGAAAACTGGCTCAGGGACTCAGAGTCATGTTTTCCTTTTGGTGTTTCTTTGAGGAAAAAGTCTAAAAGAGCTGCCAGACAAACCCAAGCACCTGCTCAGAAGGATTCCCAAACACAGAGCAGTGTTTGCTAACTCTCCCTGGCAGCAAGGGGAGCTGGGATGTTGGCCCGTGTGGACAGAAGCCTTTTGCCCTTTAGACAGGGAAAGCAGGAGTATTGCAGTGCAGACGGCAGGAACTAATTAATTGGTTAATAATGGTGTCATTAATATGCTTATTACTCATTTCCTCGGCGGTATCACACAGGTGTTCCAGCCGTAAATAGCTGCTGTGCCGTGGCTGTGCATGCCCGGAATGAGAAGCGCTCTGCAGGAGAGGAGCAGTGGCTCCCTGATGCCCTCAGAGGGCTCTGATCCTCCTTTCCCAGCCCCTTTCCAAGGGCAGCTGCCCCTCCTGTGGGAAGGGTGATCCTGAACATCCTCACAGAGCTGTTGTCTTCCTCACTTTGTCAATACCTGGGTGAAATGGTGTAAATTAAATTAGGTTTTTTAGATAAACAATAGACGCTTTTAAGGTATTTTTCTCTGTTTCCAGCCATGATGAGCCCCTGAGTGAGGACTGGCTGTTAACGTGGAGTGGCAAAATTCCCTGGTATTTCCTCATCCAGTAACATATGCAGAGAAGGGGGATTTTCAGATCCGTCAAGGTGACTTGAAAACCTGAATCCTGATGTAAAAAGGGATGTGGGGAATTACATCTGGGCAGGTGATGAATTGTGAACAAAACATTTCTTCTCAACATTTATGATGTATCACTGCAGCTTTATTTTTATTAGAATTTATATTTCTAAGCAAAGCCACAGTTTCTGACCATTCTGAAAGTGAAGTTTAATGTGTAAGAGGTCATTACAAGTGATCTTAACATGCAAGAAGTTTGGAATTATCTGCAAGAAGCTGAGAATCAATATTTTTAGAGAGGGTGGAGATGGAGATTGGAGCAAAGAATTTCGAACCAGGTGTATTAGGGATGGGAGAGACTGGTCCTACTGGAAATTGAGGGCAGTTAGGATCTCAGTTATTCATGTGTCTCTACTTCTTATCAGAAGCAAAAAAGGAGGTGCAGCCCTCTATTTTCAAAGTGTATCAATTAAATCTGTAGGGAAAACTGATCTGCAAAGCTCACTTGGATTTTGGATATTTCCTTGACTTTGTGCCTTCACATCTACAGCTTTGTCTGGGGTCAGATTTGAGACTGCAGCAAAGAGATGTAACCAGGAGGGGGCTTGAGAAATGGATCTAAATGGATTTACTGAGCAAGTTTCTTGATTCCCTTGGTCTGCCTCTTTTCTCAAGCAGCAAAAATGAGATTATTTTGCCCTTTCTTCTCTCCTTCTTAATGAGTGTAAATTTGCAGCAATGGAAACTTTTCCTGTGTCCTGAAAAGTAAAATCAGGACACACCTGCTACCCAAGAACAATAATAATAATAATAACAATAATTGCATGACTAATACAAAAGAATTGTTGATGAGGCCTCAGTGGAGTTAACAAGTGATGAGGATGCTCAAATGAGCAGCTCTATTTGCTTACAGGTCCCTGTGCTCCCACTTCTGCACTTCAGCAGTTGTTGGAGCGTTCCATGGGAATTTGGGAAGCATTTTTGGACTCACAAATGATAGGGAAAATGTCAGGCATGTTGAAAGATCTCCTCGCTCCTCAGCTGAGAAGACTGGGTATTGATTTATATGAGACTGCATCACATTCATTTAGATAGGTGTTCCGTGTGTTGTATTTTTTTCCCCCCCAATCGATATTTTTTCCAATTTGGCTGCTGGTAACAGTCAGGCTGCAGCCCAGCATTCCCACGGCAGCACAGAAGTGCAACCTTTGCTTTAATTGTCAAGAGCATCTGGCCCTCTTTGCCTCCTGCTCGCCCCGTCTGAGCCGCACATCCCCTGGCTGGCGAGAGGGAGCCTTAAATTCGATAAAAGAAGTTGGTTACAAGGCAGTCCTGCGGCTTAAATGCCGTGACATTTCCTGGCTATTAACATAAGAACATTAAATGAAGATGACGCTCCTCGGGGACCGCAGCTCGGCGCGGCTGGGGAGAACTCTCCGGCTGATCCCGCGGTCTCGGGGAGCCGAAGCTGACCGCATTCCCAGCTCCCACCTTCCCTCCGCGGGTACCGCTCGCACGCACAGCCGGGAGGCGAGTCCTGCTCCGGGATGCTCTGACAGCTCCTGGGGGCTCTGCCCTGCCCTCGTGGGCTGCGGGCCAGGCAATGGAGCTGAGTCAGGCTCCTGCTCCATCCCGCAAGGTGTTAATTCACACCGGCCTCATTGCCTCTCGTGTAGCTCCGACAATTCCCATCCGATGTGCGCTGTTGAGTCCCGAATGGGCTGCAAATGAGTGCGAATGGCAGCGCTGCTCGGGGTGGGGAGCTGAAGGTGGATCAATCCTCTGATTAAAGCTCATTGCAGTTAAACAAACGCACTCCTGGCTTTCCCGTGCCGTGATTCACGCTCCAGAACCCCGAGCGCTGGCTTTAGGTGTTTGTTATCCGCATCATCTGGGTGCTGCTGGAGCTGGGATGGTGTTCCCAGAGTTATTATGAAATAGGATCTGTTGTTCCGCAGTAAATTGGAAACTGTAACTCGGGCTCTGATTAATCTTGCTCCGAAACACGGAGGTCATCCCTAACTTCCAGATATTTCTATTCTCCATGTATATTAATTTCTGGTAGCCTGGGGTTTAATACATGTTCCTCTGTTTCATTTCCACAATTAATGGCTCTAAGACAGCACAGATAAAAATGCAAATGAGCAACTCATCTTTATGCTTTTCAACTACGTGTTTACAATTGCAGTTACAGTGAGCTTCTAAAACTGCCCAAACAGCTTTTCCTGCAGATATGAAAATTATAAAGTTACCCTTCTAAATTACAGATTTTAAAAATTGCTGTCATTTTAAATAGCCGTATTTTTTATGTTTATTGGAACTCTTTTGAGTATAAATGCAACACAGTCTTTCTTTTTTTAATACAGAGTAATACATGATATTAGCATATAGAGAACTCCATAGACATAAATATGTATATATTTTTTTCTTAGCCTCTACAAAGATTTTAGGGTAGAGACCCATAAAAGTGAGCATTTCTTGCAATGGTTTCCTCTAAATTCTCCTCCCAGATGCACTGCTGTGACAACATCCCGGAATCAAATGTGAAAAAGAAAGTACAAGAAAATTGTGGATCTTGACAAAGCCACGGGGCTGTTACAGCTGCACCATAATGGGGGCACTGGGAAATTAAAACTTCCCACTTCTCCCTGAGCTGCATTTCTGCAGCTGGCAGTGAGAACTTAATTTCTGATTATGTGTTAGTTAAAGAGCTAATACAGTTGGGAAGAGTCTGTTCTAACAGGCAGATGAAGTTTCCATTCACCTTCTTGCAGCTAAACCAAGAATTGAACTGGGGCAAATGGAAGGAGGACGTCATGAACATTGCAAATCTGCTGCCTCGGAAGGGCTGTGTTTTAAAGGGTTTTTTCCCCTGTCCTTTCTGACAAAGAATATTTTATTGCTGAGATGGGTTTTTATTTAAGTAGTACCAGGTTAATTGTTCAATAGATCTTATGGCTACGTCTGAAATACAGGGAAAATGTCAGCCCTTGGTGTCCCTGCTCATGGCAGGGGTTTGGAGTGGGATAATCTCCAAGGAGATACTCCAGTGGTAATGCTAAAAGCTGAGTTGAAGGCAGAAAGAAATGAAAGCACACTGAAAGTGTTTGGGGGTTTTCAATAGTCAATTTAGGGGTAAGAAAAGAAATAAAGGAAGTAAAAAAGGAAGCATTGGCTGGGGCAAACAGAATTTCCTCACAACTCCCAGCAGGTTGTGGTTAAAGAGAAAGAGGCAGGGAATATCCCTGGAGTGACATCCACTCCTGTGTGGAGCAGGGTCTCCAGCTCTTGAATTGAGGGAATCAAAGCCAATATTGCATCCTTTTTATTTGTGTTCAAATACTAGCAGGAAATGGGATCAGAACTGGCCTTGAGGCTGCAGGTAGACTGGCCTGATGTTAGGTTGTTTCCTATCATTCCGGGTGGATATTTCCGTGTAGCTTCTGCTGTGTTTGTGCTGGCAAGGATCATAGCCTGGAGTTGGGCTGACACTGAGTTTTCATCCCTATTTTTCTGCGATTCCATTCATGTTGGAGGATGTCAGAGCTCTGTATGATAATGAACAGAGTTCTGCAGAGTTTTTGGTGCAGATTTCTCATCACTTTTGTGGCAGCTTCAGCTGAGCACGCAAAGCTGCACTAAGCACGGGGATTACAGCCACAGTGAAGAGTCTAAATCTCTTTTCTCTTCTCAGATCACATCACTGTGACTGTAATTATATTTCTGAATTATGCCCTACTGTCAGCTCCTACCTGCCTGCCTAGAAGAGGGTATTTGTTTCACCCTTCATGTTTAGCTGTTTCAGGTGGTGGGGTTGGCAATGCCCTCTGCTGCTCTATCTCAGGTTCAACACTTGATCCCAATTAACAAATGATGGCACTTTCATTCATATCATATTGTTGTTTGAAGGATGGGAGATATGCTCTGAACTCTTACCCTTTCATCTGTATTCTCAAAATGAGATACACTCCACCCACACTTATCCAAGCGCTGTCTTTGCAACCCAGCTTCTGAGGGAGCCCTGGATGGATTTGTGGCAGATTTCTCTTGGTGTAGGAGTGGGAAGGTGATGCCCTGGCAGCAAAGTTCTCCTGACACCCTCCAAAAATAAAATATTTTGGCATGGCAGGCTTGAAGGTCCATCATTTGTCCGGTGTTTCACACCAGGTTCCCTGTCCAGGAGCTGGCCAGGCTCCAGGCTCTCCTCTGCTGAGATAAAACCTATTCCACTCGCTTGGACTAAGATTAATCCTGCTGAAATCAGGCTCCCAGCTGCTAATGATTAAATCAGATCCGTCTTCACCATCAAGAGATCCACACTGGAGAGTAAATTCTGCTTTTTTTGAGTTTGGCAAAACCCTGCTCCTGGGGGATTCAGTTGCTGAGTTCCTGCTTATCAGGGGGAAAAAGGGGAAAGATGCTAAGCCCTAAATTTGTGGCAATTCACCTCCGTACTACAGATCTGCAGTGACTGTTTGCAAGGTGGGAGAGAGGGGAAACAAACAATACAAACAGATGCTTTTGGTTTTTTAAATAAGGCTTTATCGATAGAGGAATCTTTTTGTTATTTAGAAGAATGGTTAGAGATCCTGAAAATGATGCCTTATTCTACTTGCTGTGGTATCTACCGCATATTATGCTTTCTTTTCTATCTTTGGGTTTAACAGGGCCATCTGTCAAAAATATTGGTAATAGAGAAATACACTGGATAAGGCAAAAGTAATTACTCACTTTCCTTTAGTCTGATTTACAACAACTTAAGTCAAATGAAAGAGCAAATAATAAAGTTGCCAGGCAAAATCTGAGCGGTTTTGGCACCATCTTTCCCCGAGTATGCTTTGCAGGATGTAATTAAATCTGCCCTTGGTAGATAAGAACCAACCCTGCTCTCTCACACCCAGAGATGGGCCCAGTTTGCTTCCCTAATGTTGTTTTCCAGAGTTTGCAGGAGGGATCCCTCTGCTCGCCCTGCTCACAGCCCTGGGTTTGTGCTGACCCAGAGCCCCATCCCTGGAGAGCTGCACAGCCCCTCAGCTGTTCCTGCGTCTTTCCCACCCTCTGTTTGCCTTCCCCAAAGGCTGCCAGGGCTCTCTGGGCCTTCTGCACGGGGAGATTGTGTACAAGCTGCTCTGCAGTCCTGCAGTGAGCTCCCAGCTTGTTTGTGCTTGCTGGGTTTTCTCTGAAATCTTTCAGAATGTGAGGAAAGCAAGGCAATTCTTCATCCCTCGCTCCTGCTGCGAGATTCCAGGTTTTCCTGGGTTTTTTTACCCTGTGCTGGTACAAGCAGAGTGTTCCCATTCGGTGCAGTGGCTGCAGAAGTTTAGAGAGATGCCCAGATTCTGGAATAAGAGGAGTTTCCTGGGAGCAAACAAGGAAGGAAAAACTGCTCATCTTGCCAGGCTGCTCCTGGCTTTGGCTTTGAGCTGCCTGGCTCTGGGCTTTCCTGGGCTGGGAGAGGATCTCAGCACAGCCCTGAGTGCTTTCCAGACCCAGCTCATGGCACAAACTCAGAAACGTGATGCCGTCTCATTGGGAGGTTTAGATTTTTAAACTTGCCCACCAAATCTTGGAGGAAATTTCATCTCTTGGGTCGGCTTTTGGAGAGAGGAGCTCTGGAATGAAGTCAGTGGTTCTGCTTGAGCACTGCTTCCAGCTTCTGCTTATTTGGGAATGTATTTGGATATTTGGGATGCATTTTGCACACAAATTTGAGACAACAGAATGTAACCACTAAAATGTACTTTTCTTGTTATTCTACATGCACCAGCACTGGTAATAATACCCCAGCTACAGAAATATTTAACAATAAATCATCTCTGGCATTAGGCAGAGAAATTCAAAGCCACTGAAGCAATGAGAGCTATTTCTATTTAGAGTTTCTCTTCTGTCAGTAGAACATGGTGGATACCATTTTAATGACCTTTCTTGGTAAATAACCTAATTACCTCAGCAGACTGACTTGGTGAACAGAACTATTTTTGTCTGGGGGAGTGGAAGGGAAATCAGAACAGGAAAAAGAACATTAAGCTCATTTTGGGTACACACATCTATCTGCAATTTCATTGCTCCATCCCCAATTTTTTTAAATTTTGTGCAGCATTGGGTCTCTCACCCTCCTGCAATTGCTGTTTGCATTGCTCCTTTTCTTTCCTGACTTTCAATGGCAAAATGAATGTGTTTGTTTTTTTTTTTTATATTTCCTCTAAAGGTTTTTGTTCAGGAATTTGCAAAATACCATTAAAATTTGGTATAGGAAGCAAGATATTTTTCACTGTCTCTTTCTCAACAGTCTTTAGCCTCAAAAACTGCCACAATTTGGATCTTTCATGAAGTCTGCTGGAGACTGTGTGGCTTTATACAAATTACATTGTTACCAGTGGCTCGAATGTTCGATAATTCCACAGCGTTTTTCTTGCATGTACCCTTTGGATGTGACAGATTGCGGTCCCTGTCAATAAAAGGGACATTTCATGCTGGTGTCCAGTGCTCTGACAATGGGATTGTTTTCTGGGTGAACACACTGGGTGATTTTTCAGTCAGGATCTGTAATCACAGTGAAAAAGAAACTGCATCATTCGAGTCATGGCTGGAACATCCTGGAGCCTGTGCCCACCTCTTTTAATCTTTGCAAATGAAATTATTTGGGGAGTTCCTTCATTTTGGGGTATTTGAGATATCTCCCCCTGCTTAGGAAGTCATTGGGGAATGGGAGGGTTTAAGGGATACATTAATAAAGTTAGACATCCTTACTTTTAAAATGTTCATGTTAAAATAGGTTCTGCCGCTACTCAGGCAGAATAAACCACCTAGGCACAAACAGCCTGTCTGTAAGGCAGCAGAGAATGGAATAAGGCAAAATCACAGCCAAAATTATATTAATATACCTACCAAAAAATCATATCAAGGGTAAGAAAATATTCTACAATAAATTTCTTGTAGAGCTGTCATATTGGATCTAAAGATAAGATTCATACCTATTTAAACAGACTTAGGAATCCGATTTTGAGATAAGATATTGTTCCATAATATTAATAGAGACAAAATCTTGCTATCTCATTAGGGTAGAGGTAATATGAGATAGTCTAGGATAAAAGAATTAAAAAGGTTTCATTATCAGCATTTCACCTATTTTTTTTTTAAAAATGTATAGTTTGAAACTATTTTTAAAAAAATTTATTCTAGAGGCTTAACCACTTTTTTTTTTCCATTTCTACCATTGAAATGCTGCCCGACAGGTCATGTTTTATTCCTACTGTGCTTAAAGATAAGTGGGAATGGTTTCTGGAATCAGCCAGGCTTGGGTTCACTCCTGGTTTCAAAGACTGACACTCATCCTCCACGTGCCACAGGGACATAGGACAGAGCTCTGTTCCTGCTGGGTATCTCCTGACTTGTCTGTGACAATAAAGTTCCCTCTTTCATGATGGAAATCCCCTTTAAAATAAAAGACAACTGAGGCAAACAAAAATAACTCCATCATGAAAGCAGCAGTAGAAGATGTGCAGCAGCTGTTTGCTACTGAGCCAAACCAGCCTGAAAAGACCCCGATTTTTATGCCCACATGTAGCTCTTTTTAATTATCCCATTACTTTAATCACACCTGCTGGCTGACGTTCCACTTTGTGCATCCAAGCCTTGCCAGAGAGGAAAGTTGACTGGAAGAAATAAAATCTGATTTTTGGGTACTATTACCTATTGTTCCTGTTATACTGAACCCCTGTTGAGCTCACGTTGGGGAGGAAAACAAAAAAGGAAAATATTTCTTTCCTCTTCTTGATGGGAGTTTGGTGGACTTGAAAGTGGCAGGTCCAAAATCTGGAGACACTTAAACCTATTTCTTACTGAAGGAACAATAGAGAGATACTGACAGTTAAACATCTGGGTTGGTTTGGGTTGTTTGGTTGTTGTTGTTGGGGTTTATTGGTTTTTTTTGATTTTTCTTTGTGCTCTATTCCAGCAAATTCTCTCTTAAAGCTATTCCATTTCCTCTAAATCCCCAACAGATCATTCAGGCTTTAGGGGCTTGACTCAGGGCAAGCTACTTCCACTCTTGTCTGTCTTTGTCACCTGCTAAGTGGGAATAAGAAAATTTTTCAAGGATTTTTGCTTTCTTGAGAGGAGGTGGAAGCAGCCATGTGCTTCACTGCTGCCATAAACTGCTTTACAAATCATGAGCCTCTCTGAGAGGATGGAGGGAATTCAGGCACCCTCCCAGCAATTTGCTAAAATTAACCATTTTTTATATATTAAAATCTGAACAGCAGTGACAGAGCTTAGGACCCAGAGACAGAAACTCCTTCATTGCCACAGCTCCTCGAAAAACCCATTTCACAAAAGCTTTTATCAGGTTGGTGTTTTCACTCCTGGAAAACTGAGTTTGGTTTAATTGGTTATCTCTGTTTGGGCACAATTAATATATCCCTCTGTGGAAGCTTCTGGAGCTTTCAAAGCTCTGACTGGAGTGAACTGGAGAAGGAACCAGTGAAACCCCAAATATTTGTGTAGTGCAAATGCACCAGTCTGGAAGGTCCTCACCAACAAAACCAGACATGATTTTCCCCTCTGGAAAATGGTGCTTGGATAACACCTGGATTTGAAGAGGGAGCTGGGATGCTCAGCTGGAACCAGTGCTCATTTTAATGCTGATGTGATATCCTGTATTCCTTAAACTCAGCATTTCTGCTCCGAATATCAACGATATTGCACCAAATGTGAATAAAGGAAGGGAAAATCTTCATGTGAAGCCAGATTACCTAATTAAGGCAGATCATTATGGAAGGAGTGGAGAAAGAAGAGTAAATAATTGGGGTGTTTTATTCAGAGTGCCATTGTAGTCATTTGGCTTAAATTTATGGATGTCAAGAAGTTATTTAATTCTGTCCTTAGCAGTGAACCATCTATTTTGACTTATTTTTCACTGTAGGGTCTCACTAAGATTGGGGTGGTCAGGAAGAAGCTGTTGTTGCAAACTACAAAAGATATCACCCTTAAAACAAGAGAGTGAGAGAGAACAGAGGAGGTGTAACACACGTGGGCTGAAACTGCAAAGGAAATGAAGGGATTCCTGTGAATTACATGAATACAGGGATGGATTTTAGTTTTCCTATAAAAAATAAAGTTGCAAAGTAGTTTATAGCACCTCGGTTAATGTGCACAGGTCCTGCCTGCATTTTGTTAAACAGCCTTGATTGTTTCAAACCTGGATGTTTAAAAAGGAACAGCTTCACAAACCTGGAATATACAGCAGGCTAAACGGTAGAAGCAGCTTGAAATGCTGCTGGGTTCTTGCTGGTGCAATACCAACTCCTGCAATCTATAGCTGGGATGTTTCTATACAGGGATACCCCCGTGGGATACTTTGGAATATGTCCATTGGAAATATTCTGGAAACAACACTGGAAGGGTTTTCTGTAAGCAGTGCAAAATCACTTCATTCTTTTCCTCTGTTTCCGTGAAATCATCGCTGATACACCACTGAATCTGGAATTTTAAGGATAAGATTTTGGTTTAAGGTCTTGGCACAAAACGCAGAGAAAAATGAAACACGGATGGGAGCGTTGTGCCCTCATTCCTTCCATGCTGCTGCCATTGGTGTTTCCCATGATTTCATTAATGCAGAAGAGCCTCAGTTTCTCCACACACTCCAATTTGATGTCTATAATCTGCTCAGGGCTCCTTATTTCTCTGCCATTGCCCAACAGCAGAAAGGAGCCACTGATTCACTGCAGTGAGTGGGGCAATACAAAGGAAGCAAAAGCTCCTCATTTTTCTTGGCTGTGCCACTTGCAGGATTGGGAAGTCTGGATTTCTGAGCCAGAGCAGTGCTACAGACACACCTGAGCTGAATCTCCAGGGCATCCCAAAGGGCTTGGTCCCATCCTGTTTGAATATTTAATAATTCCATGAAATTAGCATAGATTTCGGGACAGAGCGAAGGGAATTAAAAATTGCCTCCAAAAATTACAGAGCAAATTAGCTGATCCTCTGAATATCCAGGCCTAATTAGAAACCAATAAGAGCTGGAAAACAAATGCCAGCCTCAGCTGGAGGTGTCAGGAGGAAGTCATCAGCGAGAGCATGTTTTTTTCCTTCCCCCAATCCAAACAGCAGGTGAGGTTATCCCTAAAATAAACAGGGCCCATCTGCTGCCCTCAAATTTACTGAAGAGGGAAGATGAAAACTGACATGGAAGAGGCTCAGATTCAGGAGCTGTTCGGAAGATGGGGAATCAAGAAGTTCTTTGGGACCGAGGGCCTTGCCTGGCTCTGTTCCCTCCTCCTTCCAGCAAGGACATTTTGGTAAAAGCACCATCGTGGGCCTCTTTCCTCCATGGAAATTACAACTCCACGCCTGTGAGGGAAAGGAAGGAGCAAACCTTCTGCAGGTGACCTCGAGGGACTCATCCTTTGGGAATTGAAGCCTCTCCACGTCCTTTAAGGAGGAGGTTCCACTGGTGCAAGTGAAGGAAATGCTGAAAGTGGAAACTTCCATGACATCCATGGGTAAACTGGTGCTCAGAAATCCCCTGATTGTTGGGTGAGTAACCCAACAGCTCAAACCCTAAAACATAGGAGATTTAAAGCAAATATAAATTTGACACAGAATTGAAGGCTGGAGCTCTTAGCATGGTCAGAAGGAAAAAATACCCAATTGTAGGTTTTATTTTTCAATAGAACATCATTATACAGAGTTACGTTTTGTTTTTAAATTAAATTTCACAGGCAAGTTTTGCACTACAGAAAAAAAACCTCAACCAAAACCTACCTCTAACCCCAGCTGAGTGAAAAAAAATCCCCAAACAACAAACCCAAAGCTAAAGCTGGAGGAAAAAAAGTTGAGGTACCAAGTTTCAGTAAACTGCCTTTCCCTTGCCTGGTTTCTGTCCAGGATTTATTGGTCCCCAGGAAAAGTTAATTTAGGGGAAATTATGCAGAACTAAACAAACTTTTCTTCCAAAAGCACAAATACTTCAAAAAGTGATTCCTTTTCCTATGATTTCAACAAGACTCGAGGAAAAAGAGAAAAAGCACTTTCTGTGACCTCATGAAAGCAGAAATTCTTCTTCTTTTCAGATTTAGCAGCTCATTCGACATCAGCATCCTTTGTACTGCTGAAAGCTTCCCAAGCCCTGAGCATGTGCAGAATTTACAGGAGGAATTACAGCCCCCACTGTATTTTTCCTTGGGTTTCCTAGAAAATTCAGCTTGATTGGTTAACTTTTCCAGCACTGGAGTTGTCTCCCGTCCTCACTGAAACTAACAGCAAAAATTTTAGTTTCTTCATTTGAAGCTTGATAGTTAATTAATGAGAAATAATATTTTTTAATTTGTGAGAAAAATACTTTCCCCAGCCGCAGAAAAACCCCAGTTTTGGAAATTAACCTGGAAAATTTGACAAAATTTACAAATTTCTTTTAATTTACTTAGTTAAGTGTCTGTATAGACTTTTGATTTATTTAAAATCTGGATGAAGCTTTTAGAGCTTTATTTCAATGCAATTATTGGTGTTTTGTGATTCAATAACAAAGAACTGGAAACTGCTCAAGTTCCCCTTATCTTTTCAGGAGCAATAAAGATAAACAGAGACTGGATTATTCCTACAATTTTTACTCCTAATCTTCAGAAGCTCAAGTTCCACATGATATGTTTCAAATTGAGGCAGATAATGGGAGGCTGAGTTTGCATCTAATTTCTCATAAAAACCTGATCGATTCTGGGAGATCTCCTTTTAACTTGTTAGGAAATTTTGCAGCTGGGTAATTGCAGAAGTTTTTTGCACAATCTTGTATCTGAAAAAAATAATCCCTTTTATTTATTGAGTGCTAAATTATGTTTACAGGATTTTGGTTTTCAAAAAATTTCTTATATGCTTCCAGGTTTGGAAATCCATATTTTTTTTCCCTCTTTTCCTGAATGTGGAGCTCTATTTTCCCCCAGTGATGTATGAGCTTCATGGGGGCACAGTAAGGACAAATCAATGAGCCAGGTGTGCACAGTGAATCAGCAGGGGCTTAAAACTGCCTCAAGATATATTAACTCAGGGTGAGTTATGCATTAAAATCTCCATTTTCCTAAATATCCGTCAGCATGATTTCTGGATAATGGAAAATTACCAGTTCTGTAATCCTTATTCCATGTAATAGAACTGGGGCCAAATTTATGAAGTCCTGTTGGGTTTTAACACGATCTTTTGTGCCAAAACTGTGTAGAACTTTAGTAGAATATCGACTGAAAAAAGCCTTAATCTCTGTGTTCCAGGAACCAAAAACACAACTGGCACTTTACTGCAGCACTGAGGGAAGTAGACCCAAAAAAAGCCATATTCCATAAATCCTGATTCCCACATATTTGATCCCTGCATGAAGCTCAAGAAAACCTCATAGACACCCATTTATATGTGCAAGTAAATCAAATAAATTCCACTTATTTGGTGTAAGTTTCCTCTTTTGGACTACAACAACTTTTGCTCAGTAATTTTCATAAAATCGTGGAATCCCAGACTGGTTTGGGTTGGGAGGGACCTTGAAGCCCATCTACCCTGCCATGGGCAGGGACACCTTCCACTGTCCCAGGCTGCTCCAAGCCCCGTCCATCGTGGCCTTGGACACTTCCAGGGATCCAGGGGCAGCCACAGCTGCTCTGGGCACCCTGTGCCAGGGCCTGCCCAGCCTCACAGGGAACAATTCCTTTCTGATATCCAATCTAAATCTCCAAGCCTGCCAACAAATCCAGCTCTTCCACTCCTTCCTGAAATACCTTTTGCATTTGTCTTCCTCTGCTTTGTACTCAAGACGAAATAATTTTTTTCTTTAAAATGCCATGGGGTTTTTCCCCGAGAGCTGCACGAGGAGCCGGAGAATTCTTCATTACTCTCAGAGCCGAGAGCGGTCCCGACAGCTCCTCAGGGAGCAGCTCTGCCCTCGGACAGGGAGGCCCCACAATCTGCATTCAACTTCAGGAGTCCAGATCTGACTGCAGAATGTTTTTTTCTGTCCTTGAAGGAAAAGACAGCACCATCTGCTGTGTCTACAAACCTCCTACTTTGGCAACTCTCAGAGTTCTGAAAATCAGGATAAAATGGATTAAATTCAGTAGCCACCTAAAGGTTAAATTCAAGCCTATGTAAAGAAGGAGGGCAAGAAACATCCCTTGTCTTAAATCCATTTAAAGCCCTCCAAATGCGGCTGCAGCAGCACTTAATGCACAGAGCTTATAGAGCTCCGAAGTAAGAGGGAATTTCACCACCTGTAGGAACCGGCATTTCTCAACAATTACACGTCAGTGTGAGGGGAATTTTGTGGAAATCCAGAACAGCAACAACACCTGAGGGAAAGAATGAGCTGAATGAATGATGCTGCACCATCAGCTGAGGAAAAGGCAAGTTCCTGGAGGGTAACTCCTAGCCCACCACTAAACCTTGTCCCCAAGTGCCACATCCACCCGTTCTTTGACACTTCTGGGCATGGTGAGTCCACCATTTCCCTGATGAGTCTGTTCCAATTCCTGTCCACTCAGTGAGGAAATTGTTCCTAGCAAGCGTGTCCTGCTAA
Organism: Ifrita kowaldi; assembly: GCA_013398055.1. NCBI lineage: Eukaryota > Metazoa > Chordata > Aves > Passeriformes > Cinclosomatidae > Ifrita > Ifrita kowaldi. The sequence goes on along the minus strand of VZRS01010050.1, from coordinate 403,539 downwards.
TGGGAAATTGGTGGAAATGGGTGGGTGAAACTGTGCTGATGTCTGAATGTGATTCCCACATTTCTCAGGTCTTGAGGTACCACTGGAAGGAGCAGGTGGTTGGTCCTGGCTGACCTTGGAAGAGCTCCACCTCTACTGGGAACTTTCCTTGGAGCATAACAGGTGAATGGATAAATTCCTTTGAATACATTGCAAATTTAACCAACTTTTCCAACATCCCAATGCCCACCTTGAAGCTTCAAAGGAGGAGAAAAGCTGATTTAAGCTGCAGGAAACAACAAAATTCACAGTGTGCATCATGACAGCAGAGAAATTTAGCATTTCCTTAAAACCCAGGAAAGTTAACACTATTCCCTGACTGCAGCTGGGTAAAACCCTGGATTTTTATCAAGATACTCATTAGAGTTGCATATTTTATATTATAATTTCAGGGAAATTATGGCTGATGTAAGAGAAACCCAAAAGAAATCCTACATAGGGTGCAAAAGAACAACTGAAGTTTCTCTTAAAAATCAGCTTTTTTGCTCGTAATGTGATAAAAGAACCTGCTGGTGGCAAAAGTTTCTTTTTAAGATATGCAGATTCTGAAATAATATTTTAAAGGCAAGAAGGAAGACTCAATGTGAAAGCTGTTCCAGCTCTTTGGATACCCAATATTAGTCATGCAAGTGAGCAGATAATTTATAAATTTAGAGAAGAAGGAGTTTTACATGAAAATGGTATTTTTAGCTGGACTTTGGCATTAGAATGTTACGTTAAACTCTCAAAGTCCTTAAAATATGGAGAGTGCAAGAAAATATTAATGTTTACTTTACTCTTTCAAATATATGAGTCACAGTCACATATTTTTGTGTTTTGTGCCCATAATTTTGAGCAGCTTTAAGGATTTGTGACTAATACAGGGCGTGACTGTCATTCTTTTTTTCCCCTCGGTGTTAAATTTGTGTTTATATTTTTAAAGCCTGTCTTCAAAATTTGTTCTACATTTTCCCCGAGTTCTGCTCCGGGTATCTTTTTTCTGCAGTCGCTCGGTGTTTTATTTAAAGACTTCTAATAAAGAGCACGGAGTCAAGGTTCTCACACTGTAGGAATGTTAGACTTTAAACAAATGTCTTTATCACCCTTTTGCAGTGAGTGTTCAACCAAATGGATGAATATTTGATCCAGTGTTAAATTAAAAAAATATTTGTAAAAGTGTTTACAATGCACTCCCTTCCCTTTCCCAAGTGTCATGAAAAACAATTCAGGTTTCGAGAGAGCCAGGAATGAAAGTTTGAAGAATATTATGCAAATATGAGCATAACTATGAATCTTCTTCAATATTTGCAGTCCTGCTGCTTGTGATTTTAGCCATTGAGGGGAGAAATACAGCCTGGCTCTGGCCTTGGCTGCCTTCATCGTTTTAAATCCTGCTGGGATAGAGGCAGTGATCCAACAATAAAACCTGCCTCTTCCTCTCACTTTTTCTATCTGAATTATTGGTAATTATTGTCATTTGTTATGATTCGGTTTGTTCTTAAATTAAGGGTGGTTCTCACTGTGGGTCTGCTCCATCTCCTCCATCAGCTGTGAGAGGCCCCTGCTCAGGACACGGGCCACGGGCAGTTGTGTCTGGCACACCCTGAGTGCTGTTGGAACCCAAAATCTCCTATTCCAAAATCCTAAATCTTCATTTTGCTGAAGCCAGAGGAAGGCAGCTCTGACCAGACTGTGAGAAAGAACTGACAGTGTTGTTCCATCAGTGTTTTGGGGTATGTAGGATGTGCAGGTGGCTTTCAGGACAGCCTGATGTTGGCATCGGCGAGTTCTGGTTGGCTTGAATCCTGCCACAGATGAGGATTCTGGATATCCAGAGCCTTGGCATCCCTGTCCTGCTGCTGGACACCTGAGCAGCACAGGAGCTGTGTGACACCTGAGGCATTTCTGAGCTCCTGCAGAGGAGCTGCAGATCCAGAGGCTGCAGAGATTATCCCCCAAATCCAGTTGGGGTGTGGAAGTATTCAGCTGTGTGCTGCTTATGGAAGCCTGACTCTTCTGCAGGCACAGGGTTGCATCTTTTCCATGCCTAAAAAACCAGGCCAAGTCCTATGGACTTCATCTTGGAAGCTCCAGGACACAAACTTTTCTGTTCTTCGTTTTCCTCCTCCTTGTCACAGCTCGAAGTGTTCTCTCAGTCATGTGGAGGAGGTGATCCCACTGGGAACAGCTTCTTGTGAAGTGTTGATCTGCTGACTGTGGCTGGGGCTTCTCCAAGATTTCCTTAGGCATCCCTGTGCCATTTCCCTCACTCTTTTCCAAGCTCAGTGTCTGGCACAGGCTGCAATTCTGCACTGAAAGCTGCTGGTACCAAAACCACACTTCTGATTATTGTAGCATAAAGAGGCATCTTAGGAGTACTTTTGTGTGTATTTTCTTGCATGAAGGACCTGAAATATTGCAGATCAGCTGCATTTCCTGCATTCCAGATTTACCTTGGTCAAGAATAGCCTGCGAGCTCCCAAAACTCTGTAGACATTTTAATGTGCATAAACCCCACAGGTGTTGGTGTTGTATTACTCAGGTTTATACTGAAAGATAAATTGAGATAAATTTGCCTCGTCCATGCTTTGACTTTAGACATAGATTGTTTACCAAATTGCTACAAACGTAAACAGACAACTTTGACAAGATGATAGAGCATCATCTTGGATTAACTTTCCCACCTTTCTCAGCCTGTTCAGTCCTTAAAGGTTTTGTGAAAACTCTTCTGAGCTTTCTCTTATTGAAAGGAGCCTGACAGCACCTCCCAATGGCTCCCAAAAGTAGTGAACCAGGAATGTGCATTTAAAACTGGCACAGGTACCTTGCTTTCCCTCAATTGCTCCCTCTCCAAAACTCAGCAGCTTGAAAAACTGCAATGGAATAGAATCATGGAACATCCTGAGCTGGTAGGGACCCACAAGGATCTTCAATTCCAGCTCCTGGCCCTGCACAGGACACCCCAACAGTCCCAGCCTGTGCCTTAGAGTTGCTTTTTTCCTTTCAAAATGCAGTTGGTAAGTCCTCACATACCCTCAGTAGAAGCTCTGGCCTTATTTCCCGTAAATGAGGATCATCATTCAGATGCTATCTGTGGTCTAGAGCAATTCTTTATTGCCCTTCCTTCACCTGGCACGTTGTTTTCTGGGCTACTTAATATTCTGCTACCTCTTGGCATCACAAGGAATGTCTCATAACCTTATTTCTGTGGCCTTGAGAATCAGACCTTGTGCCCCAGAATATTTAAAGTTCTTAGGCCATCGCAATCTACAGCTTCCTCATGAGGGGAAGTGGAGGGACAGAGACTGATCTGTTCTCCCTGGCACCAAGGACAGGACCCCAGGGAGCAGCTGGAGCTGTGTCAGGGAGGGTTAGGTTGGGTTTTAGGGAAAGGTTCTTCCCCCAGAGGGTGCTGGGCACTGCCCAGGCTCCCCAGGGAATGGGCACGGCCCCGAGGCTGCCAGAGCTCCAGGAGCGTTTGGGCAGCGCTGCCAGGGATGCCCAGGGTGGGGTTGGTGGGGCATCTGTGCAGGGCCAGGGGTTGGACTGGATGATCCTTATGGGTCCTTTCCAGCTCAGGATATTCCACGATTCCATGTTCAAAACATCTCAGAAATGCATTACGAACTGGAGATGGAGGGGAGTCCTGTGACAGCAGAGACTGGAAGGGAGCAATCAGCACTGATTCCCCTCGAAGGCCCAGCTCACACCGTGGTGGCATCTTGAATCTGTCATTTCAGAGCAGCAGGTGCCAGGGGCTCTACACAGCCCCCAGCAACACTTCTGGCACTTCCCAGCTGGAATTAGCTCTCTGCTCCACCTCGGCTGGAAGCGCTGTGGTACCACAGGGGAAGCACCTGTGAGGAGGGAGGAGAGGTGTTATGAAAGGCCTTGATGTAACTTCAGCACCAAAGTAATAATTATTTCATTTTACTCGTGTGTGGAAATGATTTACCAGCAGATCTTCAATAAAAAAGCTCCTGCCTTTAGTGCACACGCTCCTGGGTGCTTGCAAACAGAATGCTGCTTGCCTCATGAGCTCACAATGCAAAGAGAACCTGTTACAAATTCAGTCAATGATCCAACAGGAAATTAAACCTTTTAAAAATGGATGAACCAATGGACCAAGTGTAATGGAAGAAAATGCACAAAATGGGAAGAGTGAGTCATTAACTTGATTTAAATATGATTTTTTTCTTTTTTTGGCAGTACAGCACCAAGGTCTGACACGATTTCCTCTTTCAAAAGCACAGCAAGGTGGGAAAAGATTTGAAATTAAACATTGCAAAGATATAATTTTTCTTCTAATTAAAAAAAAAACTGTGTCATACCAGGCAGGAGAAAAATATCAGAAAATATTTAAACCTGTGAAACTCAGTTTAATATAATGTCACCCTTTTCTGTGACCCTGAGGAGAAAAGGAGTTGTTCTTTTTCTACAATATTTAACAATATGTGAGGATGGGAAAGACGAAAGAAAAACCTTTTATTCTGAATCTGAAGAATTCAGAGCAAGCCAAAAATGCCAATTATTGTGTGATTCCCACTCCCAGACCACAGCACTGGGATCTGATTTACAGAACCTGGCTGTCAGCGTGATTTAAGGATGACGGTGCTCTCACTACAAATAATATCCTACTGTTGAAGGAAAAAATTCATTGTTGTTTGCAGACAAGGTCCTTCACATGAACACAGACCCCGTGCACATCAGGTCATGAAAATTTCAGAGGTTGTAGTTTGGTTTAAGGGGTTTGGGGGTTTTTTTACACAGATTTTACGTTTTCTTTTCCTTTTTTGATTTGTCACCTCTGCACCCCATTTTCTCTGCCCATGTGAATATCACATTTGGGAGGTCTTTTCCTCCTCCACCAAAAGTCTTGCCTAATTGCTTTTTTAGGAAGGTAGGAATGCAAGGAAGAAGTTGAAGCATCATCTGTGTGCTTTTGAGGGCAGTGGTCCTGTCCACGGTAGCAGCACAACAAATATTTCTTTGCTCAGGACCTGTAAGAGGGATGGGGATAAAAATGGCAAAATAAAATAAATTACTGAGCCATGGTGGAAGTGGACTAAAAGCTCATTTTGGGAATGTTCTCTGTGTCTGATTTGTGATGTCCTCTTTGGCACACTTATTCAGGTGATAGATTGTGGAAAGCACATTTGTTCCAGTGGAGCTCTCCGTGTTTTGTCACACGGACCCAGAGCAATAAGAACGTGCTTGGTGTAATTACAAAGCCACCCATTAAGGGGAGCTTTTTAGCCGCTTCTTTGCCTCTAAAGCTGATAAATTCACTGATAAGGAGCAGATTGGGTAGGGACACCAGAGTAAATGAAGGAATGGGAGTCCCTGGTAGTTCCTGGGAAGTTTAATCCCAAGGTCATGTCCTGCTCGGAGCTGTTCCATCCCAGGCCGTGCGAGGAGCCAGGCACACGCCCAGGTCTGTTTGGAGCTGCTGCTGCTGCCGATGGGATTATTCTGCAAATGAGGCACAGCCCTGCATTTTCCAAGCCATAAACACAGGGATGCAGACAAATCCTATTAACAAATAACAGGATTTGTGCTTGCACTGTACCTCCTACTCACCACCTTCAAAATTTACCCCATGCTGGCGGAGCCGTTGTTCTGCATGAAATCAAGTAAATTAAAACCCATTTAAAAATCAGCTAAAAAACCCCCATCGAATTGCACTGAAGTGTGAATAATGATTCAACATCATCAGCTGTGGTTGCCATAAGAGACAAGATTTCATAAATCTATAAAGTGTAGAAGAGACAGAAATGCCACAAGCAACATTAATCTACTAAAATGATAACCAAAATGGGATCTTATTTTCAGTGCTGGGATTGTCATTTTTTTTTTCCCGGCTCCTGTGGTTTCTCAACAAATCAACAAAAGCAGCTGTCTGCATTCCAGCTGTAAACCTAAACAGTTTTCAGAAGCCTGAAGGCTCAATCTGATTGACCTTATTATCCACCCTTTGTTAATAGTCATAAATGATTTGTTTCTTTTGGAGAAAACCAAGAAGAACTACAAATAAAGGAATTTTATCTGAGCCATAAGTCACTTCATATCACAGTCTGCTGTCCCACAGTCAGAAGTACCATACAGAAGGCAAAATTTGCTCTGAATATTTGCAGTGTTTAATATTTTAGAAGTCCTAGCATATCACTTTGGGAAAGCTGTGTATAAATTAGCATGAACACAGAGAATGTTTATTTTATTGATAAAAAAGTAGAGCAAGCAAGTAGCAGCGCTCCTCCAAACCGACTTGCTGAATTTTAAGCAGAAATCTCTGTTCTCCACATCTTATTTCTTATTTGTGTGATGAGGAGAAATCACCACAGCCCAAGCAGGTCAGTGGGTGATCCAGGCATGAAGACAAAGCGCTGTGTGACACGTTGTCAGGAGGAAAACCAGGCTGATGAACATTGGGAGACATAAACTTTGAAATGCAATAAAAATTGTCAGGAAGGAAGCAGAAGTCAGGGTGTTTTGTGTGGTCCCTGACAGCCGTAGCTTTCAGGAAAACCTCGTGTTCAGATCTGCATAATGCTGGGAGCAGAGCAGAGAGTAACAGAGCAGAGCTGTGATGAACTGCCTGCCAGACTCCCTTGGAAGTGTTTGGAGAGGGAGAAAGATGGTTCTGGAGTAAAGGATAACCCACTGGGCTCTCTTTTCTACATTTAATAAACACCTCTGGAGAGGAAGTGGGCTTTGGAAGGGATATTTTTATGTTTGAATACAAATGTGTTTCTTGGTGTTTTCCATCCTTCTGATGCCGTTGGACATTTGACGTAGGCTTCCAGCAATGCTTGGGACAAAACACAACTGCCCAAACTTTCCTTTCACTTTAATAATTAAAAAAATGGGTTGCAATTACATAAGATTACTCTTTTCTGCATGCACTAATAAATTTAGGACACTGAATGTCTCAAACCCTCATTAGGGCTTCAGGTAAATAAACACAGAGACACTTCATCAAATGCAGGAACAAACTGAGGTTGAAGGAGTTAGGAATAGAATTTAATTTCATTTCCTTTATTTCATGTCCATTGCTTTCATACTTGATTTCTTCTTCCTTTCATAATGGCATGTTCATACACACAGTCCCAGGAAAATCACTGCACTGAGTGCGGCTTTGCACTGCACACCTGTGAAAAAGGTGGGTTTAACGTCCAGCCTGGCACTGCAGGTGAGCCCATTCTGCACTGCACCCAGATTTTATTATTGCCTGACTGTTGTTCAAGCCTGCAAAGGAGCTGGTTAATGTTATATGGAGTCATGGAGGGTGTTTCTCAGTGTTATTGTTTCTGTCAGATCCTGGGTGAAACCTCTCCTTGTGGAATGCATGCAGCACTTAAATAACTCCTGTTTGTGTTAGCTACTCAAATGTTAATACCAGGCTGTATTCTACTGAGACCTGCCCACCAGTTTTTAATAAGAGCCTAACAAAATAAGACAACTGTCCTGAATTTCCAGAGCTAGATCAATATATTCAGATGTTTTATTTGGGTAGATTACATCTTCCTGCTTCAGTTTCCTTTTTGCTTTGTCTACCTTCCCCTCTTAATTCTTCACCTCCCTTCCTCTTGAACCTTGTGTGAAATTAGACCAAAAAAATATTTAGGGATGAGAAGTGCCCTCATCTGACTGTAAAGTCCATGGAGTGGGCTTGGTAGAGCAAGATAGATAACAAAAGTTAATGTAAGGACACATTTAGGGGCTTGATTTTTAATGGTGTTCTTTTAAAGACCCCTGTCCTGGTTAGTCTGCAAGATAAACAACATAATAAGATCTACCAAGGAACTAATTTTTACATGAAATGTGAACCTGGGAAGTTTGGGCAGGCTGACAATATTGAAGAACTCATGGGCTTTCATCTGCTGAAGGCTCTGTTGATTATTTGATGTTCTCTAGTGTCCAGTTGTAATAATGCGAATCCTCCTACAGTTCTGCTGTGCCTCTACTTGACAGCGAATCATGCTCCTACTCAGGAACTTGGAGAATCTAATTTATGTATGTTCATTAGATGTTTGTCAAAAAATACAAACTTTATTCATGAAGCTTAGCTTTCACCCATGATTACTTTAGATGAACAGGCTTTCATTATGTTGTAAGAAATAAATCCTTTTAAAGACTTAAAACCAGTGCTCCTCAGATCCAAAATTATTAATTCTCCTACTTAAGGAAGTAGAGCTTTCCTTAAGCTCGTGTGAATGCCAGAGATAAATGATTAACATTGCCTTTTGCATAATTGCAGGGCCAGGTGAAATGCTTACATATATATTTCATTTATATAAAAGGTGTATGAATCCATACATTGCATTTTAAAGGTAAAAACAAATGAGAGCTGCAGCGGACTGGCACAGAATAAATTCTGCTTTGCATTTTGGAAGGGCTGTAAATCACTGGAGCTCTGCAGTCAGAGTTTATGATTTCCATCAAAGAGCACGAGGGACATATTTCACTGTAGTCTATCCATTATTCTGCACATACTTGAAAAGAGAAACTCAAACAAATCTCTCATTAGGAAACATTGACAGAGGACCAGCAGAGAATTCATTTACTGGTACATGGTGATACAGCAAAGCAGGCAGCCAGGGCCATCTATCAGAGTGCCGTGGGGATGGAGGGCTGAGGAGGACATGTGCATCTAGACAGGGGTTTTTGTACAGCTCTTCCAAGGTTTCTGTTTGTTCTGATTTCTGGGAGCATGGAAGCAAATGAAAATTTATAGCTGAGGTGTCAGGGAGCTGGGAGGGCCGGCTGCTCCTGCAGGAACAGGCGCCGTGGCAGGAGGGCAGGCCCAGCCCTGTGGCACATAAAGGACATTCCCGGGGCAATCAAAAGTCAAAAATCAAAGCCATGGGGCAGCTCGGGAAGGATTCGAGTCAAGAACAGGCCCAGTGATGAGAACCAGGGTCAGCCACATCCCCTGGTCACCAGGCAGGGACAACGGGAAGGTCCAGCTGGGACATCAAACCCCGGGGTTGGGGACAGGATCAACAGCAGGACCAGGTACAGGTGGGTGCCCAGGTGTGGCTCAGGGCAAGGCTGAGGATTCACACCTGAAATGGGGCTGGGGAGGAGCCAGGGGAAGCTGCCCAGGGCACTCAAACCCTTTTAGAGGCCTGAGGGGCTCCTGGGTGCTCAACAGCAACTCTTCTTGCAGTGAAGGGGTGAGTATTTTCAGAGAACATACCCAACAGGGGGTTTGTGTGTGTGTTTTACAAAGGTTATCTGGACTTCTCTGCACCTATTTCATGTCTCCCCTATCTCACAGGGGTTCAGGTTGGTGCTGCTCTTGGGGTTAAACTCCTGCTGGAGTAGAAGTGTGGGAAGCACTGACAGCCATCTAATGGGTTGGCCAGAATAAACAGAGAACAGGTAAGAAAGATATTGTCTCAGCTGGGCTTCTGAGGGTTTGGGTGCTGATGTGGTTTTGGGTTTTTTATTTTGCGGGTTTGAGAAAATTCAGAAAATGCGGGAAAAAATCTGTGACCTGTGATTTTTCTAGATTTTTTTTTTTTGCCTTCTATCTTGCTGAATATTTATTCTAGTTTTGCAGGTATCAGTCAAAATGTATGCAGCCTGAATAATATTTAAACTTTAATTGACACTAAATGAAATTAATGTTGTTGCTCTATTGACACTGGGGTTTTTTGTGTGTTATTAGGATGATGTGATGTGTTCATTTGGCTTCTTTGTAGTAATGATCGTTATTTGGGTTATTGCTGGTACCATACCCTGATACCTCCAGACATGGAGAGATTAATAATTGGAAAATTGAGGTGTTGTAAATGTGGAAATAAATTAATAACTTTGACCCAGCCTTCCTGAAACAGCATGGCCTGAATCACTCTGGTGGTGTTAATGGGAAATAAGTTAATTTTTCCCTGTTTTGGAATGATGAGTGGACTGGGGAAGAAGCTGGGATAGACACAGATAGTCCAAGAGGCCAAAAGTGTCAAGATTTGTTGTTCAGTTGGGCTGTAGCTCAATTTTGATTGCTGCTATGAATCCAGATCTGCTTTAGGAATGGATCTGAGGGCTTTTCCATCAAAATATGTGCTGAAAGGAGCGTGCACGTATAACCCACTCTAATGGGTTTTGTCTGCATCAGCTGCAACTCTTGCATTTTAGATCTGTTTTATATAAAATTTGTCTTCTGACCATTTCTCTTACTCCCAGCCAAGCCGTGGCTCTGTCAGGGGGTGAAATGATTAGTCCCATGTCAGAGGTTGTGGATGAAGGTCTCTCCAGAGCAGCCCTGTGCTGCCAGTGGGCATTTCCAAAGGCAATTGGGAATATCAGTTGGCTTTAATTGTGTTCTCTGCAAGTGTGATGCTTTTTTAAAGTGAAAGGTCAGGAGAGGCTGAACTCATTTAATGTGGACTGAAGTAAAGCACTGACTTTGCACAAGGGCACGGAGTGATAGGACATAGAAGGGTAGAGTTAAATTGGATAGTGGGAAGGAATTCCTTGCTAATGGGGTAGTGAGGCACTAGATCAGTTTGCCTGGAGAGGTTGTGGCTGTCCCTGGATCCCTGGAAGTGTCCAAGGCCAGGCTGGATGGGGCTTGGAGCAACCTGGAATAGTGGAAGGTGTCCCTGCCCATGGAGGGGGTGGCACTGGATGGGCTTTAAGGTCTCTTCCAACTCAAATCATTCTGGGATTCCATGATAAATTCCAGGAACCTGAAAAATGTTTCTTTGTCCAAGAGCTCCTGCAGCCAAAGCACAGGCTCGTGGTGCTTGTGACTCAGTACAAGGTTTTTCTGATCAAACTTTTCTCGATGTAGGATCAGAGAATGGTTTTGCTGCCACATCCGTGGGTATGACAATGTCATTGCCAGGATTTATGCCATGGAAAATTCAGCCACTAAGTTAAACTGGTGTGTGATGGAAAGGAGGGAAAGGTGTGTGGGAGCCTCTGGCTGGTCTGGGAAGAGGACCTGGGTTGGGAGCGGTGATCCTGGGAATATTCTTGGTAATTTGTATTATATACAGCACACATGGTCTGAGGGCTATGGACTCAAAATTTGCCTACCCAGTGTGGTATCACTGGTGACACTATTTTGGTGATGAAGAAATGCACAATTCCTTGTCTTCTTCTCATTCCTTGTCGTATAGGGACATAAATATGAAGGTCCTTATGCTTTTAAACAAATGCAACAGAATTAGGGAACTTTGCATACTTTGAGAACAGCTTAGTGTTCAGATTGCCTATTATTAAAAAGGGAATTAAAGCTTATATTGCATGGGAACATTGATCTGCAGGTTGAACAACCTTATAGGCAGTGCGGTAGTGAGAAAAGCTATTCTGACAAGAAATTCTCTCCCAAGTCCTGTGGACCGAAGGAATGAGCTCAAAGTGCCACTTAGGACACCCCTGGCTGGTTGCTGCCTCCTGAGTGACAGCAGAGGTGAGGGTGAGGGGCTGGAAGGGGAGAAGGAGTTATGCTCACGGTGATTTATGAATTTCAAATAATTGATGTTTCCAACCAGTGTTCAGTTCTTCATCAGTGAGAAGCACAGCTTGTTTATCACGTTCTTAAATGGATGGAAGGAAATATGTGCATATTAATGTAAAAAAATAAAAAAAAAAGGCACTTTATAAATGGCAGAGCGAAAACTTTTCCAGGAGATTTTAATGAGGATAGATAATGACATGGATGAGTTTAACTAAATTTGGTTTTCAATCATATCAGAAGGGACACTTAGTCATAGTCATTGTTCTTCTGAGGGGCATCTGTATTGAAGAGAAATCTCCAAATCTGCTGGAGGGGGATAAAATGCAGCTCTGGCTGCTTTCTCAGCTGGCTGGCCTTGGATAATGGCATTTCTGGCCTAGGAAATATTTCCATTTACATGGGATGCCAACAGCTGAATGAGTTTCTCTCTACTTGCTCCAAACCAGAACATCCCAAGCTTTAGTTTAATCTCAGGTCAGGCCGCCGAGTGACCTTTAGATCATGTTGGTATTTGTGCTGTTATGCACTGTCTATGAATAAATTCTTTGGTGTCTTTATGGATTTAAGAAGTTATTGACCGGTAGTTCAGGCATGTTTGCAGCATTTAAATAATGAGCGGCTTTTAAATAACCAAATTATTTCTCGTTAGAAGCCAAGGAAGAGAAGCGTGGCCCAAGTCAGCCAGGCCTCCTCTCAGTGACTGCCCTGGGAGGTGCTCATGCTCCCTGTGTGCTCCAGGTGTTACAGTGAGGCAATGCCATTATTTTTGTGTGGTTTTCCTAATAATACTAACGAAACTGCATGGCAGGCTGATGCCTTTCCCTGGTCTTAAAATCAAGAGTCAAACACAGTTAGAAGAGAAAAGGGATTTTATCTTGGTATTTATTTTAAGGATCCTTAGGTGCACCACGTCCAGGTCGGATGCACCTCCATGCACCCTGCAATGCTCACCCCCAAAAGATCTGGTATCACATTATAGGTGTTACTAATTAGCAAATCTATCAAAGATTCCCCAGTGGCAGGCTCGAGTGAGCCCCCCCTCCCCAAGGAACCTTCCCCTGGCTGGTTCTATCTCAGTTTACAAAATGTGTTCTGGAGAGGACCTTGGGGTCTGGGGCACTCTGATCCCTGACTACAAAGCTTCTAAAATGTTGAGTCTCCCAGCTTGACAAACAAGGCCAAGAATGTCGGCAAAAAGCACTGAGAATACAGAAGTTGTAAAAGGTATGAAAGGGGTTTAAAAGAAAAGGCAAAAAATCATCATGACATCAGGCTGCTTCAGATCCCAGCCAGCCAAGGACATTTAATTTTTGCTGAAGATATTGCTCTCTGGGATATAAGAATTATGTTGGATTAAGGTTTGGGTGTAGAAAGATTCTGGACTTCTAAACTGCCCCCAAATTCCAGCCCTCTTTCTGGATCCTATAGTCAGAGAAATGGTCAGCGTGGAGGAGATTAATGCCTAATGTTGTTTAATTGTCGAGTGGGACGCTGGAAGTTGGGGAATCTAAAGAAGTTGATATCCAGCAGGAGAAGAGGAGGGAGCAGAGTGCAAACACCAGGCTTCTCCCTAATGGATATTAAAGCAGTTGGGGCCTGGAGCTCTCAGATCCAGTATTTAATAGATGAGCAGTAGCTGCAGCTGTCATGCTCTATAGTGGAACAGCACTATTACTATTTTATTACCTTTGATTAGTTGAAATTGTATCTTATAGCCAGCAAACCCCCCATAAATGCATTTACCAGCAGCTGTATTTCTGCCCAGCCCTGGCACCACGAGGAGCTGCTGCATTAGAGAGGCCCCATCCATCACACTCTAGATTTGAAGCAATATCCTCTCCCTAAATTAACGTCATCACCTCCTAACAGCTGTGGCCACCAGCTCAGGGATGCTTGATGAGCTTGTCAGTGTTTCCAATATAAATTCTGCCTTTAATAGATTTATTTGTAAGTTAGACCTACTTAGCTATAAAAATCTGCTCTGGGTTGGAGCTTGGCATGGAGGGCTCTCCCTGGATGATTTTCTTCACAGTCCTTCTGTGCTTGATTGAAAACTTTTTGCCAAATCCAGTCAAGCATAATAAACTTCTGGAAATAGTAATTAAGGGTCTTGATGGCCATGGTTTTGGCCAAATGGGTTCTTCTGGGGGGAGCAGGCAGAATCTATTTATTGATGTGATATTCTGTCTCCAAAGGGTGCTTGAATATCATCCTGCCCTAAATGGTTCATTGAGAAATGTAGGCCTCCTCTTCCCTCCAAAATATCAGCTCTGTTCCCTCCCCTGAGAGTGACAGAAATGGGAACAAGAAAATTTCGTGTGGGTTTAAAAAAAATGTGGGCCTATGTGTTCATCTTTGAGTTTAAAAACACTTCAAAAAGAAAGAATTTCTTTATTTTGGACATAGTGAATCATTTCAGCTTCTATTTTCTGCCCTTGTTTCTTGGGTGATGCTAAACTTAGAAAACTCAACCTGCAAATATGTAGTTTGATTTAGCTGGTGGAGAATTTTTGCTAAAATGCAGTTTCTCTGAAAAAATAAATATCAGTATTTAGTCTTTAGTTGATAATCTATCACCTGTTAACAGAAAACTTGTCCAACAATGTCCTAAAATGAGAGCTGGTAACAACCAGACACTCAGCAAGTATTTATCAGCAGAAATTTAAATATGAACACGTGATGACCAGATGTTTCCATTCTTATTGCAAGATAAGACATCTGGGCAATCTTTGTGTTTGAGAAGCAGGTGATTCATCAGTTCTTTTTGGTGAGTTTTCATCTTGGTGAAATAAATTTTCAGGCAGAATTCATGTACCTGCACAGAGAAGGTCCAGGGGATGCCAACCAACCAAATTGTGGTCCAGGCTTGTTCTTCCTGTCCTCCTGATCTGTGTTTCTACTCTGCAGGTTATTCTTTGTCAGGAGTGATCCAACTTTCCATGGAAGTGGGAAAAACTGCCAAGGCAGCGCTCGGCTTAGCTTCTCCTTCCCATTTATCTGCCTATTGTAATCTGTAATTAGGTGCAGTTTCCTCAAATGCTCCTGGCACAAACATTTTCAGGTCTACTTCAAACTCCATCTCATTAAAGCATCACGAAAAGCAGCACCTCGACACCCTTCCCCCGTCACTGTGTGATTGCAGCTGCTGCTTATTCACCCACCAAAGTTCTCCTGCACACGCAGCTGGGTGTGAGCAGCCTGGAGGGATGAACAATACCTGCGTTTGACCTCTGAGATCAGCCTGATGAGGGTTTGGAGGAGTGCAAATCCAGCCTCCCTTCTGCTCCTTGGAGCTGCCTTTAACATCTTCAAAGCATGTCAGCAGTGGAAGGAGGCATGATTCAAATAGTCCTGGAATACAAGGGGAAAATGAAAAATGGGGAGCTGTGCAGGAGCAGTAACACCATGTGCTATCAGCTCTCTTGAAACCTTGTAAACCTGTCAGAAACATTCTTGCTAATAGTCCGTAATACCTTGTTGTAGAAGTAGTAATCAGTGATTTCTGAACCAAACTGGCAATTCAGAAATGAGTCATTGCTCGCATTGATTTTTATTTTTATTTTTTTTTTATGTGGTCGGCATCTGTGTCAGGCAGTAACAGCAGCAGCAGCGCGTTCCCATCCCATTGTCACAGGCACAATTCAGGTCTCAAACAATGAGGCACGACTTTGACCTATTGCTATGCAAATTCCCTTCTAATGTGTGTTGATAATGTAGCAAAACATGTTTTGACTGAGATCTGAAAGGAAGGCCACTATTAGAGAGCTGTAACCGAACCGTGTAGGGCTGAAACTAACAATTTGTTAGGAGTTGCTTACCAAAACCTGCTCTTAAAAATTTCTATTAACAACAGACTTTCGGTCTAAGGAAACCTGTATTTTCTGTAAACACGACAGCATTCAATACAGATGGGCAAGAATATTGTGGGATGTGCGTGCAGCTGGAGATGAGGGATGTTTGCAGGTGTTGTGGAGGTCTTCTCCGTGTTTGGAGTGGCATTAAAGCACTGACAGTTCCCTCATTGACTCGGCATCTCTAAGGCTGAAAAAGCCCTTCAGGATCATCGAGTCCAAGCTGTGCCTGACCCCCACCTTGTCTCCAGCCCAGAGCTCTGAGTGCCACCTCCATCCCCTCCAGGGATGGGCACTCCAAACCTCCCTGGGCAGCCCCTTCCCAAGGCCTGAGCACCCTTTCCATGGGGAAATTCCCGCTGATGTCCAACCTGCCCCTCCCCTAGCCCAGCCTGAGGCCGTTCCCTCTCCTCCTGTCCCTGTTCCCTGGGAGCAGAGCCCGACCCCCCCCGGCTGCCCCCTCCTGTCAGGGAGTTGTGCAGAGCCACAAGGTCCCCCCTGAGCCTCCTTTGCTCCAGGCTGAGCCCCTTTCCCAGCTCCCTCAGTCCCTCCCCACACCCCTGACTCTCCAGGCCCTTCCCAGATCCTTCTCTGGTCCCTCTCCAGCCCCTCGATGTCATTTCCCATCTCTGGAAAGCTCCAGCCAGCTCTAATCCATCACTTTTCAGGGTTTCCTTCTTTCCCTGTAAAAGAGAAAATTTGAAATTTACAGCCCCCAACTCTGAACGCTGACAGGGATGTGACAGTCCTAATCCAGGACTAACATTTAATGACTTTTGTGCCTAAAAGGGAGAAATCCAAACCAGGAATGAACCCTCTGGGTCCTAAGCCTGGAAGAGGCAGAGGCTGAGGCCATGGGTTATTCTGTATCCTGTTGAGTCTCTTAGTGCTGTAGGGACAAGAGCAAGGTTAGGAACTCTACCACAGTTTGATTTTCTAAAGCCATTTTCCTGTCTGGCCAGAAGAGGTTAAACTCAGGACACAGAAACATTTTCTTTTAAAGGCTTGACAATGGCTTCATAAGGATTTCATGCTCTCCACCACCATTTCTGCAGGGAAAATCCAGTTGGTGTCAATATTTGCAGAGCTGAGAGTGGACCAGATATCAGAGATGGTCTGTGAAATGTTTGCAGTCCAAAACCAAACAGGAAGCTCCCAGGCCTGACACTGTAATGATAAAGGATGACATTCCTCCAGATGCTTGCCAGGAGAAAAGTGAAACAGAATAAATAAATGTTCATCATTTTTTCTTTGCCCTGAATAACAGTGATTATGGAAATAGATAATAATTGCAAAATATAATCATTAGGTTTAAAAGCAACTGTCATGTGGACCTGAAAAAGGTATTTTGAGGCTGCTTAGTGAAAAAGAAATGTTGTTAATTTTCTTTGCTTAGGATTAGTTTCTGGGGGAAGAGATAACATCTGAAATTCCATCTTGAATTACAGTACTCCTTCTGGCCTGTCTTTTGTGACTGTAAAAATGCACCTTCTCAATATAATAAATGAGTTATTTCTTTATTTCCACTCTGACACTGAACTGAAAACTACAAAAAATGGTAGAAGATGAAATAATTTTCTTATAATTTTCTTATTCAGGAGCCAGTGGATATTTATTTGGTATCCTGGAGATGATTAACACTTGAAGGGGGAGATAAAAAAAAAAATGACATGCATCTAAAAAAGAAAAAGAAAAAAAAAAGGAGAGAGTGGATATTAAGTCAGAAAATTTCTCCCCTTGAGATACTCCATGAAATTCCCATATCTTAACTCTAGTTTCTTTAATATAAATTTTCAGAAGGCTTGATCTTTCTGCGTACAGAGGAATTATCTTTTATTAATACAGCCTATTAAGCTGTGTGTATTGGGTTGTTCATATTGGTGATAGTTCCTAAACTTTTAAAATCATTTCTGGAACAGCTTTGTGGTGAAATCCACGGCCTATACATAATACATGATGGTGTGCTGTGGGCTGCAGATTTTAATTGGGTTGTAGTTTGGATCAGCTGGGTTCGTTACCCTTCAAGGCATCCCTTTCTAACAGAGCTCTGTTCCTGTATTCTTCTGTTTCCTCTCACTGCTGCAGCCACTGGAAGGGAATAAGGTTTGCTGTTGTTGTAAAAGAATTAGGAATTAACTCCTCCCCAATGCCCCTGCCACAGTTATCTGCTTTTTCACGTCTCCTGCTTCCTCCCTCCCGTGGCTGGGCTTCAGAGTGTGAAAAACGGGAATTTGGTGTTCAGAGAGTGCTCGGACTCCGCTGGGACTCCCACAGAAATAAAGCACATTAAAGGCTGCCAGGGACCAACCCCCAAGGATAAATCCAGAAGCTCCGAGAAGGAAAATGAAAGTTCTGTTGAAGCCTCCGTGTTTGTCCCAGCACATCCAGCTGGGGATAAGGCCTGGAATGATAAGCAGCAGATAGGATCAGGCCACAACGTGAACTTGTAACAAATTCATCTGAAATACATGTTTTATTTGCAAAGGGATGCTCCCTTAAATCAGTAGGGAACGTCCTAACCACAGCTTCAGAATTCAAAGTGTAATATATTTAATCTGGTTCTTGTATTTCTTTTTTACCTTCTGAAACACAATTTCCTGATATAAGGAGGGGGCATCTCTTCACTCTTTGATTATTTTTGAACTATTTGTTTTTTAATTAGCTTTTCTATTTAATTAGCTTTCCCACATCACACTCGGTAGTATCAGAATATTTGTGGAACAATCTGAACTCCCTCTGGTGGTCAGACAATACTTTTGGAGTCTTTTATATCTTAAACCATCAGTTCAGGGCTTTTTTCAGGGAAGGGTGGTTGTATCAATGGTTGCATACTTAACTGTGAATTTTATGGTATCTCTCATCAAAGTCGGTGATGAATTTAGCATTTAAAAATGTAATATGTCATAGAGAAAGTAACTCTAGCTGAATGACTGTGAAAAGAAATTAATTGTGCTCAAAAAATTTTATTAATGGATAATTTCTTACACTTTAGTCAGAATCCAAAGATAGTCATTTCCTACTGTGGTACCTCGTGCTGCAGCCTGTACATAAGGCATGCACAATCCTTACTCGTTTAACACCATATTTCTGGAACAGGGCGAGGAACGAGCACCACAATTTAGGTAAAAAAGATTTAGTTTGAAAAATAATTTCATAGGAGCTGTTAAAACCCTGTGTGAATGATCTGAGGGCAGTCCCGTTGGGAAGATCGGGTGCTGAACAAAATGAAATGAGTTGGTTTTGCCTGGAATATGGGATTTAGGAGGAGAGAACCATCTCAGGCACAACCCTGAGCAGTGGCACCAGCAGCTCCACAGCTGCCTGTTCGCTCCCCTCGTGCAGTGGGAAATCCTGTCTCGGATACCCCCGGCCTGCTGATGGGCAGGATGAAAACACTTCGCAGATGCTACAGCTCCTGCTGAGTCACTAAAACAGCCCCAACCAGCTCGGCCCACGCTGCTCATCCAACCCCGATCGGGGCTGAAGTGCAACAAACAGCCCTGGTAGGGTTTGGTGCTGCTTAGGAGATGCTCAGGGTGTTGTGTTCTTCGAGTGGTTTAAATATACCTCAAATGAAAGTGCTTCCTGAACTTAGCCTTCAGGATTTGCATGACCGCCCTGACCATTATCTGTGCTGAACAGAACCGAAGAGCTCGAACCAAACCTGCAATAAATTTGTGTTCTGACCTGTTGGAATGTGGCTTTACCAACAGTCTCTAAACATAAGTTAAGGCATCCGAGTCAATGAATGCCAGTCCTGTGTCTCTCAGAAGCACAGGATCATTAAGTGTGTCATTGCCTATCAATATCACAGCTGATGTCAGCAGATAAAAAAACCTTTCTGGGAATATCTTTATCCTCAGTGACATTTTCAAGCCATTCCTAGGCGATGGCTCCCTCTTCAGTCCTGCAGCAGGGATCAACATTCGTTTCTCTCGGCAAATAAAGTCGGGTTTTATATGAATAGTGGCAAACTCATTCATTAGCTTTTGCGAAGACATTTACTCCAGAAAAGCTAAACAAAATAATGTGCTGAACACTGGAAGCTCATGACTAAAATAATTTGCAGCTCTTGGACTCTGCTTCTCCTCCTTGGGTTGTTTTGTTTTGAGTGCTTTGTCTGGGATGAAATATCAGGTCTTTGATCTCCAGACTGATCTCTAGGTGAGGTTAGCAAAATAATTGAAATGGAGGAAAACACAGATGCTATAAGAAACTGATCCACCAAACAATACAGTGTGTATTAAACTGGCAGTAAAACAATTAGGAGGTGCACTCATGCAATAAGCAAACATTAAAAAAATCAGCACACAGAAACATCTAGAGCAGGGTGAGCAGAGTGAATGGAGTTAATTCCAAGCTCAGGATGATAATTTAGGCCATTTCATGAGCTCATCCTCGTGTTGTTTGACTAATATCAGCAGTTTGCTCCCATAAGTACAAAATCATGTTGAATTCTAATGGCCACTTAAATCATGGAAACAATATAATTAGAGTAATAAATACAACTTCATGTTTTCGTAATTAGAGTAATAAATACAATGCTGGGTTTCTATAATTTACCTGATTCTTATCTGCAAATTATCGTTGTTATACCCCAGCCCTTGAGGGCCCAGGGAATAGGGGAGTGAATAGAACAGAATGCACTGACTGTCCTCAAAGTTACCCTGATTCCAGAGGGGGAAGATGGGTGGGGAAGGGCTGGAAATGTCTGGGAAGGTCACGGTGGCTGCCCTGTGTCTGCAGTAATGGCAGAACAAGTGAAGTAATCATAGAATCCCAGAGTGGTTTGGGTTGGAAAGGACCTTAAGGACCATCCCATTCCAACCCTGCCATGGGCAGGGACACCTTCCCCTGGAGCAGGTTGCTCCAGGCTGTATCCAGCCTGGGGAGTTGGAATATAACAGTGGAGAAAACAGTGATAGTTTAGGAAAACTGCAGACTCTGTGAAATAAAGGATGTTCTCAAATCTACCAACACTTATACCCTTATTCCCTTTCAACTTCTATCCTGATTTTATTTCCTGTGAGGACCCAGAGAATGCTCTGGCATTTCCTCTTCCATAGTTAATATTCCTGTATTCCTCTGAAGAACTGGATATTTTACCACATCTCTATAATTTCCCATGCTGTGGCCAGGGCACTCTACGGAAAACCAGCAGCTGAAGCCCTTGGCACTGTGGCCCTTTCAAAAAATGAAGGTCCAAAAGGAGAAAAGAGCCACTGGATCACTGAATTCCCATTGATATTGGGATGGCACTGCTTCAGTGTTATCTACTTTTTAAACTACATTTTTAATGCAGTGAGAAATCACTGTTAGCTGAGGGCTGCGTGCTTGTGGGTTGGTTTATAATGTGTGAGGAGAGACAGGTCTGCGTGTGATGCCACACAGCTGCTCCAGAGGAATTAAAAAGCAGGGAAATGAACTCACCACATTCAAAGAGCTCTTTAAAGGACAGATATCCAGGGGACACTGCCACCCTCCATACCCTGCAGCTGTGGCAACAGACCTAATTCTGTTTATTGATACCCATTAGAGTGACATAAATAAGTGATGTTGTGCTAACAGAGAATACAGAATTCACTTTGTGATGTTCCAAATGTGCAGTCTTTTTTTTTTGGTTCTTTTTCTTCTTCCAAGTTCACCTGTAAACCCTGTGCTGCAGTACCTGACTCTCAGTGGGGCGTGTTTGGCACTCCTCATAAACACACTGACATGGTCTGGGGATGGAAGTGTTGCTTCCAGGGTAAATTCTAAATGCTCCAGATGTGCTGGAAGTGTCCAGACTAATTCAGATAATTTATGAACTGGGAGCCTGCCAGCCTTGGTGTGCATCAGTGTTATGTGGCTTTGCACCTGCTGCTGGGAAGTAACAAATTCATTAGGAAGTCCTGTGACTATTTTTTTCTTCCTTTTTATGCTGAATAAATTATTTCTGTATGTCAATGGACATAGTAGGCAGTGGGGTATGAAGTTATTTCATAGATGTTGGATTTTTATTCTCGAAGGTGACAGGAGAAAAATTCAAGTGTCCCACTCAACCATCCCTTGATGCTTTTGCCTCACCAGGAAATGATTCAGCAGTGCTGCTGATGATGCCAAAGCTTTGTTCAGAGAGTGATGCATCAGATGTTTTTTGGGTTTTATTTTGATATTTTTCCTTTTTTGCCTTCATTAACAGTCTGGTTGCATTTTTGCACTATCAGGGAAACCCCATCATTAATCTGTTTAAAGAAAATGATGACATCACTGTCTTCCAAGACAGATAATTATGTGTATTAATTACATAAAGGTGGTGTCATTGTCCCAAGGAGTCCCCCTGAAGTGTCCCAGGGGGTCACACTCAGGCACAGAACCTTCCAGCAGAACAGAGCAGGCCAATTCATGCCAACAATTATTCCAACCAAAATTATTCACTTGCTGCTGGAAAAACAGTGAATAATTTACTCAGTGTGTACTATTTGAAAAGCTAAGCAGCAGCAAAATAGCATGAAAACATTATTGTCAAAAAATTTATGAGATCACTAGTGGGTAAGAAATTATTCATATAAATCCTGTAGGATCCACTTCAAGAGCTCTAATTCAAGTTTTCTGAGCTTTTAAAATCATTGCACTGATTGATCAGCTTTTGATCACTGTTTATCTCGGGACAGGAATGGGGGGATCCTTTCTGGTGGGGCACAGCTGAGCTGCAGTACCCACATTTATGGTTTATTTCCTTGTTTTCCTTGGCACCATGGGCACAGAATTCCAGGAATAAATGCACAAGAATCTCCCAGCTCTGATCTTTTCATAGATTTCCATTCTTAGAAAGTGGAGAATCCTATGAAAGGACAAGAGCTTTTGGCTCTGCTTTAGGCAAAAGCTAAAATAAAAGAATATTAATAACAAAAATGGAGATACTCAGTGCTGGGATCAGTTTTCCTAGAACCCTGATCTCACATCTCATCCTGGGAGCTGGAGAGAAAGGGACACGGGGCAGATCTAAATTTGTGCAACTGAATTAGGACCCATCTTCCACTTGCTCTTTCTCCCTTGATGCACTGAGACTGGTTAGGGGCTTTTTGTTTGTTTTCATGGGATTTGTTTTTGGGGGTTGTTTCAAATTAGAGGATCAGTGTCATGGGACTGTCAAGAAATGCATCGAGTCAGTGTTTCTTGTGCTTGCAGGGGACACATTCACTTAGCAATAGGATTTTAGCCCCCTTTTCTCTGTCTCTGAGACCAATAATAAAGAAACTGTGCACAATAACCCCTCAGAGTGTTTCTGGGAAAAACCTTTATTTTAAGCCTAGGTTTTCACATAGCACAGAAATACAAATCGTGCACTTTGGTACCTGTAAAACAGGGGTAACGTTGTAAATGGGTGGGTTAGGTTGGCATTTGATTTGCATTTTGAAAGCATTTGTATCTAGTTAATGAATCAATTGGTTGCTCAAAGAGCACTTAGTGAGATTTATTGTCTTATCAAAGTGAAAGTCAGCAGCTAAATACCAGAGATGGCGCTTGCCCCTGCCAGTGTCACTGTGCTTGTGCCCACGCAGGAGTGGCTGCTGGAGAGGGCAGCTGTGGGCTGGTTGATGGATGAACACTGGCAGAAACCCCTTTAAAAAAGGCAAGACAATTGTACGTAAATAAAGTCAGAGCAAACACAGGTGTCTGAGTGGAGAATCCGCCTGATGGTCCCCAGATCAGAGATCCCGTTCACAACGGGCTTGGATTCAGGCTGGTCCTAAAGAAATGAGTGGAAGAGAAATTTCTGTACAGCATCGACTAAACTACCCCAAAACATCAGTCTGGTCTTGGCAAAAGAAAGCCAAGAAAGACTACAAAAGGTTTATAAGTTGTGCAATGTTTAAGAATTTTCCAGTGTTTTATTTAGTATAAAGATGTGTTGTTTTATAGAGAGCCTTGCTCACTATTCCCATTCCCACTTCCCATAGGATTTTGTTGTCTCCTGAAAGTATTTTGGTGGCTTTTCCTATCCAGGTTTGAAAAAAAGAAGTGAATCCCTTTCAAGGTCTGAAAAGTAACCTATTAAACGTCCTGACTCTTGGTTTTAAACTCTCTCCTACTTTATAGTTTCAGAATTCCCTTTGAATTCTCCTGAGACCAGAAGTCAGCTGTGCCTCCTCCCTCCCTGTGGTTGCTGCATCCCAGAAGCCTGTTTAGGGAAAAAATCCTCTCTGAGTTTTCTTTGTTTTCCTTCAAGAAATACGAGGCAGTCTGCCTTACTCTGCTTTAGTAGAACTCAGCAGAAATGGCATAATAAATTAGTATTTTAGTTCTGTTTGAAATGCAGGGGCTTCCTTGTTCCTTTCGCCACATCTGCTGCTTTGGGTTTCTGTTTTCTCTTGCTCTGCCATCTGCTTTTAACAACAGCAAGATTATAATTTTCAATTGTCGGTGAAATAAAATGCTTCAGGTGTTAATTCATGCTTCACTGGTATCATCCTCTGCTTTATCAGTGCTAAATATGGATCACTGTCTGACTCTGCATCCTTTTTCATTAGCCAGTTTAGTATTCTGGCGTGATTTGATTCACCTTATTGGACTGGAAATAATGGCCACAGTCTGATTTGTGTCTAAACCTAGACTACAGGGAGAACTGCCTGAACTTATGCATCCTAATTTGGATCCTAGAAATATTGCAGTAGCCACGTCCAGTGTTTCCAAGTTGTGAACTTAATTTCGGTTCGGAACAGCTCGTTTTCAATAGAAATAGAAATGCAATAGAAATGCCACTACTGCTCATTACTCCTTCCTTATATTTTGCAAATGGAAATTCCGCCTTTTACCAGGGAATAATAGACACAGTTTATTCTGTTTCTTACGTGGCAGAACTAACTCCTTTTATTGAGTGATTGCCACTGTCTGCCCCCAGTAATATTTCCCATTAATGGTCTATGTTTTGATGCACCTTCAGTTACATTGTGCTGCAATTATTTGGCACTTTGGGCTGCTGCAGGAGGGTTCTGAATAACCTGATCCAGTGGAAGCTGTCCCTGCCCACGGCAGGAGGTGGAGTGAGATGTCCTTTAAGGTCCCTTCCACCCCAAACCATTCCGTGCTTCCGTGATTTGAAGCTTCCATTGATTCACAAGCAACCACAGGTTGTCGTCTGTGCCATTAATTAGTTTTCCAAATTTTGTTCAATATCCTCACTCCTCCCTGCTTCCAGCAGCCCCATTTTCAGCTGCCTGAGCTGTGAAAATCCAGCTCCAAAGGACAGATTGTAAATCCTGCAAATCCTCCTGCCTGCAGTCTCAAACTCAGGATATCCAATGCATCCTGGATGAAGTTCTTGATGATGAGATTTGATCCTCATTTTCCAAATCCACCACAGAAAAACAGTTGTTTCCTCCACTCCAGCCTCTGAAAGGAATTCCTGGAGGAATGAGCTTCTTCAGGGTCAGGTGACAACCCCAAAATTGACCAAGACTGACAACATAAACAATTAAAGCTCAGTTTTTAGGGCAGCTTTGACAGTCATTTCCTCAGGTGCATGAGGACACCTCAAATACTGCTCATTTCTAAGTTATTTTAGATTTCAGGAGCTGGACTCTGGTGGGCCAGTGAGCTGCAAAGGCAGGAATCTCAGCTGCAGAGGAGAATCTCTGTTCCTGAAAAGTGGATTTCCAGAGAATTGCAGATAACTTTATGATGATGCATAATTTTTAAGGGATGCTGTAACAGACAACTCTGTTAACACTTATCCAGACTGTTGTGACTCTTTTTACAGGAGGGATACACTGTGCTAAATTTGGAACAAAGTGCCTTCCAGGAATGATTTTAATAGCCAAGATAAAGAGCCTGCAAGTTAATAAAAAGAGAAAAAAATCCCCTGGAAAACTGTTGAACATGAATGTCAACATTTTTAATGGATTGCATTTTTTATTGTGTGCTGCATGTTTCTGTCAGGGGAATATGATAATTATAAACTAGGAACAATAATGAGGGTTTGAATATTCATAGGCAATTAAAATAGGTCTCCGTGCATTTTGTCGGTGCCTGGGGGGAAATGTTGCTCATTTTTGAGGAATAAGTGGTTCACAATCCTTGGTGAAATATGTGGGGTGGAAATCAAAACACCAAGCAGGGTGCAGCACTAACAAAGTTCAGTTGATGATGGGGAAGGAAAAACAAATGTTTACAGCATTGATTAAAACCATATAAATGTGTAGCTCAGTGTTCCAATTGACAGTGGGTTCTCAAAATCATGGAATATCCTGAGCTGGAAGGGATCCACAAGGATCAGTGTGGAGTAAAACTAATGCAACTTAGGTTTTAACAGGTGTAGGGACACTCTCCATAACTCTGAACATTAAATGTCTGTTTAGAATCAAAGAGTAAATGCAAAAATACCCAAACAAATACGGAAAAAAGGGAATGACCCAGCAGAAGGTAAGAAAATAAAAGGGAATGTTAAAATAACGGGTGGATGTACATATTAAAAATCCTTGAAGCAGCACTTAAAGCTTTTCCCCACAGTTTTATTCTGGTACAGCTGAAAGTTATTGGATTCATCACATTAAATGGACAGTTTGGCTTTTAGAGCTTGTCAGATTATGAGCACATGATCAGTTTGCTGTTGAAGATGAATGAGCCACGTTTTTCAGGGATGCAGCCACATTTTCCAGTGGTTTTTCTAATATTGTGCTTATTTCTGAAACTCAAACAGGGATTGCTTCAGAATTGCTCCCTCTTTGGAAGTGTTTTCCTCAGGAGATCCTTTTTTTTCTGGTTTGGTGTTCAGGAAATATTGATGGCATGTTCATGTGCGGTGGCATTGAGTTGTCACCAGCCCAATTTTGTTGTCATGCGTGGCAGTGCTTAATGAGAACCTTTAGCAACTTCATCAGCAGCTTTGCAGGGGGGATGCTGTGGAAAGAAGGCAGCAGCAGCAGGGACATTTTGGCAGGAATTTTCCTGGGTCCGGGGCTGACAGTCCCCGTTGGAATGACACCTGGAGTTCTCCTGCAAACAATTCCTGAACGGCAAAAATGACAAAGAAAGGTGAAGTGTGATGTTAGCCTCGCCTCAGAGTTGATTGATGAGCTTGCAGGATGTGCTGGAGAAGAGTTTTCCCTGGCAGTTGCTCTCATCCACTCTGGAATGCTGTATTCCACCGGGGTGGCTTTAGAGCTGGGTCCTCGCCAGCACAAAGGGGTGACTGCAGTGGAAACTGATCTCAGGAAAAGCTCAGGGTTCTAAAGATAACCATAAATATTTACCATTGCTCCAAAGGAATTTGGTAGCTTTGCCTTGACTTTACAGCTCAGGAGGCTCGGGCAGAACTTGCACTCAGTAATTCCAAGGTGGTTTTAATTAGTTTCCTCTCATTACAGGCAGCATTCTGAAGCAGGAGACAAAACTAAAATGACAAAGAATTTTAAAAATGCCACACTTACTTCTGAATATTTCTGTGGTAGGATCACAGTCCCATTTGATGCCCAGGTGTCCTCACAAGAGATGGGCACCTGTCTGTGGGAGCTGTGGCTGCAGCCCCTGCGATCCCCAGCCTGGGAATGTTCAAGATGTTGCACAGTGATACAAACAGCAGAGCCTCAGATCTTTGGGCAGCTTTTTATCTTTGTGTTTGAAGTGTTTTTTCCTTAGATAAACCCAGTCTTAAAAACGAAGTGCAAAGGGATGAAATGATTGTTGTGTGTGCCAAGAATTTCACCTTTAAAAGAACTGTTTAATATTTTTCCCCCTGGGCCGTTCAGGCTGGGGCCAAGCCCAGCTCTGCTTTGGTTGATTGAGTTGTACCTGTGCCTTCCTTAACCCAGTGTGGACTTTTGCCTAAAGTTTTTCCTTTCTCTTTCTTCCTTTCACCCACTTTGACCCCAAGATGTGATTTTTTTGGCTTGTGCAGGTGATGCTGTGACACGAGGGAAGTGAAATGTGTCACTTGAGTCTCTCCAGCCCCTCAGTCACACAGCTGAAGCTTTTATTTCTCTTTTCTTTGTGGGCAGGTTCATTTCTTGCAGTGAGTTGCAGGTGAGTGTGACAGTGACAAATTTGAGTGCACGGAGGGGACACAGGCCCAGCAAACTTCGCTGTTCACCCTGAATTTAATGGATGGATCCAAACATTTGTTAAGTTTGCCTCTCCCAAACATGGAACTGTATCAGCTTTATGTCATCTTCATTTTCTTTGGTGCCCTGTACTCAGGAATATATCAGAAAAAAAAGAATTTCTTGAATTTTATAAATAGTGAATTGAAATTCAAACAGAAAAAGCATGCAGTTAAAGCATCCTTGATCCACAATTGGAGTATGAAAGGTTTTTTTATTTTCCTCTACCAACTTGCTTAATAAAGCCCAGCAAATATCCTTACAAACCCAGAGACTTCGTAATTGCTTCAAGAATTTTATTTCTAAAATAGCAAATTTGAATGTTTTGATTATTTTTTTATATACTTTCAGGGTCTCTGAAGCAAAATGAGCCCACGTATGTGAGATATTTTGGCATTGCCAAATTTGCATCTCTTGAAAAGAAATTATCAATAGGAGAACATTCCCAGCTCACTGTAAAGCCAATACAGAAGCATTATAAGGGTTTTTTTTTGTTCAGGTAACCAGTTGTATGGAAACAAGCATTTCCATGTCCTGTTTGGGTCTGTATTTAGGATATCCAGCAGTCCCTTTAGTGTGAAGTCAAGAATAATAAGAAATATATCCAGGAACCTCCGACCTGAGAACTGTGGGGAGGAAAAAACAACAACACAGGCAATGTAGATAGAAAAACTTAACCAACCCAAGGACTTCAGGTGTGTTTCAGTTTGCCAGGTTGTAATTTTTACTGGAGATGCCACAAAAAAGAGGGATCTCTATTAACAACGTGCAGTCTGTGTGCTGTTTTCAGCTTTCCTCCTTAACACAAAAAATGTAGAATTGAGTTATTACCAAAAAATATAAGCCAGGTCCAAACCCTGACAAACTGCTTTAATTTTGTTCCCTCAAACAGGTTCCATCATGTATAAATAACAAGCTTAAAAGCTGTGGCCATTTGCTGCACAACTTCTGGGAAGTCGTTTTCCAGCTCACCTTTCTTTGCCTACCACAAGCCTGAAATCATCTGCAGAGTCAACCTTTTACATCTCACTTCCAACTTTTCTCCTTGGCAAGGCGGCTCTGAGGAAATTCTCGTTTTGTCAG
This sequence comes from Ifrita kowaldi, assembly GCA_013398055.1. Classification (NCBI taxonomy): domain Eukaryota; kingdom Metazoa; phylum Chordata; class Aves; order Passeriformes; family Cinclosomatidae; genus Ifrita; species Ifrita kowaldi. The sequence goes on along the minus strand of VZRS01010050.1, from coordinate 375,037 downwards.
CAAAAATGGCATTGGCTCTCCGAGGAAAGAAACACAGAAACTCACCAGGGACTAATTTCTTTAATATATTAAAATGCATTTTTACATGCCAGGATATTACATTGTTCTTTGATGTCCCAGCATGTAGCAAATGATTATGGCTTCATTGTGGCTGTTTGCAAGATGATGAGTGATAAGGTAAGCTCTGTGCTTTCCAATTTTTTGCTTCTGCTTTGTGGTCCTTGATAAATAATTCATGGAGCAAAATTACTGTCCCAGAAAAAGGCAGTCTGTTTCATCAGCCCTTTCACACTTTATGGATTAACACATATAATTTTTTAATGTGCAACATCGCTGGAGTTTTGAAGAATAGGGAGTTTGTTGCTCTCTTTCACGGAATGCTCCAGCAAAGACTTCAGGAAAAACTGGGACAGCCATGAAAATGGTCTTTTAGGCCAAAGAAGAATAATACAACCAGCAGTTTAAATGGTGCTGGTGTGGAGACATTTTAAGTTTCACCGGGTAATAGGAGAACACGTGCGAAATTATATGAAATGGAGAAAGAAGGACTGAGAAGAAAATGGAGTTATTTTGAAGAGTTAAGTGGTGGATCCGTAGCTCCTGTAAATCCTCTCTCTTTCTTTCCTCTCAATAGCCTGATGCTGATTTTTGCTGGTTGCAAATTTGCCCAGCTGATGTGTAACAGGAGTGGGATCTGTGATGGAAACTGGAGGAAAATGGAGAAAACATTTTCAAGTCCTGCATGTTAGCAAGGCTTAACAACAGGCAGTTAAAGATGCTGTCCTTAAAAGCTGTTTTAAGGCAAAAAGCCAACAAAACATCAGTTTCTGAACTTTGTTCCTGAACTTGCCCCTGAGACCCTGCTGTGTTTTTTTTCCACCACGTTGTTTGTTTGAGGCTCTGAGTGTCTAAAGAAGAAACTCTGTTCATCTTCAGAGTATCTGAATTTCTCTTATTTACAGCTGGAGTCGTATTCCAGTTGTTCCAGTGGATCCAACTCTTCTCCCTGTCACCTGTGCTGTGGTTCCTCACCCCACAAATCCTCCTGGAAGGTTTTCTCCTCACCTGGCCCAAAGGTTGTGAGTGCTGCTGGTTTTTAACAAAGCAACAAACCCAACTCCTTTGGGCTTCCTGAAACTGAGCACTGGGCAAGTTCTGAAAGGAAAAAAAAAGTAACCTACTTTCAAAGGGTTGCATTGTGTGAGAAATGATGGCAATTGTTCTCCCAGGTATTAATCAGTTCTTTTTGATGTGGTGGTTAGAACCTATTTAAAAGGAAATTTCAAAAACTTGGGACCGATAGTCAGCAGACTGGGTGTAAACCTGGTCCGGGATGCTTCATTCATTCAGAAAGGGAATTTTTAATTTAAGGGAGCATTAATTCTGTCAAATATATAATGCAAAAATTAGAAATATTTTGGAAGTGTCAAAATAAGTGTTCCTAACATTTTCAAAAACCAATCCATATCTGTTCTGTTTTTATTTAAATGCATTTATTTAAAATGCAATCCCATAATATGTCCCTCATAGAGAATAAGGTCATCAAGGTTATAATAAAAACCCTTGGAAGAGCTACAATATTTTTCCCTCCGCCAACATTTGTTTTTATTCTTTCCTGCAGAGTATTTTAGAATTTTTATTCCAGTATAAATACAATAATGTTAAACACACCGATATTTCTTTACCAGTCAGTAGAAATATTTCTGTGTATAAATGCTCGAATTTATGAAACTGTTGTAGAGTTTCCATTTTGATTTATGAACATTCAGAACACGGATTAAGACCCTTCCTTTTCCTAAAGGCAGAGCACTGACAGATTTAAAAACTGAGGTATTTTTCAGTTCAGAATGGGATGTAGAGCATGGACAGCTCAGCCCCTGCAATGTCTTTGCAGCTCTCTGTTAATATCTCTGTTATGGAATCACGGCTGTAAATCTTTACATCAGCCTGCAGTAAATGGGGAAAGGATGAAATTTTTATGATGGCTGGTGTGAAAGATGGGTGGTAGGAGCAATAATAGGATGGTTCTGGAAGTTGTTTCTGCCGGGAAAAGGGAAGGTGTTCCTCTCGTTAATCCATTCCTTGTGGAAATGAGAAGGGAAGCCATTAAAAGGAAAGGCCACATGCCTGAGGGCTGAAGCTGAGCAGTTAATGGTTGTCCTCCAAGTGCAGCCACGATGGTTAATTCTTGCTAAGGTTCCACTCATGTCGCGGCTGGAAACAGCTGGAAATGAGGATAATGAGCTGAGGAAGGCTTGAGGTGAGACGGGGAATGCAGATCGCACTGGAGATTTGGTGTGGGATCCCAGCAAGAGTTCATTCCCTGTGGCAGGAAACAATGATGGAAAGGGAAGGGACCTTAAAGCCCATCCAGTGCCACCCCTGCCGTGGGCAGGGACACCTTCCACTGTCCCAGGTTCTCCCAGCCCCATCCAAGCTTCCCTTGGACGCTGCCAGGGATCCAGGGGCAGCCACAGCTTCTCTGGGCACCCTGTGCCAGGGCCTCCCCACCCTCACAGGGAACAATTCCTTTCTAGCACAGCAACACTAAATTATCTTCTCTTTTTTATTTTAAACCACTAAAAAATGTAAAAATGCTGCGTTATCTATACATCATTTTCTGTATTTTTAAGCAGACACTGAACAAGGTTGTGCTTTATTCCAGATGCATCTAGGCAGGATTCCAATGAGGGATTTATTTAGAAGAAAGACATTTTATTTACAAGGCCTTCAGGATGTGTTCCACTTTATGGAAAGAAATTAATGTAATTTTGAAAACTAGAGAAAATAGCTGTAATTGCACGGTGCATGTAATGGGATTCGTGTGACAAAGCATCTGTCAGGGGATACAGAACCCTGTGGAAAAAGGTATTTTCTGAAATGGATGGTTCCGTGGTGCTGCACTGCTTTTACTCAAGTCACCAACTCCAGCCCAGCTCCAATCCTGCAGGAACAAGGAGCAGCAGTTCTACACGTGCCTTGTTTATGTTGCATTTATGACTCCATGATCCATTTTTTTTATGGTTTATGGCTTTGGAAGCTGTGATCACATCCTACCCCTGTCTCCCCCATAAAATTTGTTCCCCTGAGCAGCTGTTAGATTGCTGCTTTAGGATCTATATTATCCGTGTTATCCACTTAGGGCTCCGTTTATTATTGCAGTGATGTCAGGGGTTCGCTTTGTGCCTCTGGAGCTTTCTGCAGTCATTAATTTCTGCACTGCAAATTTGTTTTTAATCATGTCAGGACAAGCAGCAGATGAATGGCCTTTGCTGGAAAACATCTGTATTCCATGGCTGGATTGGCAGGAGCTCCCCTCCTGCTGCTGTTTTACTTTATCCTGTTAAATAACTCAGAGTTGGAAACAATTCTGAAACGTTGTGGTGACTTTGATTACCTTGCAATAACCAGAACTGCTCCAGAACTTTGAAGGGCGGAAATTGGATGCTCTGCACCACTTGTTTATTATTTTATTTGACTTTGATCAGGCTCTAAAGGTGTAATAAAATGAAACATGAGTAAAACGCATTAAATAACAAATATTTGATGTTGTGAAGCTCAGGCTTGAAACATTTGGGAATTCTCTCAGGTTTCCCTTGCTGGGGAGCAGAGGCAGAATGGGTGCAGAGCTCTCTGTGGTGGCTGCTGGAAAGCCCTGCTTGGAATTAAGCCACAGCTTCAACTATTTCAAGGATAATTTCAACTTAAAGGTGAATTTTTAGTATATAATTTTGATCCAAAATGCTGATTTATATTTTTCCACTCACCAGAATGTTCAGCCAGTCCAATTTACTACTGTAACAAACTTTTTTTTAAAGTTTTCTTAAAAAAATTCAAATATTTGGGATCCTGTTGATATTTCATTGGCAAGTTCAAATATCAGCCAATTTCTGCTGAGGGGTTTAACTTTGTTCTTCTTGTTTTGAAATTAGGAAATGTCTCTCCACATTTAAGCAAAATTTATTGCAAGTGACTAAAAGATTTCTGATCTTAAAAATGTTACTTGAATTCAGACTTAAGAGGAAACAAGGAATTTTTCTTTTCTTTCAAATTTTGTGTTGTAATGACAGTAAGATGTACCGATAGGATTTTTGGTTCAAAGACGTTTTTTCTTAAAGCCTGGGATTGGTTTTGGGTTTAGTAAATATAAATTAATTTTTTCAAGGAAGAAAAAAATGGGAAGTCACTTAAAGATGGGAAGAGAAGTGTTATGGAACTGGGTTTGTGTGTCGTTTATGTCTTTCTTTATTGGAAAATCAAAAGAATAATTGAAATGAGATACATCTGCTGAAGAGGACCTGATTAAATCCCAAATATTGCACTTGATCATAAAGCTTGACCTAAAGTTGGCCAGAAATTCTCTCATCATAATGACCATTATTGTCCAGAGATTTCTTTTGAGCTTCAAGAAAATATAACAGGTTTTATGATGTAATAACTAACGAATGTTTGAAGAAGGGAAATCTGCTTAAATATCTTGGTTAGAGACTAAAGCAGCTCTACAGGTCTGCTGTAAAAATCCTAACAGGGAATTTACTTGCTGAAATTATGGACCTTGATATTTGAGTCACTGATAACATCCTAAGTCAAAAAGATACTAATCCTTGGAATCGTGGTTAAAAAAACTATCTGGCAAAAACACGAACAAATAGTAATGGTTGTGTGTTTTTTTATTCTCCTGGCTACTCAAGGAGTAGCCTTTAATTATGATATGGCCCTACACAAAAGTAGAGGCTTCACATTGTTGATTTATGTTGATAAAATCAGTTTTGACAGGTGTTCTATTCAATACTCTATCCGAGGTTCTGCTCACCACTTACACAGGGGAGCTGAGAGAGGCCATTAAATATCTGTAGAAGATGGTTTCTTTGGAATTAAGTGGATTCAGAAGGCCCCATTTGATCGAGTAACTTTCTAAGCTTGGGTTTTTTTGGTTTTGTGTAGTTGTTGGGGTTATTTTTATCTCAACATGATTTGACAAGATGAATTCTTACTTTGTAATTATGTCTGTGCTAAATTCATTTTCCACAGATCATAATTCTTCTGGGAAATCCACTGTGTCAGGAGGAGTTTTCTGGTTAACAGATATAACTAGAGCTGGCTTTGAAATGTGTGAAATGTTTCAGTCCAAAAACAAATTAAGAGCATTGTGATTGCATATTCGAGTAACATCTTTAGCATCACATTTCATAAAGAGTTCTAGTTTGAAATCTACTGTCACTTGCAAAAGGAGATGTAAAAGAATGGGAAAACACCTCTGGCATCACACAGTTATATCTAAGTAACTGAATTTATCTTAAATACATGAAGATTATACTTTGCAATCTGTCATGGGCTTGTCTCTGCAACTGAGGGACATACTTAGTTTCTGAAAAGCAAAAGGCTGGTAAGGACTTGCTTTTTAAGAACATAATGCCAAAGGTTTTTCTGGCCTTAATTTAAATTTTGATGCAATCAAGTCCTGTCCTTTTCTCACCAGAGGCCTGGCAGAAAGTCTGTGACTCTGTCACCCTTCACCTCAGTGGGGCGGCTTTCTGGGCTTTCCTCTTCTCATGATTTCTTCCAGACACACTTCCTCTCATCTTTCTCTGCTGGAGCCCTGTCCCAAAATCTAATTCTCAAGAACCCATCAAGGAGGGATTATTTTATGTATTGACTTTCATATTGATGCTTATACATGAATTTTTCAGCTGATACAAATGGAAAAGGATTACATAAATTTTATCTCTGAATTAATTTCCTCTCGCTCCCCCATTCATTCTTGATGTTCTTTAGAACATGTCAAGCCATCTAACATCATTTTTCCATGGGTCAGAAACATCTCTAGAGAAGCTTTATGTCTGAAGCCCTGGATATAAAAATGTTTGCCGCATTTGTGACCCAAGGGAGCAGCACCAGCTCAGCAGGGTGGGCTGGGCTCCAGGACAGGTTCTCCAAGCCATTCCCAGCTCCCTGCAGTGCTCTGCACACCTCCTTGCAATGCTGAAAATCCCCAGAGCTCTTTTGTCTTGAACTGGATGTAGTTTGGCAGAACATGTTTTATATCAGCTGTAAAGCCCTGTGGAGTGGTGATAACCTGCTCAGCTGTCAGGGAACTCCTATTTCACAGCGCTTTTAGGTGGCCAGAACTGTTCATTCATAATCTGTGAAATAGTGCTGGGTGTAGGGGCTGCTTATGCAGGTGATATACAGACTCAGGATTTCCAGATGGGGTGGCTGAGACACCAGCGCCTCGACCATGCAAAATGAGAGGACACCCATCATCATCTGTTTCGTATTTTGTGATAATGTGAAAAGTTGGGGTTTTTCAAAAGTGGTAGCACTGCCTGTGAAATGAGCAATCAAGAAAATCTCTGTTTTTCCCCCCTCTTAATGAGACAGATAAATCACTTCAAACTGGGGGAAGTGTTCTGTACCGCAGATAGAGAACAAATGTTTGCAAACCAGATGGATGACAAATTTCTCTGTTTTATAGCTCATCATACCCCAAAATTGAAGCCTTTATGGCTGGTGGTGTGGCCATGAGGAGGGGAAAACATCCAGACCTGCTTGGGAGCTGAGGATAAATCCAGGGAAGCAGAGAGCACGTATTTCTAGGAAAGGGAACATAAAGAGTCTCTGACCCGAAACACCAAGTGCTTGGTTTAGACACACTTCATTTCTGAAGGTTTCAGCTCACACATTTTTAGATCTACTGTTTCATCATTGTGTGAACCAAAGAAGATTGTCAGTGTCTAGACTACATCTTCCACACAGTCGTGTCTGTCTTGATTAATGACTGAAATCTGCAGATGAATTGCTTGGATTCTGTCCTTGAGAGCTGCAAGAGGAAGGTTGCCAGCAGAAAACGCTATTTCTTCCTGTTAGACGTGTTCCTTGAAAAAACCGATCTTCTTCTGTAGTTACTGAAACAATATTTCTCTTGATTTTATTGCCCATTTCTGCCTTTTCCTTGAATAAATGTGTCCAGCTCCCATTTTTCAAGGGGAAGGCATAAAGAGGTGGAGCAGTTTGAGTATCACCTCCCCGAGGAAGGCCCAGGCTCATCACCAGGCCTTGGCTGTGGTCTCCTCAGCCAGGCAGAGTAATCCCACCAGCCATCAAACCCACTGATTGGAATTTGGGACAGAATCTCTCCAAAACCTGAAGATTTATTGAAGAATAAAACCCCTGAAGCTTCCAGCATATCAGAAACTGGTACTGCAGTGGCATGAAATGGGTAAAGATCGTGTTGCCTCCCCTATCCCATAAATTTGTCCAAGGAATAGACCCTTCCCTGCAAGCCTCAGTTAATCAGGATGTTTTAACCACTGCTTTCTCAATATTCTGAGTCTTTTTTTCAGGGTGAATATAAATCATTCTCCCAATACAAGCAGATTTCAGTTAAATGTCATGTTCAGATGAATTATAATGATCAGGGAAAAAATACACTACAGGAAAAAGGTCTGGAGAGGAAAATTCATATAACGAATTCATTCCAGGCTTGTGTTTTGGAATTAGATGACAAAGTAGGAAATAGAAAAGTGAACCTGTTCTTCACGATGGAGTAAGTGGTATTATTCCGGAAAACCAGTGGAGATGGCAAATATAAATCATGGAATTTCTAAGCATTTACATCCAGAAAAGGAATGTTAGTGTAAATCTGCTACCACTGTTAATATTTTAAGGATGACTTGATTTAGCCTTTTTCAGAAAAAAACCAATTAAAGTTGTTTTTTTCTTGGTGAAATTAACAGTCAGAGATCAGTAATGTTAAAGAATTATGGCAAACTTGATTTTTGTAATTGTGTAGAAAAAAACCCTTTCTGGATAAGAGATATTTCAGAGTACAGGTGGAAATACTCATTAGTTTGGACCAAGAAATAATTTGTGGCTCTTTACTTACAGTCTGGTCTTTTATTACTGAAATGTCAGATTAAGAGACTTATCATTCATTGCATGGAATACATGGGGATAAAGTCAAAAACAGGAGTTGGTGGTTTCTCTGTGCACCTCTGAGAACATTCTTGTGAGTAAAATATCTGTAATACAAATGTAGAATCTTGTGCTGACTTCAGCTAAGAAGTAGTTGCAGATATTTCCCCAAATATACTAATTTTGAGTCATCTCATTGCTAACAAATATGGATAGAATGTTATTTACTTGTTGATTCCAGGGAGAAAACACTGCCCCACATTTCAGACATGAATATTTTATGTAATACTAAAGGTTTAATAGAAATCTATTAAAAGGGCATGCAGGCAGATCACCACAGATATTCCTGCAGATGTTTTGGTGTCAGATACGACTCAGTACGAGACCCAGGAAAGCTGCAATTCCAACCAGTGCTCTCCTCTAATTTATAACACCTTTGTGCTGTCAGTTCCCACCTAGCAAACAGTAATAAAGCTCTCAGATAGAAGATTAATGAGCATAATTCATGCACCATTGGACTGGAAATGGGATGCAAACCTGGAGTTCGGGTACTGCAATTATAGAAGGGAGAATTGCAAATGTTCTTGGGAATGTTTTAGTCTGACTTCCAAACTTTTACCAAAGTCGTTGCTCTTCGGAAAAAAAAAAAAAAGAATATTTTAAGATTTCTACTCATGGAGGATGTAGATTTTAATTCTCTTAATTATACATGAGGGTTATGTGTGTGAATATGTGAGGACAGTTGTGCCTGTCACTGCATTCCCCTGAGCACCAATGTCCCAGTCCTGCCAGGACTTCTTGCCTCCCAATCAAACATTAATGAAGCAAGTCGCTGCTCTGGAACTGCTTATCACATCTGCTTTTAAATATTTCACATTAAAAATAGACCAGAAATGTATTTTCCATGCTTTCTAATGATGTTTTCCCTCATTTCCCCTCATTTAGTGTATCAGTTTTGAGTGGGAATTTTACTAATCTGCCATTTGGAGTTTTAAGGATGAAATGCTGGAAGTGGGGATGTTTCCACCTTGACCCTGCTGATTCAATGCTGTGAGAGCTCTGTTTTCATACACATTTTGTGGCTGTTGGCTGCATTCCTGCTCTCCTCTCTATTCCACTCTTTAGTTGATCCTTTCCAGAGCAGAACACACACAGCTTGATCCCACCCCAGGACAGTTCCACAGGTTGTACTGAACTGCTCTGCATCCAGGTGATTGATCCCCACCATTGCCCTTTTTTGTTCCCCTTTTATTCCTCCACTCTCCCTTTTTTATTCCTCCTCATGTCAGCATTAACAGCTAATTATCCTCTCAGATACCTCTCATCGTAAAAATATTCAAGTGTGGGGTTGAGCACGTTCAGAACTTCTTAAACTTTTTTTTTTAGCATTTCTCTACGTGTGGAGGGAGAATAAATAAGAACACAGGTTTTTCATTAGGGCTTAAAAAATGTGGCCCTCCTTCCCTGGATCCATTTGAGTGCTGTCCATGAGTTTCCAAGGCAGAAATTTCCAGGTTAATTCTCACAGCAGAGCTGGGACTAACTTTGGCTAAATCTTGAATTCTCCCCAGGCCTGGGAAGGCAGAAACATTTGTCTTCTATTACATCATCTCAGTGGATAACTTTCTGCATGGTGACAGCTTATTTTCTTTTGATTTTTGTTGCAAATATTCTGTCAGAGATATTTAAGAATCTTATCAATGTTCAGTGGGCTCCATAATCCCATTACACAGGAATCATTGCTTAGTAATAACCAGACAAGCAATAGAAAAATCAATAACTGTTCCAAAAGCACAGTCTGGGCTATGAAAATGTGCTTTTCCTTTTCATAACACTATTAAGGATGGTGGAGCTGATTTTGGTAGCTCTGTCCTACACATCAATCATAACCTTTCTGTGAAAGATAAACTCACCAAAAGCTGCACTGTAGTAGGAAGATGGGAAAGGGGAGTTGTGCTGGTGTAAAATCCTCCCTGTTGAATTTTTGCCACCGTTTGAATCAGCAGATTTGTTCTTTTTGTGTGTAAATGGTTCTGCAGTACTAAAATCACTCACTGAGAGGCTACACCTTGCTTTTAGCTGAATTAAAGAGCATTAAGTGAAAAGAAAACAGATTGATCAGCATCAAATCAGCATCTCAAAGGCAACAAAATATCCACCTGTGCAGAGTTTAAATGGCTGCACAGGTTTCTGTAATGTCAAGGAAGAGAGTGAAGGAAATTAAACCCAAGTTGGAAGGGACCTTAAAGCCCATCTCATTCCCAACTTCCACTGTCCCAGGCTGTTCCAACCCTGTCCAGCCTGGCCTTGGGCACTGCCAGGGATCCAGGGGCAGCCCCAGCTGCTCTGGGCACCCTGTGCCAGGGTCTGCCCATCCTCACAGGGAACAATTTCTTCCCAATAGCCACCCTAAATCTCTCCTCTTTTAGTTTAAAACAGTTTTTCCCCTTGTCCTACTTGTTAGAAGCCAGCACGTTTTAAGGGCTACATAATTTTAACTGCTTAATAATAGAATAAAAAGGCTGTAATTATTTTGTTAAATTTTTTTTTGCTGCGTGTGGCTCTTAATCAAAATGATTTCTTGCTTGAAACTTTAACCATTAATTTATGGTTAATGCTGAGAGGGATAAAGTTTTTTCTCTTGTCAAAATCAAATTTGTTTCAAACAATAATGAGATTGTCACTTTTCCTATTTTCCCTTTGCTTCCTCTTTTGTTTCTCCAAAATTAATGTTTTCTGATACCATTGTTAAATACAAAATCGAGCTCACAGGAACAAAAAATCAATCTCATTAATTACATGGCAGCTTTGTCCAGAACCCATTATCATTAATATCTTATTTTCCACTGTGCATTTCACATGGATTATTTGCATTCATAGACATTCAATAACAAGTGGTGGCTGGGATGGGATGTAGAACAAAAGTGACAGTGACCTTCTCATGGACAATAGAATTCTGATAAAGAAATGGGGAGGTCACCACTTAATGACAGATCTCAGGCTCTCAGTTCCAAACTGGCAGCAGATCCACAGCCAATGGCTTTGGCTTTGGGACAGCATTCCATGGGCTTGTTTAGAGAACACCTCTTGGGATCCTCTGGATAAATTACCCTCAGCAAAAATATTTATTTTTTTCCTTCTGGTCCAGTTTTTTTGGCATGTTTTTTTTGGTTTAGGGGTTTTCTTACACTGATCTTGACTTCTCCTTTAAACGCACAGCACCTGATATTTTTAATTAGCACTTTTGTGAAATTAGTGCTTGTGTGAGTAGGGGTGGTAGAGGTCCGAAACCATTTTCCCAGGTGCCACAATCAGCTGGAGAGGAACTAACATTGCAACAAATAAATTAAAGTAAATTTGCACAGTAAATTTTCTCTCTCTCTGTCTTAAACCAGCCCAGACCCAGAATGGGCAGCCAGTAGCTGAATCTTGCTATTTACAAAGCTGAGAACTTTTCTCAAGGGAGTTCTTGCAGATTTTGTTAATTTTAGGGACATCCTGTGGCACATGAGGACATGAGGCTGCTGTTATCCCTTCCCAGGGCTCCGGGAAAAGCTGCTCTGGGGCTGCTGCAGGACAGAGAAGCTGTGCCCCAGCTGCCTGAATCTCCCAGCGAGCTTTCCAGCTCGAAGTGGAGTGAGAAAAATGATCTGACAGGTGTGAATTCAGAGTCAGGGGAGGCTCTTCTCCACTGCTTCCAGGATCTACAGCGTGGATCCTCTGCTGACTGAAATCCCAAGTTAAAAAAAAAATCATTTGTGCTTTAGGTTTTGTGGTTTTTTTTAAATATTCAAGGAAGTCTAAGGCAAAGACCTGGGGTTTGTTTTCCCTTAGTTCAGATGCCAATATACTGGATTTTATATTTTTTTCCCAGTGTCTATTGTCCCCTTTTTTCTGATTCTTGCTGTTTACTATTCATCTCATCAACTATTTATATTAACACATTTTAAATGCTCTTTTTTTAAAACATTATGTTTATATTTTACCCAGTTACATCCAAAGTAGATGTATTTATCCAAAGCAAATATACTTTTGGTTCCACGTTGGTGTGATTGTGACAGAAATGTTATGGACTCTATCCCATCTTCAGAAACCAAATTCTGTGGAAAACACTGAAATATTTTTAGTAGAACTTTTGTAAAACAGCTCCGGACACCACATTTTGTGAGCTTCCTTTAAAGACTTTCTAGGAGGACAAAATTCCTTCCTCCTCCTTGCAAAGACAAGATTTCAGTTGATAATGGTGATAATAGCCACTAATAATGGTCACACACGCCCTTCCTTCAAATGAGTCATTTGGATTTAGAGACCTTCAAATACTTTGATCTCCTGATTTACCCAACAGCCAGCAAGGTTAATGCTTAATAAAGTGAGATGCCCTTTTTATAATCACTTCATTAAAAGTCAGCAGCACAAGGTACATTAAATTAAAGTGTTTGTGATATGGGATCAATTTGGTGCAATCCCAGAGGTCTCCCTGGGCCTCATAAAGAGCTCTCTACTTTGAACACATCTCTAAGTGACCCATGGAGAATTTCTGTTCTCTCTAATTTGAGGAATTTAAATTGCTTTTATTGCCTGCAATAGTGGTAAGTACTGAATGAGGGATAAATTGTCCTGGAAAGGAATTAGGCTGTGGGTGTACAGCTTTCATAATTCATACCCTTGCAGCATTCAGAAAATCAGCTAGTTGTAAATGGGAACAAAATCAATAATCCCATTCCTTAGGAAAATTTCCTTTTGCCTCCTATAAGTGGGTAGGATTTGTAGAGGTGTGAATGAGCATATTTTGGATTATCCACGAATTGAGGTGAAAGATCAAATCTTGATTTCTTGGGCCGTACTAAATCCTTACACCTTATAGTTATTTGGACCAAAGCTCTAAAAGCTTTTAGTGCCCTGCTGTTTGCTGATCAGTTGCCTCCAGGTGCCACAGTAGTTTTTCTAGCTAAGGTAAATAAAAAGCAAAACCAAAACCATTTTACATGTTTCACATTTTTACATGCCTATGGTGCTATTGTGGTTACTGGTTATTTTTGAAAATGTAATTCAAAGATGCTAGCAAACATTCAATAGAATCAATGTCTGCCTTCATAGCTCTGGTCTCAAAAAAATTAAGGGTTTTTCCTTGCAGCTGGATCATTTTTTGAATCCTTTTTGGAGCATTAAAAGAAAAAGCTGAAGTACAAAAGCATCTCGCTCACGCATGGCTTTGTGAACCAGGGACTTTCTCAGTCAGGATTTGACATTTATGTGCCTGGAGCATCAAGTTATCCGGCGAGAGTTTGGACACTGAGTAGAAAGCAGAGGGCTGTGGTTACTCCACAGATGCTCTCAAGTGCAATGAACCTTTTCAGCCTCTGCTGCTTCCATCACCAGCAGTCATTGACACCTGCTGTAATTAGTGGTGTTATACACGAGGATTGGGCACCTTCCTTACACAAAGTGAGAGGATTTCTCTCCTCTCCTCTCCTCTCCTCCCCTTCCCCCTTATTCCTGCAATTACAGTCACTCCAGGTGCCACCCAGCTCCTTTTGGATGTTTCCTACTGGAAGCCCTGGATGAGCAGACCTTGCTTTGGCCTTTTACATTTTCCACTCCCTCAGTTATGACTGGGAGCTGCAATTTATCAAGCACACAATGAGAGCTTATCAAAGTCTTGTTTGGGTAGAAGAAAGAGGAACATTACCCTCAAGAGATAAATCTTTCATTAAACTTTACAGAGACCTTAAGCAGTCTCTACCCTATTTATCTTCCCTGTCTTTCTTCTTCATGCTCCAGCTGCCAGTGTTTAGAAAGCAGCACAGGGCAGAGAGCCAAAACAGGAGCTGATTTCCCAGCCAAGTGGAGAAACTTCCCCTTCCATGCTAACACTGGACTTCATCTTACGAAAAAACTTTTCAAATTGCCTTAACTTTCAAATTTTGTTTTCCTGTCATGAAATTGTCCTGTACAGGAGCGATATTTTTAGGACTCAAAGAAGGTCAGGGAAAATATTCACAGAACGCAAAAGATGAACGTGGTGAGGAGTAAATTCATCTAGTTTGGTTTTTTTAATAATCTGTCTTGTTTAGGAACTTAATGTCATTTGCTGTTTTGTCAGGTAGGTATTGGAATACTAAGGAATTGGATAAGGAATTTTCTCAGTTGGATTATGTTGGAGAGGAATTACAGAGGCTATGTAGGTATTGAAAATAAAAGCCTTCTCACCTCAGCTTCTGGGAAAAGACAGTGATTATTTTATATATATATATATATAAAAAATGTATATCTATATTTTTTTAAAGTAAAATGCTTTTTTTTCTCTTTCTCCCTTTTGAAAAGATGTTATCGAATGAGAAGGAAAAATATAAATAAATTAGACAAGAGTAAGGGTTGCAGGGGAAGCAAAATTGTAGAGCTGTGACTTGTCAAAAACCATGGTTGTGATTAAATATGAATTTGATTCTTGGCAGGAAAAAAGACACAATATTTGTCCAGTCCTGACTTGGGCAAGGCTAAAAAGCAAATTTTCTTTTAGGTCTATGAAGTTTCTTCTCCTCCCATGGATATTCTCAGCAGGGAAACAAGCACGGTGTGAGCTGCCTTGGGGAGAGGTGGGATTGGGATGAGATGGGCTCTTTCCACCGGCCACAAGGACCACTCCTGATTTCCCACTAAAACTCAGATTTCTGTGTGGTTCTCCTCATTCCTCTTTGCACTGAGTCCAAGGTGCTGGTGCCTGAGAGGGATTGCAGGAGCTCCCTCTCCTCTGCTCACTTCTGCCAGCTCTGATCAGACCCCTGATGTGGACAATTCCCAAGCTAATGACCTTTCTTGGGGAAATTTATTTCCCATCCTCTCCAAAAATGATGAAATATTTCATGGACCTGTATCTTGCTCCAACATGGGCTCTATAACAAGTGTCTGAAATTATACTGAGTTGATTAATTATTCTGTCATGAAGTTGAATGAAATTACAATTCTTTTCAAAGTCTCCTCTTTTTCTCTGTTAAACAGTGATTTATTCAATGGCTGTAATGTGCTCGGGCCAAATCCATTTAATGTTGTTATATCTATATTGAAATCCCCTAATTTATTCATAAAAAAGAAGGTGCTCTCCCTTTTTGTCAAGGATTTCAGGCAGAAGACAAGTGAAGCTTGACCTCTGCTACAGCACTGAGCCTTTTCAAAATATCTAATAAATTTTAATATTTAAATTCAGAAACATTCAGTTTTACCAAAAAAACACCATAAGTAAGGGTTAACAAAGGATAACAGATATTAAGTAATTTTCAGCACTGGTGTCCAAAATACCACATTTATTTCAGCAAGAGGAATTCCAAGGGTCATAAGCATCAGTTCCTGCAAAGTCAGACTCAGGAACGTTTTAAAGTGAGGGTTGTTCCATGGGGTTTCTCTTGTGGTCTCTGTTTTCCCCAAATTCACTCTGCTCAGGAGTTCAGGGAGTTGAGTTAGAGCTGGAAATTGGGTTGGGAGTGCCACAGATTCAGGGGGAGCAACGTGAGCTTTACCTTCGGGCTGCCCTTGGTAATCCAGAGCCACAGAGGGCATAAAATAATTCAGAGTATTTCTACAAGCAGCAGCTGCAGAACAGTTGAGATGAAGCCTCTCACTTTTCTTTTTTTTTTTCCTTTTTAAGTGGCTTTAATGCATTTTTAAAGTGTCCTGACACAAAAACGCCTTCCAAAACAGCATTTCAACCCTGACTCCCTGCTCTCCCTGCACTTGTCAGGATATTTCTGAGCTAGTTGTCGGTCTACTTAGATAAAAACATGTCATTGTGTGTTGGGTTTTTTTTCGTTTTCTCCTCTAGCTTGCCAGGTTTCCTGGCCAGTGCTTGTCTCCTGGACGGCTCTGTAAAATCTTTCCTCTGTCAGCTGTTGTTGTGAGTGTTCCAGAGAGCCTCTCATCCCAAAGAGCAGGTAGGAATGGGGATATTTCTGGAGTTTCATCTGTTTGGGGGAGATCCCAGTGACAGATTCAGGATTTTGGGAATGGCAGCTGAGACAGCAGTGCTAACATTTAAGATACATTCATATGGTGTTGCTATCCTGGCTCCCTGGATGGTATTTGAATAATGGTTACTTTACTTTTTTTTTGTCCCCAGGGAGTAAAAATCTGGAAAAAAAGAAATCATTTGAAGAGGATTCAGTATCGAGGAGTGATCCTTGCTGTGGTGGCAGAGGGATCCAGTGGCTACAGCACCCTGGGAAGCTGCTTTTTTCCAGGAGAGGACACCCTTGATGGCACTTTCAGCTGAGAGCTCCGAGATCTGGATTTTTGGGGAAGGTAACTCAGCTCTTGCCATCAGGGAATGGTGAATCTGGGATCTGGAGGGAGGCACAGGGTCCCACAGAGCCTGGCAGGGGAGCTGTGAATAAAGGGAATTTCTACAAATGGAAGGAAACCAAATATGAAAGATCTCGGGGAGGTTTTTCTCCTCATAGTGCCTTCTTCCCAAACTCTCACAACAGCTCTAAGGCAATGCAGGTGGGTTGTAGAAATCACTAAAAATTTCTTTTTTAATACTTTTCCAGTCCTTTACTCTGGGAAATTAGTGGCAAAACAGCCCTGACTCCGTGAGAAGTCACAGAGCAGGGCTGTGGGTCTGAAGATTTCCCCCTGAGAGCCCAAAGCAGGTGGAATCCATCAAAGGCAGCTTTGAGGTTGGGCTCTGAGAGTAGCTCCCATCTATGTTCAAACAGGAATTAGGTAACAGGGAGTGAAGCTTCGGCTGTCACTCATTCCTGCAGCCACAGCTCCTTCCCCTAATGACTCCTGGATAAACACAGGAGTTAAGGACATTAAAGGAAGGATAATAAGCCTTAGCATGCTCTGAACCTTGCTCAGTGATGCTTTGCTTTAATGTTTGCTACTTGGAAATATTTTTACTGTGGGATTGGATGGGTAAAAGCCCAAATTAAAGGAATAAGTCATCACTTCTCAAAGGAAGCCGACAAACTTTGTGTATATTTTCTTTTTTTTTTTTTAAGTGCAAAGTAGTTTTTTAACTTAAGTTCTTTTTGTCTTGCTGCTGCTGCTGTGTAGAGTTCCCAAATAAGCTGCCTTATTAATCTCTGATTAGACAGCCAGCTCTTTAGTTTTTACCAGAAAGACTTAACAAGGGCAGGAAGGCAGCAAAAACTTCAGCTGAGCTCAGAGAACAACTCGAAAGCTTCACATAATGAGCTGCTTAAATAATGTCACACGTTTTGCCATTGTCAAATTAGGCTTTTTTATTTTTTCCATCCCTTATTTCAGTTTCAGGTACCTAAAATATTGAAGGCTTCACTTACTGAGTTCTTTTCGTATTATTTTTTTTTCTTAAAAATGCAGAGGGGATCTACCTAAAATTGGGTGAAAGATCACAACAAGGTTAAAGGTCAGGAATTAAAGGTTACACAAGGGGTTGAAATTTCATTTAGATCAACTCAACCCTCCTGACCTTTGAGGTCAACACATTTATAGCTGGCTTATTCCAACTGATGTGTTTTATTAAATAATAAGGGATGTTGGGATTTCACACACCACAACTCCCTCTCCCTGTTTTAGTCAGCTGGGGTTTATGTGAGAGAAGGATAAGGATCAGTCCCTCTTATTTTCAGGATCACTGAGGAAGAGGAGGCAAAGAACAAAAATCCCTCTGCTTGGCTCTCAACGTCTTGGTTTAAACCATCTGAACCCTGCTCTTTATTTTGGATTACATCAACCTGCTGCGGAGACGTGCTGCTGCAAATGTGGGGTTTGTTCTCCCTCTTGTGTTCATTCCCAGCCCTTATTCCACTCAGAGCCAGGAAAGCTCATCTTTGAAGCTATTCCCACTCTAATTAGCTTCAAAATCCTTCTTGCCATGGGTGAGAAAAACCCAGTCGAATTCTTGGTGAGTTACTTAAATTAGTTTTCAAAACTGGGTGTAGAAAACTTGCAGGAGGTTTCAATTTCTCTGCTGAAGGAAAAGAATGGGGAGAAGAAAGGGGAAGTTTCTCTCATGTTAAGAATCTGCTCTCACAGAAACTTTCTGTCCATCCTTGTGTTTTTCACTTTGTTCCTGCACCACTAATGGTTCATGGAAGTGAGGATTTACACAGGAGGGCTCCACTGAGCAATGTGTTGGATGTCCGCATTTGGGATAAATAGAATTCTCCCACATAGAATTATCTGCATTATTCCAAGTGATTTCAAGTTTTCATTAATCATTTGGGATCTTTGAGAGTATCACTTTAACCTCGTGATTTTCTCTCTTGCAAAATCTGGCACTGTCCTGAATAATTATGGAAATGCAGCCTGATTAAAACATGGAAAGGGAATGAAAGAAAGCATTTTTAATGTTTAGAATATTTTCTAAAGAGAAGTTGTGTCCACCTAATATATTTTATATTCCTAAGAGGAGAAAGTAAATCTGAAAGTTTTAAAATATATGAAAAATCCAATAGATGAAGTGAACAAAGCACAGCCAAATTATTTTCCACATTAATTAATTATGGTTGGATCCAGTGAACTTTTAAAGATAATACAAGCATGAGTAAGAAGCATTCAAATGAGAATTTTACTGCTATCCATAAGAGCAAGTAAATTCACTTTCCAGGTGAAAATCCTGGAAATTTTTTTATTTTGTGCAAATAATAATAATAAAAAAAAAAAATTGGTGGTGACAAAGCTGTTAAATTGAAGTTAACAAACGACCAAGGGGGATTTAGGACATGTCATTAAATCCCATATCTGGGAGCCACGACAAGGCCAATAATGCCACTGAAATGAGAAGCAATAAAGCTGGGCCTTAATTTATGATTTGCAAAACATCTGCTTGGATGAGAAGCACAAACCACAGGGCACAGAAGGAGGAGTCGCTGCTGTGCTGAGGCATCACAAAAAGGCTACAGTTTGGTGCCTTGGATCAGGGCCATAAAACATTGAATAATTCCCAATAATTCCCAGTAATTCCCAATAATTCCCAGTAATTCCCAATAATTCCCAATAATTTCCAATAATTCCATGGTGGGGCTGCTCATTCCAGTCTGCTCAATTTGTAAAGATGAATTTTAAGTGAGGTTTAACTTTGCTTTATTTTTAAGTTTGCAATTCTTTGTTTCTGGTGTTTTCTCTGGCTGATAAACCTGGGTGTTTATTCTCATTATCCACATCAATGGCGTCAATCAGGCAAAGGACATTTTATGGGAAAAAGAGGAATGAAAAAAGAGGTTTACAGGTTAACACATAAAGCCTCTCCCCCCAAAATAACCAGATCAAACACAGGTTATAAATCTTTTTCATCATTTGTGCAACAAAACCGTGGCATTCACAGCTCTGGTGCTGCTCCCCAGCTGTCCTTTTATTCCCCACAGAAAGAACTGATAGGATGCATTCAGGTTCATATTTTATCACCAAAACATGAATTTGGGAGGATTTCAGGAGAATATCTCATCTGGAAACTGGTGTTAGCAGATGAGACTAAATCCTGGTTTCAGAAAAAAATATCTTTCAAAGTTTTCTGTGAAAAGAGGTTTCTAAAATCCCCGATTTTCATGTTCATCCTTGGGGATCACATGTTGGGATGTTTCTTCTTTCCCTTTTCCCCATCCTTTCACCCATTTCTGGTATATTTATTAGGCTACAGTGCAGTTAAGGGAGAGAATCATCAGGAATTATGAAGGTCACCTTTGGAGAATAATTAATAAAAATTGCTCAATTTGTGTCTGGAGTGAGAATGTTTGGAGATAAAGCAGTTTCATTTTAACACTGTTTTCCTCATTCTCTGCTTGCCAGAACCTCTGAAGTTACAATTTTGAGGCGTGTGCTGCAGGATCCATCCCCCAGCCTGAGGGGGAGCAGGAAAGGGAATGCAATAAAATGTGGTTGTTTTTCCCACAGAACTTCAGGTAGAATCTGGGGATAAAAACGGAGTCATTTCTCCATTAGCATTCATCTCTTTACATGTGAGGATGGACCTGTGGTGGTTGTTGGGCTATGGGGACGTCAATTTGTCCAGTCTGTCCAAGGTCATGGAATATTTTGGGCAGACAGAGTGTGGCAGGAACAGCTTCAGGAGATGGAGGAGCTCCCAATTCCCCCAGTGGTTTGTTCCGCACTTTTAAATTTGTTTGTCTAATTCCTGCCTTGTTTTTCTCTAACTTTTAACTTCTAGACCTAATTTATGTTCTGGAGCAATCAAAGCCCCTCACAACTCCTGCCTTTTCCACCTCATGGAGGAATTTGGGTGCCATGGCCAAATCCCTGAGTTCCTTTTCTGATAAAGGAACGAGAATGAACGTCCTCAGCGTTTCCCAGAGAGGTGTTTTTCCCACTGCTAAATAAGACAGATATTAATGGTGGAGGTGGTGCTTGCTGAAGGGGTGAATGACAGTTTAAAATTCAGAAGAAGCAGGAGGGCACCCGAAAATTTCCTGGGAAATGACCCCTTGCCTCAGAGCAGCGGCGATGTGGGGAATGCCATTATTGGTGCTGCAGCTGCTCTTCATCCCAGCTGTGGTTTTGTTGCTGCACAGAACCAGCAAAAACCACCAAAAACCCCCAGATATTGAACGTGTGGCTCTCGTGTGAGCCGACCCACTGAGCTGAACCTACTGATTTCCCATTTTTGGGGTGAGTGCAGTGAGTTTCACCGTGTGTGCCCCAGGTACAGCACCTGTGCTCAGTCCCCGGGGGCATTTGTGGTGGGAATACCAGGATCACCTTCCCAAAATTCCAGCTGTGGTTTTGTTGCTGTACAGAACCAGCAAAAACTGCCAAAAACCCCCAGATATTGAACGTGTGGCTCTCGTGTGAGCCGACCCACTGAGCTGAACCTACTGATTTCCCATTTTTGGGGTGAGTGCAGTGAGTTTCACCGTGTGTGCCCCAGGTACAGCACCTGTGCTCAGTCCCCAGGGACATTTGTGGTAGAAAAACCAGCATCACCTCCCCAAAATTCCCCTGGTACTCGTGGCATGAAATCTCCCTGCATTTTCCACCCATGATCTTGCAGTGCTGGGGGTTTCCCAGTTTATTTCTCTTTCTTCTGGAGATCATCTGACACTATAAAAAAATACCAGTGCTGCTTCTGAAATGGGGTTTAAAACTTTAAGGCTACAGCCTGTGATTTTTAAATGCCTTTTGATAATTTTATGGCTTGTGCTTTGGCTATAAACCCACGGGGAATCAGTAAGATTTCTCTTTCAGGTACCATCGGAGGCAAATGTAGAAGCAAATTGCAGATTTCAAAGGCTTACATTGCATTAGTTGCTGATTTTTTTTAATACTTATTTCACTTACTTTGGTTTAAAGTCCTAGCTATTGCAGATATATTAAATATTATGCTGAAGTTTGAGCTCCAGCTTACAGTTAAAATGTGACAATTCTTTTCAGAACTAATATTGGATGAATACTCCCTGATGAATAGAGGTATTGCCATATGCTGTTAGAGCCTTTTCTCCAGCAAGTGGTAGCGAGATAACTGAAACTGATACTAAAGTGTCTCAAATAACATTAAACATCTCTGTTCCTGCTCCTGAATCCCTGATTCCTCAAGGCTTTGTACTGTAAAGATGATGTTGACTTTCATAAGCCACGAGGAAAATGTCTCTGACAGCAGAGGGGGATTAAAGGATGCTGATGGTGCTGCATCCTCATATATCTATATTTTGTTTCTCCTGCCCAGAATAAATTTTGCCATTAAGATTCTGACTAGGTCCCATTGAAGCAGCCTGAATTTCCCACATTTCTGTCCTTCCTTTGCCACTCTCACATATTCAGACTCCAAACTAAAATTATAAAAGTCATCCTTTCAAAAGCTTTTTAGCTGAGTGGTGTGAGCACTTAAAAGTAAATTGTATGTAGCAAGAAACTGGATTGAAAAGACCTCCTGTTCTGAGTAGGGACTCTTGAAGGAACTGGGAAAACTTTAGGAATCCTCTTTTCCATGCAGCATTTTGGTGGTGTGGAAAAGGAAAGAGGTGCAAAGAACTGGAGACAGAAACATTTCCAGTTTTCTTATAACAGGACAGGGAATGTGGCAATAATAATAATAAAAGAAAAAAGGTAAAACCAGAGGGAAAAAGCAGATATGACCATGAAGACTTATCTGTAAATATTGAAAAGGGTGTAGTTCACGGTATTAAAATGAAATTCAGCCCAAACCAGTGCCTTGTTCTACCAACAGCTCACGGACTCCAGCCTGTAAAACGCCCTGGGGTGGTTCAGGATCTCAGCTGGTTGCCCTGTGCTCTTTCCTTGTGGCAGGACAGGAATTTCTGCAGATCCAGTCATGTGTGCATTGCTTTTACAGGCCTTGGAACACCATTTCTGTTTTTTTCAGGTGGTGCTAACCCCACCAGGAGTGACAGCTGCTTTTACCCCACACGTTGGATGACTTTTCCTGTAGGGATGCTCTTGCTCTCACATCTGCAGCCTTGTAGCTCTCCCTGCTGCGCTTGATGCTGCAGGTACCTAGGGCAGCTGTATTTTCACAAGATAATTGGGTGTTAAGGTGCAGAGGTGAACTTGCAGGCAGCTGTGAGAAGTCCCAGCTGGTGCTTATCAGCATTTCTGCCCCCCAAAACAGTTTGGAAACCTCATCCATAGTAAATTGTACTGGAACGATGGGAGAAGCCAGCAGTGAAAGTCACGGAAGGGCAAAGAGGGATAGTTAAAAAACCAGCCAGTTCATCAAGTTTTTATTAATTACATTTCTCAGGAAAGAGTTGCCCTGCTGAAATAAAGAGAGATTTGATAAGCGGGGTGTAGTCGGCACGCATGAGGTTATTCTTACCCTTGGACATTGAGGGGTGGATAATTAATGACTCTGCATCATTCCTGGGCTCCATCAGGAATTCGGGGCTGAGCTTGCCTGGTTTGGCAGAGGACTGGAGAAGGAGGAGGAGGAGAAGAAGGAGGAGGAGGAGGAGAAGGAGGAGTTTTTCCTGCTGAATCACCCCTGCAGCTTGAGGAGCTTGCACTGTTTCACCTCTGCAGGTGTAACACAAATGTGCATTTTCCCAGTCACTGATCTTCATAAAATCATGGAATGGTTTGGGCTGGAAGGGACCTTAAAGATTGATTCATTCCACCCCCTGCCATGGGCAGGGACACCTTCCACTATCCCAGGCTGCTCCGAGCCCCATCCAGCCTGGCCTTGGACACTTCCAGGGATCCAGGGGCAGCCACAGCTGCTCTGGGCACCCTGTGCCAGGGCCTCCCCTCCCTCACAGGGAGGAATTCCTTCCCAATATCCCATCTAACCCTGTCTTCTCTCAGTTTAAAGGCATTTTAAATTATCTCCTGGTTTTCTGTGTTTCCTTTCCCCCGAGGCTGTCACAAGTTGCTGGCAGAGGCTGGACCAGCAGCATCCTCATGGCAAGGAAAGGCAGTTTCTCCATTTCTCCGGATTCCAGCTGCTGTGATCAAGGTTCTCCTCCTCCTCTTTGCTGCCAGTGATGCCAAATGAATGTTGGAATGTTGGAAAAGGAGCCACAGGAGGGAAATTTTAAAATCCATGGTTCCTGAAAGTTGTGTTGGCTCATTCCATGCACTCTGAGGTGCAACTTAGAGCCTTCAAGCAGCACTCTTTCACCAAATCGTGTTAAGCACATGCAAATTGTCAAATTATCTTACTGATAATTCCCTCTAATTTAAAGCCCACACCAGAAAAAAAAGCCCATTATTAATTTATTTTTTCTTTTGCAAATTGATGAGCTATTTTCTTGCTTTAATTGAAAAAAATAGATCTGATAGTTTTGAAGCGTTTAATTATTTTTGCTGCTATCTTTGATCCATCATTTGCTTGATTAGCTCAAGTTTTGAAGGGAAAGGCTGTTTTGAAATGGGAAATCTTGTTTTAATTTTGAAAATGCCAGAAGAAAATATTGTGATAATTGTACCAACTTACGAAAAATTCAGAGTTGTAGAACTTGCTGAAACTGTTGGTTTTTTTCTCTGCAGGAGCTTGGGTTTTGAGGATTAATAATTTTTCATAAAAAAGGGATTTTTTTAAACTGGTTTCCAGACTGATGGCTCCTGTTCTCTTGCTGACGTGACAAACTGTGAAGTTTTAGAGAAAGACCTCAAAAACTGTCTGTAAGGCAAGCAGACCGCAGAGTTTTATCAGAATCCAAGTTCACAACAAACCTGTTTATTTATAATATTTTCCTACAATTTCCATGCAGTTATCTGCTTTGCTTTGTTCTCAGATATTCAATGTACTCTTCTCTTCAAACTCCCAGCGACTCTCATCAGATTGCTTTGCAGAAAGAACTGAGGAACACACAGAATTATTTCTGGAAGAGAAACACTTTCTCTAATTGGTGCTGCAGAAGGGCCCAGGTTTATTAGCATATGATTGCATTTGGGAAGTCTGAAGTGCTGCTTTAATTGGAAACAAATTTGACAAAGAGGAGGGCAGACACATTATCTAAATTAAGAAACAGAGAAATGAATAAGCCCGAAAGAAAGTCTTGGTGGTGTTCAAATTTAGCAGGAAATACACCCATATCCATCTCGGAATGTTTCAGAGAGCAGGTATTGCTGTGAAGCCCCAGCTGCATCACAGAAATTAACACTTTGTCATAGCTGCACATCTGAACAAAGAGTGAGTTGCCCACAATACAGAGGCTTCATAAATTTTATTTTTAGAAATAAAATGTACTTGATTTAGAAATAAAATGTACCATTGCTATCGAATATCTGCTTCTCTGGCTGCTTACCAGGCACAGCCTGGACCTGTCCTCCTTCTGCTGAAATCACTGAAGCTGTTGCTGCTCTTGGAAGCGTCCCAGGACCTCTCCCTGGGGCCAGGAATGTGCTCCCACCACAGGGGTGCAGTGGGCACGGGCTCCCCATGGAGTTTATCCAATGGAATGAGGCGCAGCTGGAGAAAAAAATGCCCCCAAGTCTCTTCCCTGCTGCCATAAATCAGTTGTGAACCTGCTGCAATCAGTAGGGTAATACTGCTGGAAAAAGGGTGGGACAAGCTTGGAAATTAAAACGTGGGGCCGAGATAAATGTGCCTCCAAACCCCGGGCCCGTGCCAGCTGCAGTCTGGAGGATGCTGTGGGGTTCATCCTGCCCATCCAGGAAGATGGAATACCTGGATATTGTCCCTGTAGAACAGCACACCCCAGAATGTTGCCCTTTAGCAATTCATCATCATCTTCAATCCAGGTAAACCATCTCCACCACAGGGTTTGGTGGAAAGCTCTCCTTAAGTTTCTGAGCTGTGGTGGATGAGGAGATTTATATAAAATACATCTTCCCATACCTGTGTTTACATGTGTGGGGTGTGTGTTAAGGGAAACTTCTCAGACAGCGATTGAACTCTCCTGGTTTTGTCATTCATGACGCTGGTGACCAGAGCACACAAAAACTGAGGGTTTCCTGTAATATCCAAATTAACTGGGTTTGGATCACCTTGATATTTCATATATTTGTTTTCCAGGCATCCAAGACATCAGACAAAAAGGGTGAGAAGCAAAATTCAGAGTAGTCCATAGGACTGTGGGTGAAATGCAGAGCAAGGTTCAGTGTCCTGTCAGTGCAGGCAGGCTCAGCCTGAGGCTGTGTTTGAATTCAGGAATTCAGTGGCCTGTGTCCCTCACGGCTCTGGAGTGGGCAACCACGCTCTTCCCTCTGTTTTTAAAACTCCCTGTATTTCTGAGACACACATTCACAAATCCTCACAAATTTTCCTGAGCACTGATCTTCCACCCGTTTTCTCAGGAGGATGTTTCCTCCTTTTTCTAGCCCTGACCCAGGTCCTATAGGGAGAGTTTTTAATGTTGGTGTATTTAAGTGATTTAATGTGAAAAGTTAACTTGAAAAACTGATTTTGATTCATCTCTTGTGCCCAAAAAAATTCTCTAAAATTATCTAAAAGTAAAAATAATTGCCTTCTGCCTTTCCAGGTCCTGATTCATTAAAGGAATTGATTGACTTCGAGTGGCTGTAGAGCTGACAGTGTAGTCTATTAATAGATCCACTCTGAAGAGGTCCTGCCCTCTGTTAAATAAATACTGCTGCCACTTCATAGGACCTGTGGCCTTGTCATGAGGAGCAAAAAGAGACCCTGACAGAACAAATGTCAAGTCAGCTCAGCAGTGTGGGCGGCAAATGGAGTCATTCCTTGTAAATGATGGAGATTCCACCTGCCAAAATCGGCCTGTTACTGCTTTTGTGGGGCCACTGTTTTTCCTACTGGGACATGTGGGAATCATTCCAGACTCTTGTGCTCTTGGAGCTCTTGTGTTATGTCTTAATCCAGCAAGGAATGAGAAAATAACATGGAAATGAACTCCCAAGACCGATTGGCAGAGGATAGGAAGGAAGAGCTTGGCCACCTTGGAAATGCTCATGCTGGCACAAGGTTGAGTTGACCCTCAAGGTGCCATGAAGGCTTTTTCCACTCTAAGATCTGCAAAAAGGACTAAAAAAGTTGCTCTCACTCCTTTCCTTTCCTCCAAAGCAAATGGTCAAGGTGGGGCTCAGTCTCTTCTGCCGTGTCTCAAAAGAAAAGAGAAGAGGAAATGGCCTCGAGTTGTGCCAGAGGAGGTTCAGATTGACTTTTAGAAAAAGATTTTTCACTGAAAGGTTGGTCAGATATTGGAATGAGTTGCCCAGGGAAGTGGTGGAAGTGTTCAAGAGGCTTCTGAATGTGGCACCTGGGGACATGATTTAGGGATGATTATGGTGCTGCTGGTTGGACTTGACGGTCTTGAAGGTCTCTTCCAATCTCAATGATTCTTGATTGCTACTCATGGTTATTTTGGAAGCCCAGCCACGGAAAATATCCTTAAATGATGCTGCATCAGTGCCATGAACGCAGAGCACGACTGGGCAGAGCTGCAAGGCCTTGGCACAACAGCCAACAGCTTTGCCCACTTTCGTTACTTGCTTTCAAGAAAAGAAAGGTTTAAAATCTTCCAGATCTTGCAAACTTTAGGAAGAATGCAGACAGACACAGAATGCTTTGAACTCCCACAGAAGAAGGCTGTTAAAGTCAGTCTCTGTTATAAATTTATTCTGCTGTGGTGGCTGTGAATGTCCAAAGCTAGACTTGGACTAGATTTATATGGAGTTATACATTATGTATCAGCTATTAAAAAAAAAAAAGAAAGAAAGAAAAGGCTTTATGATTTAGCACTAAATTTTTAGAAAATAAAAATTCTGCTGAAAAAGGAGCTGTGCAACATTAAAAATGCCAGGCTTGTGATCAACACCTCCTCCTCCTCTCAGCTGTCTTTGATGTATTTCTGTTTGGCCTCATGCCGGTAGGGGTTGTTAAATTTACATTTCATGTCGGAGTCAAAAGTCAACTCCAAAAGCTGTGGAATTAGCATTTAATTATGAAACAGTTAGAAAAACCAAGAGAGGTAAGATTTAGGTCTTAGTAAGATGAAAGACTAAAATCAGTTACTTGTGAAAGGTTGATTGCTTGGACTCCGTCAGAAAGGCGTTCAGCACTTGGAATTTTACACTCCATGAACATCCACCAGGATCAGAGGGATGGAGCAGCTCTGCTGGGAGGAAAGGCTGGGAGAGCTGGGATTGTTCAGCCTGGAGAGGAGAAGCTTTGGGGTGACCTCATTGTGGCCTTGCTCCTGAAGGAGCTACAAGAAAGATGGAGAGAGATTTTGGACAAGGGCCTGGAGTGACAGGACAAGGGGGAATGGCTTCAAACTAACACAGACCAAGATTAGGTGAGATATTGGGAAGAAATTGTTCCCTGTGAGGGTGGGCAGGCCCTGGCACAGGGTGCCCAGTGCAGCTGTGGCTGCCCCTGGATCCCTGGCAGTGCCCAAGGCCAGGTTGGACATTGGGGCTTGGAGCAGCCTGGGACAGTGGAAGGTGTCCCTGCCCATGGCCGGGGTGGCACTGGATGGGCGTTAAGGTCCCTTCCAACCCAAACCATTCTGGGACTTTGATACTTGTGTGTCTTTTCTGAAAAAGATGTTTAATTTTAAAAAAATGTTTGATAACATCATTAAAACACTTTCCCAAACAGCAACAAGTGAAGATGCTCCATACTTGGATCAGATAATTCTTTAAGAACAAATGAAACCAAAACTACTCAGTTTGAACTTCAGGGCAGAGCTGGAGGCTGCAATGAAGTTTCACAAGGAAGAGGTTCTACCTCTGGAGGTTTGACTTGGGCTCGGAGTACCTAGAAATAAATCAGTGCTGTAGGTCAGGTTTGACAGCACTGAATCTTAATTAAATTGTGTCATTTTCTTTTCAAATTACAAAAAAGCCCTTAAATTGGGTAATTGTCAACCATTTCCACCATGCTGATTAGAAAACTGAATACACAAAGGGATGAATTTTAAGCTGAAGGCAGAAAAGTAGAGAAGGGTGAGAGGACAGCGGATGTGAAATGTTTAGAGTGAGGAGTGGGATGTGTGAGACTGAGGAGGTTGCGGTACCCCAGTGCTGTGTGGCTGCTGTGCTCTGTCAGCAGCTCTTCCACAGGGTCTTGGGCCTGCTTGGCAAACCTGGGTAAAAATGGTCTTACTGTAAATAGTGCAACTTGGTGTGAAAGCATGAAAAATTCAGCTTTATTCTGCAAACAGGCACCAAAACTCTGGGGTTCACCTTGTCTCCACAAACACAACAACTGTCTGGGCATTGTGGCGCTGTCCTTGAGGAATCAGCCACAATGCTGTGGGCTGTTGTTTCATGCTCATTTCTGGGTGGGTGCTCCTCTGGATGACCAAGAAATACGAGTTTGATGTGGGTCAGGCACCAAAGTGCAACTGTTCCCTGCAGGGTGAGAATGCAGCCGTACTCCTGTAGGATTATATGAAGACAAGCCTACCTTTAAAAAGTTAATTTTCTTTTTGAGCAGGACTGAACGCAAAGATCAGCACTTTATATCATCTTGTTTGGATGATTTAGATTCACTACCAAAGCCTAAATCCAATTTTATAGACTCAGCAGCCTCAGCCTGAGTGCCTCAAACTGAGAGCTGCCACAGCTGTTTCAGACTTGATTTTCAAGGAAGGATGACCTGGACCCACAAGAAAAAAGGGTGAAAAGCTTTCATTGGTGCTGCTCATCTGTTCTGCATCTCATTTGCTTAAACTGTGCAGAAGATGGGAACTTCAGGGGGCAGAAAATAGTTCAGAGGCTCTGATGAGCATCTGCACTTCAGGCAACCCCTAAAATCCAGCTTTCTCTCTAAGCACTGGGTTTTATCACTCTCACATTGAAAGGACATGATCTTGCCATCTTTTTTTTCTGGAATATTTAATGTTTATGCTACTTTGGGGTCAATTACAATTAAGTAAGTCCAGTTTATCCTTGCCTCATGTGTCCATAAGAGAGAGAAGGTCGAAAGATATTTGGATTTATGTCCCACCAGTTTTGTATATGAGGGATATTTGCTAATAAGGTATGGAAATATTAAGGAGAGTTTAAGCAATTTACAGTGGAAATGCCATGAAAAAGGAAAGAAGAAAATAACTTCAGAGTGTTATACCTGAAGCAGCTTTTCATTGGAAAGGTCTAGGAATTTTCTCTGCTCTTTGTTTTACATAAAGGAAAGTTACGTTGGATTTGTGACTCTCTAGAAACTTTAATGAAAATAAAGCTGTAAAAAAACCATGTTTCTCCTATGTAGTTACTGGAAACCTTAATTAATTTCCAGTAGTTGTTGGAAAGTTATGCCACAGAGCAATTAATATAGAGTTTAATGCTTGGTTCTAATTAATTTGTACAAAATATTACTTTCTCAGCCTTTTTATTGGTGCTACAAATTTGCATTGCTTTCTTTTTTGTACCCTGTATATTGCAGCTCATGTAATTACTGCTCCTCCCGCTGAGCAATTAGCGGGAAGGAGTCCCAAAATTAAACTAAACAGAGCTCTAGAGTTGCCCACGAATTTCTGCCGTGGATTTTGAGCAGTGCCACTCATGAAGACAGCAGATCCTTCCTACCAAAACTGTGGGCTCGAGCTTTAGAGTTGTTAATCAATTTAATTGATTTAATAGGCTGTTAATTGGATTTAATAGGCTGCTCAATTTGCTACTTATCAGCAATCCCTAAGCAAGACTGGAGAGTGAAATCACTGCATTTTCTTTTAGTGTCCAGAGACTTTGAGCATCATGGATGCTTTTTATATCTTGCTCTGTACAAAAAATAAATCCACTTATTAGACAGATCAAAATAGAGAGGGAATTTCATTTTAATGTGTGTCTTTAAAAAGCTTGATGATTCTCCCCGTGTTTACCTTTCAGCTTTATTGTCCTGTTTTCCCCAGTTTACTGTCTGATACTTCACTGAGCATCTCATGCAAGGAATTTTATGGATGCATAAAAGTAAAGCTGAGCTATTTCATTTTAACTGGTTATCTAAATAGGAGCTGGTATCTCCTGGAAAATCTCAAAAACTTACATTTAAAAACACCCCTGTGAGAATCCTTGCAAAATTTATTCTCTTCTTGTGTGCTCTGCGTTCCGTTACGTGTGGAGAAATGCAGGTTTCCTTTTGTTCCATCACGTCATTCCATTTTCCAGCTGAAAGCCCCGTCCCCATTTGTGATCCTTGATGATATCCCAGCTGAGGAATCATTTTAAGGTGAAGACATTCTGAAGAAAGATGAACTCCTCACTTCTGACTTGATTCTTCAGGCGTTTCAGCATAAAAGAAACATTAAACCCCCAGAATATTTTAAGGCAGAGCTGCCAAACTTTTCCTGGCTTCCTATGAGGAATTCTGCATCCCTGTCTCAAGAGTCAGCCCAGCCTGGGTATCAATTTAAAGTTCACTTTATGTTTTGTTAAAACCAAGCTGTTATTTTAAAATGAAAGTTGTTGGTTGATTCTTAAATGTGTATTAAAAATGTCACCTTTGCTTCAGAGGAAAGCCATGTATGAAAGTAAATTTATAGGGTTTAATTTTTCAGTGATGGTCACTGACTTTGGATTTTGGTTTTGCTGGGGGCTGAGATTTTCAGGAATATCAGGAATATCCATCCACAGAGGGAAGTGGCTGTTGCAGAAATTCGGGATAAGGACCCTGGGGTTGTGTTGATTAAAACTTTTGTCCATGTTTATTGTTTCCTGATTTAGCTCCAGTTCAGGGTCTGCAGCCTCAGGGATGTGCTCACAGCTATTCCCCTGCCTCAGAAGGGTTTTTATTTGTAGAGCTGGGTCCACCTGTACATTAAAAATTCATCATTCTGGCTCAGAGTGCTCACTAATGATCACTCACAACCAGCCCAGAGTGTCTCAGTCGCTGATTAGAAGGAATGTGAATGTTTTCATTTAACCCCCCTTTGATGCTGGGAAATTTTGGATTTATCCCCTTCCCAGTGAAATACTGGGGAATACAAGATACAATAGTCAGGGATAGTAAAAAAACTTATATCCCAAACAAATATTCTTGTTGCTCTAGAAGAGGAGTGCAGAGGGACGTGGAGACACTGGAGTGAGGTGACCCAAAAGTTGGAGCCAACTTCCCTGATCCCTGGGATCATCTGGGCACTGGGTGCTGTTTGTCAAAGAGAACCCCGAATCCTCTGGAGACAAATCCTCTGAAATTGCCCTATTAGAACAGGAAATTGGTTTGTTATTGCCCCAATTTTCTCAGACAAACTACTCTGCCTGATGAAAAGGATCTGCTTTCTCACTTAGGAGAGAAGTATTAATAACTCTAATTGCCACTTATTAGCAATTTTACAAGATGCTGAGCACATAAGTACACTTCCTAACAGTCTATAAAAAAGAACAGCATTAAAGAGAATATGATCACTACTAATCATTTCCTGGGTGGAAAACAAGATTTTTACAGAAATATTTGAACATTTCACATATGGCTGTAGTGGGATGTGGAATGAGATCAGCAGCATTGGTATTTTCAGGACAGAAAGGGAGAGGAGTCATCTGGTACAACTAAAAATTCTCCCTTTAAGTTCTTTGCAGCCTCACACGATTCGAAGTCAAGACTTGAATGTTGCCAGGTGCACTTCTTGCTAGAAGCAGTTGTACAGAAAAAAAATGCAGGTAGATGAGTTATAATCCTTATAAAAGCAGTTTGGCACAAGCATTTCTGCAGTGTAATCCCTTCAAGAGTGTTTGTTCTTATTTGGGGACGTTCTGGTTTTGTTTCCCACTGCCAGGTTCCAGTTTCTTCATGACAACTCTGTAATGAGGCTTTGCATACAAAACTTGTTATTTTTATTTTTTTTAAAGTATGTTCTGGATTGGATAAAATTGTCCTTTTAAAAGTCCAAATATCTATTTTTTTTTCTGTCTGGTTTTGCATTGGGAAAAGGGGATATGATAATAGCTGTGTGTGCATGTACACAGGGACTCATGGAATCTTTAAGGTTGGAAAAGGCCTGGTCCTGCTGCCACATTATTCCTGACACTTCGTATTTATCGATCTCGTAACAGCAAGCTCCACAGAACAATGCCCTCAGTGGATGAACAGACCTGATATAGACCTTTCCTAAATGGATTTGCCTTTGCAGGAACAGCAGGCATGGGAAATTCCTCTGGAAAGTTACGAGCGTGAATAAGAAAGCGTTGTAATCGACACTGAACTTCTCCTCTCCCACCAGTGAAGGCTTTTTGTCTCCTGCTATGATCCAGGGTGCTTCAGACCCCTCCATTTATCCCCCGTGGCCCATCAAAAATTCCTGCACACCAGGTTCTGTGGGCCTTTCCCACCGAGCCTTCCCTGGATCTGCTAAAGCACTTTGCTCCCTCTCGGAGTCATGCGGGGAGAATCGTTCCATCGGAATGGAGCACATAAGCACCACCCTTTATGGGCCTTGGGAACAAATAATGGGGCAGAGGATGCTCCAGATCAAAACCTTATGGCTGAATTAGCGTTAGAGGAAAATGTATTTGCCAACACTCAAGTCGAGGAACATTTCAGGAAATGCTCAATCAGATGAATAATTTATTTTGTACTGCCAGCGCTGCCTTAACATCGGGAATTTCAAAGGGCGTGAAGGAGGTGGGAAATCAGGCAGTGAGAGCTGAGTGCCTAATGAATTTAGCCATTCACATGTCCACAGTATCTAAATGGATTACTTAGGAAAATCAACAGTGTTTCTTGTACAGATTGGTAATAAATTCTGTTTCATTACAGGGACTGGTATTTTAAGATTTCAAATGAAGACTGATTAAATCAAGTGAAATATGCACGTAAATTGTCATTATGGGGATGGATACACCTTGCTCTGTTAAAATTGGGTTTTAGATTTGCTCCACGCTTTATTTTGCAGCTCATTTTTGATGACAGTTCATTCCTTCCCCATCACATTATAAATTCAGCTGTATTTTAGCTTTGGACCTAACGGGGGTGTGGAGGGGGGGAGAAACTTTGTTTCTCTTTTTTCCCTTATTTCCCTGTGTCAGTATTTTACACAAGGTCAATAACAAGCTCCAGTGTGTTTACAATTACCAAGAGGATGGGATTTGTTATTGTGCCCCGACAAATGTGCTGATGCTTCCATTATTTATGGAGAGGAGATAAAAATCGTGCAACGTTCTGAGACAAAAGTAAGGTGTGTGTGGTTTATATCTGTATTTTTGATGAGTTCTCTTAATAGGCATTGGGCGACGCACGGACCTGTGACTGTGGGATGTAAATTTTTCTTTGCAGTAAAGCTGTCGAAGCTTTGTGGGGTTTTTTATGGCTCACATTTATGCAACTTGAAAAAAAAGAAAAAAAAAAATCTGACTTCCTGAAGTATTTAAACCCAGAACTGGTTGGTTTGTACTGGCTGTGGTCTCAAGGCGTGAAAATAAGACAAACATATTCACTTAGTACTGAAGGTATTTCTAGGAAAATTTTGTTGTGAGAATTGGTTTTGTCTTTTTTAAAAAAGGGGCACAATTCAATTTTAAAAATCCCCATTAATATCTGCATTCCTGTGGTCCTGGTTCAGCTGGAATTGCTGAATTACATCATGAGCCTTCGGGATGAGTCCCGTGGGGAAGAGAGGAATCCAGTGTTGGGCCAAGCCTTGGAGCAGCCACCCCAGCAAGGGCTGTGACACAGCTGGGACTTGGGACTGCCACCTCCTTTCCCTGCTGGGACAGAGTGGGACCAGCGTCTCCTCACCCTGTTTGGGGTTCCAGGAGCCTATCAATGAATGTGTGCCCTGTGAAAAAAATGGGAAAAGCCTCCTTTCTGCTGTTTGGAAAGGGGTTCATTCCAGCCTCTTTGGAGCTGGGGGTACCCATGCAAAATCCCTTTTCCTTGTCTTGGTCCATCCCATGCGATGCCAACCCCTCACTCCTCACGGTTTTCAGCTGGCTGATACCCCGGTGTGGCAGCTCTGTCCCTGCTCATCTGTTCCACCTGGGAATGCCAGAGGAACGGGAATGGGAGCAGGAGTTACCTCCTGCTCCAGCTGAAGCTCCCAAAGCCTCATTAGAGCAAATAATCCTTTCTAAGGGTGGCATGGGAGGGATTTTGTTTCAGGAGAAACCCAGAGCACCTGTCTGAGATTTACATTTTAAATTGCCCTCAGAGGCAGAGTTTCTCTCCCTTTTTCGACGAACTCAGGAGAACAGAGTGCTTTGTCTCCTCAACACCCCTGGGGCTGGAATCTGGGAGCTGTGGATCCCTGCTCCTGTGTCTGTGTGAGGAACAGCTCCCCGTCCTTTGATCTGCAGCTTCTAAGGTAGGTAAGAGCAGGTTTCTTCTGCTGTGATTGGCTGATGTTACCTGAAAATGGATTTTTCCCAGAACCAAGGATTTGTTCCTTTACTTCCTCCAGCTCTTGCCACAAGTTTGAGACTGGATCCAAGCGACGCTGCTCTTTTTGTCTTTATTGTGAGATGTAAAAGAATTCAATTTGTTTCAATTTCTTTCTTGAGGGAATTGATTTAGAACTGTATTTTAACAGCTTGGTTTAGGTGGAAAAATGTTTGAAAGTGGAATTTGATTGAGTTTTGCTTTATGTTCATTTCACAGCCTCTTTATTCATTCTCTAGTTAAAATGAGGGGAAATTAAACTGAATTTCAGAGTTGCACAGAGTCCTTATTAGGCTGTAGGACATTCCTGGATGTTTCATTCCCTGGTGGAAAGGGACACTGACATCTTTGCTAAGGCAGAGAGAGAATGTCTGTAACTGAGCATGGGCCTTTAATGGGATGTGAAGTCTTTCCTGTGGGGTTATTTTAAAGATCTTTCAAGTAGCAGCTTTTCCATAATTGGGTGCTAAGTGTGTGTTTTGTCTGGAACAAGGCTGTTTATGCACCTTTCTGTTTTCTCTGCTGCCACTGCTCTGCAGCTCAATAATTGTACTTGTTTCAACACTGCCAAACTACTTAAATTTTAAATTTTTTCTCCATCACATGCTTTAGATCTGCCTCAACTGCTGAATATGTTATGTAGGAGGGGTGAAAAGTTTCCTGCTCACACACTCAGCATTGTATTGTGGGTACAGAACTGGTTCCCAAAAGCATTTTTGATAATGTGCTGTTCCTTCCCAGACCAGAAAACAATGACATTTAAATACCTTACTAATAATTTCTATGTTGCTCTGGTACACGTTTGGCTATAGTTGAGAGATGATGGGAATCCTTGAGCTACATTTCCCTCAAAACAACCTCACAGTAAGTTCCTACAACGGGATTGCAAATGTTTATTTCCAGTAAAATTTCTGTGGGAATCTCGGTGCATTCAGGATAGGGATACAACTGGGTAAGGGGAAAAAGCTGTGCCTATCTAAGCTTTGGGTGAGAGGATTAAATTCTACCTGGTATGAATATGAAGCATGGAGTCTTTGATTGTTTTTGGATGGGTTTGGGGTTTGTTTGTTTTTTCTACTCCTGGTTTATTAATTACAGAACCCCAGAATGGTTTGGATTGGAAGGGACCTTCCCATTCCACCCCTGCCATGGGCAGGGACACCTTCCACTGTCCCAGGCTGCTCCCAGCCTCGTCCAACCTGGCCTTGGGCACTGCCAGGGATCCAGGGGCAGCCCCAGCTGCTCTGGGCACCCTGTGCCAGGGCCTGCCCACCCTCACAGGGAACAATTTTCCCCAAATATCTCATCTAATTCTGCCCTTACTTCATTCTCCATTACTTTATTCTGTTGCTGGCATTTAGAAGAACTTTGGGCATCACCAGAGATGGCGAAGCTGTCAGATAACCAGAAAATAGATATTTTAGATCATGGTTGCTTTTCCTTTTGGTACAGTGAGTGTTTGGTTAAAAGGTGAAGGCCAAATGGAATTAAGCAGCAATTAATGGTAGCACAGACCAGCTATAATCAGTACCTAAATTAACATAAACAGGTAGTCAGGATAATAAACAAGACTCTTTTGACTTGTTAACAGCTCTTCTTAAAGTCTAAGGAAAACAAACATATAAAAGTCAGAAGAAAATCTATAAATTACTCTTCACTGTGCAATTTACTACCCAAATTCTACTTTTGCTGAGCAGGGATGGGAAGGACTCTTCAAAGACTGACACAATTTCCATGCCCTGCACTCAAGGAAATGCTATTTATTATTAAAAGCCTTTTTTTGTTGTTGTTAGTGTAGCAGCAAAAAGGGAAAGCAAATATTCACTGTAATGAAGTTCATTACAACTCTCTCATAACATGGAAAAGTTAGTGACAAACTGCCAGAGGTTATAAATACCTGCTTATAAATATTTAAAAAAATTAGTCATTCAAGCATCTCCTTGTCATAAGCAAAGCAAACTCTTTAAATTTACAAAAGCAATTCCTCTAATAAAGTGATGGGTTCAGAGCTGCCATCAGCTCCTGCTGGTGATTTGTCACTTTGTGCTCACTCAGGCAGTGCAGTGCTGCTATAGGCATTGCTTGGGATGGAAATCTGGTCTCATTCCAGGGAGAAGGAACATTTGCAATGAATATTCCTCCGTCCCGGGCAAGCAGAGGCTGCCTGGGACTGGAAATTTGCTTTGCTTTGTGGTGAATCAGATGCCAAGAGAGCCCTGCAAATCCCAGGGGTAGCAAATAGTTTGGTACTTCAGTGAGTGAAGCGGAATTACCATTTGAGAGAGAAAAATCCTTTTTTTCTTTCTTCCTGCACCTTTATTGATGCCTTTTCTTGGTCTTAAAATCAAGAGTCAGACACAGTTAGAAGGGAAAAAGGGATTTTACCTTGGTATTTATTTTAAGGATCCTTAGGTGCACCACGTCCAGGTCGAATGCACCCCAATGCACACCCCCAAAAGATCTGGTATCACATTATAGGTGTTACTAATTAGCAAATCCATCAAAGATTCCCCAGTGAGAGGCTCGAGTGAGCCCCCCTCCCCAAGGAACCTTCCCCTGGCTGGTTCTATCTCAGTTTACAAAATGTGTTCTGGAGAGGACCTTGGGGTCTGGGGCACTCTGATCCCTGACTACAAAGCTTCTAAAATGTTGAGTCTCCCAGCTTGACAAACAAGGCCAAGAATGTCGGCAAAAAGCACTGAGAATACAGAAGTTGCAAAAAGGTATGAAAGGGGTTCAAAAAAAAGGCAAAAAATCATAATGGCATCACATTACAGTATGGAAGCTTATGTGGCTTCAGGAAAACAGAGAAATTACCGTTGATCTAAAAAATGGATTGAAATAGAGTCAAGAATTCCAGTACCTTTCTCTTTTTTCACCCCCAGGAATTCCCCTGGCAGCCTCTGGTGGTCCCTCAGGTGGAGTTGAACCAATATTGCCATAAGAGCCATTTTAAAACCTGGGGACTCAAGAAATAACTCAGATATGTGGGTGTAGAACCAGAAAATATCTGTCCTCCGGTGCTGGATTTGCACATCTTACAGCTTGGGGATCAATCAAATTAAATCATGCAGTCACCTGGCTGACTCATCCCTAAAGAAACCTGGGAATTATAGTCCCAAAATCAAAGGTGCTGGGATCAGCCTCGTGCAGCTGCCATAATCAGAGAATATTGTGCTCACAGGATGCTCCAGAATGTCCCCATCACAGACCTGAACCTCCCAACCGTCTGGAAACACCTTTGTAACCAGAAAGTTGCTCTAAAGCTCCTGCTTCCAGCTCTTGTGGCTCTTGCCTAGAAAATTTCAAATAAGGACATTATTCTGCCTCTGCAGCCTCTGCATTTCAAACCCTCTAACAAATCCCAGCCTTGCCATGAAACCTGAGATGGCATAAAATCACGAAGTTGCCAATATAGAATGGAAGTTTAGGAATATTCCTTAATGTTGGGGAAAATTTCTGAACAAAAAACCCCACAGTGTTGCTGGGAAGAGAGGATAACTCCAAATAAATTGATTAATCCTTCCGTTTTAAATATGGAGGGGTCGGCACGCCTGTAACAAACAACATCTGATGCGTTGTTCTTTCATAAAATATCCTCATATTTCCCATCCTCGCCCTGTTTCTTGGTGTTATTTTAATTTCCCTGCTTTGCTTCTCTTTTAAATTCACATACGGATGTGCTGGGTTTGGGGTTTTTTACTGTTTAGTGCAAGGGGACCTCTGGATGCTGTATAAACAATGAGAGAGTAATAGGAAAAATTGAATATCTGTTTGCTGAGCTCGGGAAGGACAGGACTGGTAAAACAAGGGAGGATAAAAGTAAAATGTAGCATGTTTGATTCCCAAGCCCAATAAAACTGGATGGAAGCTGCGCCTTCCGCTCAATTTGTGCTGCCAGAGTTGGCTCAAGCGAGCTTTTTCTAAATAATATAGATGGAAATTCTTGGTAAATATAGGAACTCATTGAGCACAGAAGAGAAGAGTTATGAAAAAATGGGGATTTTATAAAAAATGTGCTTGTCAGTTCTTCAGTAGCCTGGCAGGAAGGCGGCCGGAGCTGTTCCCTCCTGGCATCACGAGAGGGCACTCAGCAATTGCATTTCAGCCTTTTCCCATCCATGGCAGACGCATTCCACCTCTCCCTCCTTCAGAGTGAAAGACAACACGCGATAGAACACAAAGGTTTCTCGGGCGTCACGGCAGGATTTATTGCTGATACATAATTCTCAGCAGAAATGTAAAATAAATGTTGTGTATAAATATGGCACTTGGGGGAGCGAAGGGAGTTTTAATTCCAAATAACAGGTATTTATTTATGTCTGATCAGAGACTGGATGCTCCTGAGTCATCCTCGTGTGGTGATGCCTTCCAAGCACTCTGGAAGCTGATCTGAGCAGGGCAGGGAGCAGCTCCGAGCAGAACATTCTCTGAGAGGAAAAAACTCTGGTAGAAAAGAGGATTTCCAGGGCTTGTAAATGGGGAATGTGTGGAGGAAAGATGAGGTGGGAGAAGCAGCCTGGCTTTGGTGCTCCGTGCCAGGGATCCCAAACACCACTCGAGCTCCAGCCCTGCCCCTGCAAATACAAACAGTTAA
Source organism: Ifrita kowaldi (assembly GCA_013398055.1). NCBI lineage: Eukaryota > Metazoa > Chordata > Aves > Passeriformes > Cinclosomatidae > Ifrita > Ifrita kowaldi. The sequence goes on along the minus strand of VZRS01010050.1, from coordinate 335,825 downwards.
ACATAAACCTTTAAGAATAAATACAAATACAAACTGTGAAATATAAACCTTTAAGAATAAATACAAATACAAACTGTGAAACATAAACCTTTAAGAATGAATACAAATACAAGCAGTTAAATACAACCCACTCTGGATAATAACTGGGGAAATCACCAGCTATGTGCTGATGGTCTGTGTTTTCCTCTCCACCCAAGAATCACGGAATCACAGAATCCTTAATATGGAAAATATGTCCAGGATCATTGTGCCCAACCGAGAGGAAAGAGAGATGGGAACAAAGTTGTCAGGACAAAGGTTTGGTTTGCATTGCGTGGCTGGAGCAGTGTGTAACTTGTTGCAGCAAAATTTTGTGGTGAGTGTGGAACTCTCCAGACACCCCCAGCTCTGGAAATCCAGGAGAGGTTTACAAAGGGCAGGACAGAGGCACCTGTAGGACTCTGTAGCATCACAGTGCTGAGGGAGCTGCCAGAAATACTGTGGGCAGGATTTTGCCTGGACTAATCAATAACTGTTTGGATTAATCAATTAATCTCATTGAGGGGGCCTTTGCAGGTCTTTTTTTGCAGGTAAATTATTTATTGGGAACACAGGCTGAGGTAGAGCCTTGTCAGCTCTGAGAAGGGCTCCAGACAAGTCCACTTTGGGGTTTTTCATCAGACCACATCCTTTTTCCTGCTAAGAAATTGATACTGAAGCATTTGGAGCTTCTCTTATCTCTGTTTCCATGTGCCATAAGCTTAGTGAGGGGATCTGTTGTTTAAATTAAGCCCCTCTGTTTTCACCAGAGGCTTTCCCAGGGTGAGAGAACTGCCCTGGCATCCTCAGCCATCCTCCTTGGAAGGGGAGTCCTGAGCAATTCTGTGTGATCCAAGTGGTTCTTCCCTCTGTGCTATCATCAGGAAGCACAAGGTTCTTAGTACATAAAAGGCTGGGAAATTCTGGGCTGTTCAAGCCTGTGCCAAAGACCAAAAGCCAGACACAGCAAATCTCTACACCTGCCTCTGAGCCTGGCTTAGGATCCTTAGAGCGGTGGCTTTGCTTTAAAGCAAAGCTGGAGTCACGAACCCAGTGTTTCCTTACAGGGACATTTTCTCCTTTCGTTAGAAGTCCATCATTTGGCTGTCACCAAAATGGAATCTAAACTTTTCCACAGCAAGCCTGTTTTAAAGGAATAACATCCTTCAGATGAGTGCACTCTAAAAGGACAGATACTCTGTGCCGTGTTCAGAAAGTACAAAAAACCTGGGCCCTGACCCTAGAAATGAGTGTTACTCTTCTCCTTCCTATGCCATTCCTTTTGCTTTCAAATCAACTGTAGCACAAAAAGGATGTGGTTTCTCTTTTTAGGAAAGAAAGGGGAGATGGAAGCTTGTTTATATCGAATCATGTTAATGACATAAAACATTTCATGTCCTTAAATTATCTAAAGTATTCTAGATGTGAGTCAGAGCTGCAGTGTTGTTTGAGGTCTCAAGCTTGTGCGATCCTAAAACCCACGAAACTTTGATGTCCCGTACAGCTGCAGCACCACAGATGGATGAACATACAAAAGATGTTGGAACTGTAAGTTCATGACCCAGAAAACTGGCTCAACGAGAGTGCAGGGAACAGTGGGTCCTCTTCAGATCAGAAATCCTGTGGTTACAGTGTGGAAATGCCAGAGCTGTGATGGGTTCAGTCATGTGGGGTCACTTCATCCTGACGGAGGATGTGTCATTTTCTTCAGGAACAGAGCCAAAGGTCAGGCAAATGTTCAGGGAGAAGAACAATTCCGAGTGCTGAGTCATTTTGTGGCAGTTCTGAGACAACAGGCTTTGTGTCCTGGGTTTGTAGCTTTTGTACAGCAGAACATCAAACACAGGCACCGCAGGACAGAACTGGTGCAACACAAAGGTAAAGAAACCAGCTGGGGAGCTGGCAGGGAGAGGCTCTCCTTTCAAACCACGTTTCTGTGAGCGAGCTCTGCTGGATTTTTAACTGACTATAAAGAGAAATAAAAGCCAGACATCCTAACTAGCCACAGGAATATTGCACAGCATGGCCTGCTGTGGTTTGGGTAGGAGATTTCTCTTTGTAACAGTGGAGAAGCCTCAACTGGTGTCTGTGGGAGACTAAGTCAGGCTGTGATATTCCTGGGGAAAGGTTCATTAAGAAGATGAACGTGAGAATGTAATGAGAGAGAATAAAGTTAATTTGATGGTTTGCTCCCCATGGCATCTCTCCATATGCCAGAGATCCCATGTGTTTGGCAGGACAAGTCTTTAAAGTTTGGACTGTTCATTCCACCCATGTTCTGCAACCCTCCAGAAGGAGATTTCCCTTTGCATGGAATGCAGCAACTCATCAGGCCTCAACTCTCTCCAGCTGCCCAAAGCCGGTTTTCCTGCCTGCTGTAGCTAATAATCAATAAAGGAGGGCAAGAACGTTGATGGGGGAAAATGCCTCATGGAAAATTCCCATTTAGGCATTTGTGCCTACTCTCTTCCATGTGGGCTGCAGCTGCTAAAAATATCAACATGGAAAACTAATGCCATAACACACTGATGGAGTTTTCCTTAGCTTTCCTAGGGATCGTGCCCAGATTTGACTTCTATTGAGCTAATGAGAGGCTGAGATCTCCCAGCTTTGCTCACAGCGCTTGTTACACCAGGAATTGCCTGATGATGCAATTGGGCAACTTGGAGCTGTGGGAGCTGCTGGAGAAGGTCCCTGCCAGCCTGGACAAGGACACCCAAAAAGCAGATACCCAAAACACTTTCCTATTCAGAATAACAGATAAACAGAGTGTTAGATTGATTTCATAATTGCTGCTGTTAAATACAACCTGGGAGAGTTTAATACCTTCAATAATCAGATATTTTTGGCTGTGGTGCCTTCTGTAGGTTGTAGGAACCTGGCTTTAGGTGTGCAGGCTCCAAGGTTTTGCAGCGGTTTCAGATGAGTAATGGTGGATAATTTAAAGGAATATTTGCAATTACTATAATCCTCTCATTAGATTGTGTTTTACATCACCCAGCAACAAATTCCAGTGTGGCTGCAGTGATAGCAGCAATGAACTAGCTCAGAGTAACACTTCCTAATAAAGATCAGGGAAATGAAGAGGACAATTGCTTCCCATTTTTCCTGCATCCTGGCATGATGTGAACATTCGTAGCAATTTCCCTGCATAGAAATCTAATTAATCAATACACTGGAACTGCAGTCACAGCAGCTACTAAAGTAGGTCTCAGGATTAATTTTTTCAGCCCTGAGATTCAAACAGCCTTTCTCTCTAATTCTGTTACGTATTTCAGCACACAAAGTGCTGCATTTAAATAGGAACTGGATTATTTAATTATTAAGGTGGGTAATTAAATGCTACTACTAATATATTATGTGTTTTACATTTTATTTCCATTAAAAGTGATTTTTAAGTACAAACTAAAAGGATTATTTGAGTTTCCAAATCCTACTGCTTTTTCTGAATTGCCTGATTGCTCATCCCCCAGTACTTCCAACTTTGAAACAAGAATCAGAGCAAGCATTTATGGAAACCAACACAAGTTCCCACATTTGCAGTCACTTGTTTTAGTAACTGCTTTAATCTGGCTTTTTAATTCCACCTTTTCCAGTTGCCTAAAACACTGCGAGCAAATTACCCTCAGCAACTCACCCAGATTTTCTAATTTGCATAACCCTCTTTTTTATGTGCTGCTGACTTCTCTTTGGGGTTTGTTTTTGTTTTGGTGTTTTGTTGGTGATGGTGTTTGGTTTGGCTTTTTTACTTCAATTTCTGCTTTCAGAGCAGGACAATGGAAGTGTCCGAGGCCAGGCTGGACAGGGCTTGGAGCAACCTGGGATAGTGGAAGGTGTCCCTGCCCACGGGACCAGGTGTAGCTTTGGGTTTTTCTGGCTTTTAATGTCTTTTCTCTTCCTCAGCTGTTAGAGGCAGGCACCGGGCCTGAGGGGTGAAGTTTCAGAGTGGTTTTTATATCTGGCTTCCCTCTGGAACTCGGGAACAACCAGTTAAAGTTGAGCAACTTCCAGCCAGGCCCCGGGTCTCCATGGCTACCAGAGGCTCAGGCTGATTTCTAGGGACAGTGAGAAACTGGGATGTGGAAACACTGCAAAGATTCCTTGTGTTTTGTACACAGGGCAGTGAAATCCCTCCATAAAGAGAGCAACATTTATTAAAAAAACCATTTATAAGAGCACAGTTAGGCTGGGAGGGGGGAGTGTTACACGGAATAAGGAGCGCTCCCTGGACCTGGTGTGGTAACATCACTGTTTCCTGATGTTTTCTCCTGGCATTTTCCTGCTCTGTCACACAGCTGTGTGATTGCCATCCAGGCCCTTATAAAACTGCCAGTCAGCTGCTCTTTGGCATTCAGGGCCTGTTTTGGGAAGGACATGGGAAGCTGGGTGCTTTAATAGGAGGATCCGCTGTAGGACAGGTGCCAGGGTCTATCCCAGCAAAGAGCTCTCCCTGCTGCCTCCAAGGGTGTTTGCCCTGCATTGTGCAGGGATCACCCCGTGGCTGACAGAAGCCCTGGTGACAGTATGGGCCCTATCCAAGTTTTAAGGCTGATCTCTTGTGCATGAATCGGGTTTCTGTTTGAATTTTGGCCCTCTGCGAAGCTGGCTGCTCATTTTGCTAAGGCAAACCCAGAATACTAAACAGGTAATTAATTTCTAGTCTCTGCCAGGAGTCAAAAGGCATTCCCCAGGCATTGAAGTCTGGTGAGGATTTTCATGAAACTGAGCATTTAAGAAATATATAAGTAACACATTGCTAGAATTTGTATGCAAGTATCATAACCAAGTGTCCCTGATATTCACATTTTATTTTATTAGTGCCTGTGTTTCTCTCCTGGCTTATTTAAAAATGCTCTTTGTGGTGCATTTGTGTTTGTTAAGGGGCTACAAAGCTCTCTAATGAGGTTGGGATGTCTGGCTCACTTGTACCAGAGCTTCTTTCTACTTCTTGCAAGGAGAAAGGAGTGAGCCAAGCAGGATTAGGAGAAGGCACTCCCTCCAAGGATGTAACGAGACCTCTGTGCTTCCCTGTGAGCAATAACAGGAAGATGAACCAAGTCATTCCAGACTGACCCAAAAAACCCCTCATGATCTCATTCAGGCTGTCTGGTCTTGGCTGTATTTTTGGGTTGAAGGAGGAGAAAGAGGGAAGGGGCTGTGGCCAAGCAGCCCTTTGGAGAACAGCTCTGTTCTCTGCTCAGGAGGTCAGGAAAGAAGAAGTGTTCCCAGTCAAAAAGAGAGATCTTAAGGAGCTCCAGGCAAGCTGGGCAGTAAAAGAAGGCCCTGGAAGCAAACAAGGAATGCTTGAGCTACGTGAGTAGGGAAATCTCAGGCTGACTCAGGCCAAGGCTGTGAGCCGAGAAGTTCTTTGCTATTCCCAGCAAAAGAGTGAAGAAGTGCAAATAAAGATAATTCACCTCATTCCATGGCCAGAGTGTGTAAATTAAGGACTCCAGTCCTCTGAAATGGGAAATCAAAGACCCCAGGCTGAGGGAGGACTTCTTGTCCAACACACATCGAAAAACTCATTAGAAGGTGCCGTGGAGAGGAGCTCAGCCACTTGCTCTGATTCCTCCCTGAACTGGTATTCCCAGTAAAGTTTCCCGAACATCTGCCTGCTTCTCACCATCTGAGCTGTTACAGAGCCAGCAGGCATGCGGGATTTAAAAGGATCAAAGAGATTTGGAAGCCCTAGTCCTGCATGTGCCCAACTTTCTGCAATATTTCTCGGAGCTGAGCGAGAGGAGCTGACGAGACAAAGCCTCTTGGAAGCTCAAGTCATCCCAGAGGGTCTGTTAAACAAGGAGTTTTTACAGGAAAATCATAACTAAGAGAATTCATGCTTATTTTGTGTCTCAATTTAGATTCCAGGCTGCTGTTGCTGAGGATGTGTTTCCATGTGCTTAACACTCAGGATGGTTTTGACATCCTCCAAGTGTGTGTGGGTATTTTTAGGACTGTATTTTTTTTATCCAAAAAATGCTCCAGTAGACATTTGTAGCCACCCTGGCAAAAACTTCAGCCAAAAAAGAAGGCAAAGGCAGTGCTGCCTTCAATCCAACCCCATGTGTTCAGGAAGCACAGCAGAATTTAAGCCAAACCCAGCTTATCTCTCACCATTTTAAAGCACTAAATGTCAAGAGAGCTTGGCAGCTGTCAATAGAAAGCATTTCCCCTTTCACACCGGTCGTTCTCTGAGCTATATGCCCACTAAATTATTTATTAATTTGCCTTAATAAAAAGAAAATTGTCTTCTTAAACCCTCACTAAATATCTGATGGAATATATAGACTGAGTTATGGCCAATATTGATCTCATCTTGTGTATATCTACTGACTTCCAGTCAGTTAAAATTAATATAATTGACTCTAGAAGTGCCAGGCACGTTCCTGGAAAGCAGATTAATGATCTGGTGAAGTGATCAAGCACTTAGTGGCTTCTGGCTGATAAATCATTGCAGCTCCTTCATATGTAGGGCATTTAATTATGGTCATTTAACCACTGTTGACTGGTGTGCCATTGTAGAAACTAAAGCAATCAAAACATTAACTTGAGCGTGTTGTAGAAAATTACTGTATCCACACCTTTGCAGGTCCTGGGTGAGCAGTGCTGTCAGGCAAACTGGGACAAGTTTGGCTTTTTGGGGAAGCTTCAAATATTTCAGAGAATTGGCCGTTTTTTAAATTGAGCTGTTAGTTTTAGGGGGTTAGTAAACATTTTACCTATTTCTCTGCACACAAAGCAATGATGCAGGGTTATGTGACAACACCCAGGCTGCCCAGGGAATCTGTGGAATTCCAAATCACTGAAGGGTTCAGAAAAGGCACCTGGGGACACGGTTTGGTGGTGGATTTGGCAGTGCTGAGTTAGCGGTTGAACTTGATGGTCTTAGAGGGCTTTTCCAGCCTTGAGGATTCTCTGTTCTATGAAATGAGGAATGGAATAAATACATCCCTTCCCACTGGAGCAGCTGGGAGGAATGGCCTCCCTGGGGCTCCCACATCACATCTCCTGCAAGTGCAACTAAACCAGTTGCTCTTTGTCTGCTCAGGTATGAATTCAGGAGTGTTCTTCTAATACTTTTCTAATATTCTTCTTTGACAAGGTCTCTTGCCATGAGAAACCTTGGACTAGAACCACAGGCTGACCAGATTTAGCCCAGAAATACTAATTTATACCTGAAGCCCCAAACAAGATTCTTTTCTTCCCGCTGGAAATCACTTTTATCTTCCGAGCAGAGCAGAGCTGGCAGCAGGTTTGGCTCTTCCCCAGGGAGAACCTGCCTGTGCTGGGGATAGAAAATCCTCCTTCCTCCCTGATTTCTGCATTCACGCTTGGAAGAATTGCCTGCCTGCTTAATTTCACTATTTTCTTTCTGCTAATCTCCACCTTGGAAGGACTTTTGAGGGGGCTTAAAGGAATGACAGAGGTTCATATCAGCAGCCTGAACCAAACAGGCTCTGATTTTTTGGTATTGTCTTAATAATAAATGAGATTAAATAGGGCTGGTGGCTGTAGCAGCAGCTTACGGGGTGAGGGTCAGAGGAAGCTTGGGATGCAGGACCCCACCTGATCACCCCTCCAGGGCTTTACCTGGCTCCAACAACCTTCCCCTGCTGCTCGGTGAATTGAGTGTTCAGTTTTTGGGTGGACTTGGAGTGACCTGGTCCAGTGGAAGCTGTCCCTGCCATGGCAGAGGGGTGGGTTTAGATGAACTTTAAAATCTCTTCAGACCCAAATCATTCTGTGATTCTACCACTTGTGGTTTTTAGAAGGAAAATCAGAGGAATTGCTGAGGCTAAAGGGAGACTTTTTTGCCCCACAAACCCCACGGGCGCTGCTGGAATTCCCTTTGAGATGAGACAACGTTACGTAATTCTCCCGGGATTTTGGGGGGAGCTGTTTGTTTTTATGGAGTAACCAGGGTGCCAGTGCAGCCAGTGGGAGGCTTTTTCCACCGACTCAATTCCCTGTCAGAGCCAGGGCTGGGAGACTCTCGCTGCTCAGTCGAGGACTTCCTGATGGCCCCGGCGTGTCCGTGCAGCTGCTGCCAGGCTCCTCAGTGTCCCTTTGTGTGGGAGCGGTGGCCCCGGGTGACCCTCAGCGGTGGCACTGGGCTGTCCCTGGCTGTCACATCGGGGCATGAGGGGCTGCTCCTCACCACCCTGTCGGCAGGGAATGTGCTCGTGGAGCTGCTCTCTGCAGGCAGTGAGGGAAAGCAAACACTGAGAGGCTGCAGCGGGTTCTCGAAGCAGCCACTAATTAAATTAGATTTAATTATTAATCTACCAAGTTTAATTTCCTGTTTTCATGTTCTTTTCTGAGTGGATAAATATAAATACAAATAAGCCAAAGAGGCAATGCCACCAAGAACTCTCTTGACTTCGTGAGTCCAAAACTGCTGAGCATGGCCAGGAGATTTGGAGGGCACGAGGGAGGGAGGCTGGTGTTGAGGAGGGATCTGGCAGTGGGTCCTCAAACTGGGTTTGTTTGGTGCTGTCTTACACATTAAATCACCAATTTCTTTGCATAACCTCTTGTTGAATAATATTTTATACCATTTATGCCAGAAATGAGCACTTAGAACTTCAGTCCTGGTGATATCAAGGTTACCTCTGACCCTTCTGGGGTACCCGCAGAGCTCTCTCCCCGTTGGAGTTAATGAGCCGAACTAAAGATTACAATTAAACATTTGGTGAAGGGGAAAAACATCTCAGATCTTGGGGTGGACTGAAATCAAGGAGGCCAGACAGGAGCGAGGGGCTCTGTCCCCTTCTACGCTGCTTCGGGTCAGTCTTTGACGGCTTCTCCTAAATGGCCTGAGGATTCCTGCTGTAAGCAGGGGGAGGAGCTGTAAAAAGAGCGTGACTTTTGCTAAAATGTCATTGCAAGCTGTTCCTGGAGCAGGAATGAGGGAAAACAACGCCGTGGTGTGCGAGGCACTGCGATGCCTTTGTTCCGTGCCAGCGCAGCTCCCAGAGCCCGAGCAGGATCTCAGCCTTGCTGCAGTGACATTTGTAAACGGGAACATGGCAAGGCCTGAGTTTGGCCAGGATAAAATGCTCTTTTTAAGGGTGGGGAGGGAAAAAAAAAAAAAAGTCTGCCTTAGTGAAAAAGAGGAATCAGTCCAGGGGGAAAAATATAAAAAGGCTTAAGTAGCAAAACAGAATTTAGAAAGAGCGGAGCTTGAATGCCAAATCACACAGGAGAAAGGGTCTTGCAGAGGTAGAATGAGAAGGGCTGGGAGGGAAGGGACAGGGAGAGGGGGAAATGGCATCTGGAATGACACAGAGGCTTAGAAAGCTAAAATGAAAACAAAAGGCCAAGGGGGAACATTCACATGGATATAAGGGAGAATGAATGGCTGTAAAGCATTTGAAGAATGCCTCTTACAGTCCCTGAACTGAGGATCCTTTTAAATTTGTTTGTTATGAATTTTACCCTATGTCCTGTTTTGCTCCTTGGTATGAGAGTGTTATGTGAAAAATACTCCCCCCGTTTCAGGGAGCTGCCACTATTCCCTGGGATTTCATGGATCTGTAGCACTGCTAAATGTCTCCTTTCATTTCGCTGAGGAAGTGACAGATTGACTGGGGGTATCTTTGACCCCCTGTTTGTGCACGAGGTCCCTCTGTGTTGTAACAGGGGCAAACTCTGAACCACAAAATTTTAAAAACGCAATCTGGAGACCAAGAGCAGCGGCACGAACCCTGTCCCAGCACAAACCCTGTCCCAGCACAAACCCTCAGCAGCAGCCGGTCAGGACTGGGAGCAGAGGTGGGCTATCACCTTTGTTTTTCCCTTTCCACCTCTTCCCGCCTCCTGCCTAATGAGGCAGCTGCTATTTGTGAGCACAGAACCGCTCAGGCAGAGCTGGAAGTCTGCTGAGAGCTGCCTCCTGTGCAGAAGGGTTGTGGAAAAGGCTGGGGAGGAATGCCAGCACACCCATCCTGGAGGCCAGGGTAGAACCAACCTGTTTGGAACAGCCCCTGAGCTTCACCAGAATCCACCCCGAGGGGGGAAACACCCGAGGCTTTGTTTATTTCTACTCTCAGAGGGGTTTGCAACCTGTTCCCATCAGACGAGAGGTGCCAGTTGAGACTTTTGCCCCAAGGGCATGGTGAGAGGGACTGTCCAACGGCCCATGGAATGATGGAGGGATCTCCTGGAGGTTTGGCTGCTCCAGCCCTTCGTGGGCAACCCTTGGTCCTGCCGTGCTGGAGGGCCATGGGACACAGCTTCAGGGCACCCTGCACCACTTCTCCATCCTTCCAGGCAGGTTGTCCCATGGTGGAGACTGGAAATTTAGATAGAAATGGAGTTCTTGACATTTTTCTGTCTTAATGGGGATGGGAAACCATCTTCAAACACCGTACATTAAAAAAACAAAGGCTTTGACTGGCAATATAATTATAGCCTGGTTTGATTATGAAGTTATTGCATTTTCTGTCATCATTTGACGTTTACTTAGCAGAGCTGAATGTGCCTGCACTGCCTGGGAAATTTTGTAGCCAGTTCTTGCAGTTTCATTCCAGAGCTTTACACATTCACCCAACAATACAATGATTTCATTAAATACGGGGTTTAAGTAAATCTCCAAACTGGAATTCATCTGCTCTGGCATTAGAACTGTGCAAAAATGAGACACATGGAAAACAGCGGATGAGATTGGGCTATTAAGAATAATTAATACCGAATTTAATTGACAATTACTTAGCAAGAGTGATATTTGGCTTTCAAAGGCCATCTACATTTATGGTGCTACACAGCACAATAAAAAGAAGCAATCTGTTTTAGGGAGATGAACATAAAGGAGGGGGAAATGCAAATGCTGGGTTCCTTTATCCTCGGGCAGAGCCTCCTGGAGCAGAGCAGGTACACGATGGATGGTGCACACACGTTAATCACAACTTCAGAAGGCATTTCCTAATTGTTTCTGCGTCGGTACAGGCTGGATTTTAATCCTTTTGGGGAAGGAGGCGAGAGCTTTTCGAGCTGGTGTTATTTACATATAAAAGATTCATCTGCTGCGTTAACGGGCTGTGGAGTGTGAGCGTTTACCCACGGGCAGGTGACTCACAGCCCGTGGATAAATTCACTTGTATATTCAATCCCCGAGGCCTGGGAGTGTTTTCCATGTTGGTTATTTTTCCTGTTCATAGTTTGAACACCGAGCTCCTACACTCTCCTTTGTTCCCATGCTCGTGTTATCACTCCCTCCAGCACAGCACTTTCTCAGCCTTTAGGCTTTCCCCCCCCACTTTGAGAAGCCTTTAGATGTGGGCAGAAAGGAAAGGGGGATAGAAATGAACAAATTAGCTAAAGGATCTGTAATGGAATGAATTGAAAAGGCCCGGCACCACAAGGAATCAGTAACTAATGAGTAGGAAGTACTGTACAGTATGTCATTCATTTAGCCCTCCCTGCTCGGGGTAGTACCAGATGGTGCCCTGAGGGACTTGGATGTTCCCATCCATGCTCCAACACTACTAAAGAGGTGAGATGAGAGAAGGAGATGAGACGGATCACACCAATCAGCCCAGCAGAAAAATGATTATGATTACATAACTAATGACCCAGGGAATTAGACAATATCAAAAATAGGAAGGATGCCAGTTTGTGCTGTGACACGTCTGAGCAGCCAAAGCAATATGGGGGTTGTGTAGTGAGAGTTGTGTGGTTAAGAAAAAAAGGGGGGGGTCCTCATCAAGCCTGCAAAAATATTCCTTTTATTTCACAGCAATTTCTCTAGATGCTGAGAAAACTCCACTATTGGGTATTCCTGCAATAATCCTGACTAGGCTGCGCACTTACAAATTCTCGTTTTGCCATATTTAGCCCAGCTGGAAACTTGTTAGGATCTGATTTTGCTCCAGTTTTGTTCAACAGCTTTCCTGTGAGGAAAATGGAGTAGGAATTCCTGAGTAGGAATGGGACTGAGACCTCAGCACAGCAGCTGAGGAGCAGCAGTTCTACAGGGACTGTCCCAGTGATTCCTGCTCCTGGTGATGGCACAGGGAGTGGGGAGCTTCCCACTCCACCAGGAACAGCTGTGTGTCGTGCAGGTGTCCTCTGTGGGACCAGGCACAGCTCTTGGTCATAGACCTTAAAAGGATGGGATCATGGCCCTACAGAAAGCTGAAACATCCCACACTGAAATATTCCAGGGGAAGGAATATCGGATGAAATTTGAATTTATCAGGAAAAACCTCTGTTTAGCTAATCTCCTTCCACCAGTTCTGATCTATTTTTTTCTCCAATTTATTGATTTTTTAATTGACATGTCTGGATTGAGATTGCAAACTCTTCCTATCTGTGCTGTAATCCCGATTACAGGATCCTGTCAGTGGTTACATATGTGCCCACCAGCGACTCTGATTTCCAAAGCTGACTTTGTTGTCCCACAGCTCAGAGGTCTGGCTACAAAGCGTGGAGCAGCCCAAAATGATATGAAATGCAGCTTTTTGCCATCTGCTGGAAAATGTTAATGAGCTGATGATCTCATCCTCTATTTTAGACAGGTGTCCACATCCCCAAAAACGTGACGAGAAGTGACATCTTTGTTGACAGTCTCATCAGATTAATTGGACTTCAGGAGTGAGCTAATTCTCACATCAAGAGGCTTGAGAACATACTGTGGGAGCTGTGTGAAGAACCTTGAACTCCTGCTTCTTGTGCTGTCGACAGATCATAACAGCTTTGATGGGCTGGATTAGGAAATCGATATCCACGCATTGACATGCTAATCCCTCCAGGGACACTCATTAAATGACGTGCAGATAAAGGGCCACAGCAGCGTGTGTGCAATCAGGAGCTGCAGCAGGGTGGCACATTTCATTCGGGTGCTTTCAAACAGTTCCATAGAAAAGGGTCTAAAACATTAAAATATATATTAAGCTCCCCAAATCGTGGATTTGGGCATTGAGTTGAACCTACCTAAGGCACTAAAAGCGTGAGGAAGGGTCAGGGTTTGGTGGTACATGCGAATTAATGGGAAGAAAGTCCAAGGAGGGAATGGGATCAGCTGGGTCATGAGTTCAGGCCTCTGCTGTAGGAGATATCCACAGCACGGAAAACCTTCCGTGAAGTCCTCAAGTGCCATTTGAAGACTAATTAGAATTTTTCTCCTCTTGGGACTCTGTTCTGTAACCTTTCCCTAATAACGGGTAGAGGCTGTCATCTAATTTCAGACTAAGCGTATTCCTGGCTGATTTATGTTAATTTTTTTCCTCTTCCTTTAACTTAGAAACCCTTTTCTCCTCCCTGGCTGTATTTACAAACAGGAATATCAACTCTCTAAGTAGATGGAGGCTTCTCTCTCTAAGGCTGGATTGCCAAACTTGGTGAATGCTCTCATTAAAGCATTCCTGGCATTTGCTCGTCTCTGTGTTCCTTTTTTGCACCAATTCCTGCAGGATTTCAGTCTTTTGAGCACAAATGACACAGCGACATTGCTTTTCCTGTGCTCCACATCCCCATCATTCACCAGCTTCCATTCCTTGCCTGGCACAAACCTTCCAGTCCTGTTGCAGGACAGCAGATGTTTTTCCAAGGAGCCAGCTGGGGAGGTGGCTGAAATCCTGCCAGGACAAGCGTTCTGCTGGTGTTACATTTGCCTGAGGGAAGGAGGGGAAAAACAATAATTAAAAACAAAGAAAGTCACTGAAATATCCTGAGTGAACTCATATTTTACTCTTTGGACTTGATTTTCTATCTGTTAGAAGCCACTGGCCCTGTAATTAAATAAATAGAACAACCTTATTTTGGTGCCATTCTGGAATTTGCAGCAGAGATTCAAATCGCTGTTAATATTTAAATATTTTGTAAAGAAGAAATAAAGCAGCAGCAGCGGCATTTCAGATTGGCTGTTTTAACCCCTCAAAACATTTTTGTGGAAATAAGAGTGCGCATGACACTGAATGTATCTGTTTTACTCCATGAATTTCTCACAATTCTTTCTTTTTTAAAATATTTCTGGGGATAAAGACAGGCCTTCCACAGCTCACCTGAAGTACCTGAGGTCCCCAAATGTGGTAATTTGAAAGTTTTAAAGATTATTGACCAAAAAGACCCAGTGGGGCTGCTGTTAGCTCTGTTTAATGCTTTGTCTGCTGAATTACTTCCTACAGGGTAATGACTATTGCAGGTCCCACCTGAATGAAAAAACAGGACTTAAATGGTTTGGGAATGAAGCAGAAAAGGGAAGGACAGCAAAAAGTTTTGGATGTCTTCATTGTAGTTCTTTATCAAGTCTCATGCTTGTGATTAATTCTTAAAAGGCATGATCAGCCAGCAGGGATGGTGGCAGAGGTTTTGGATTTGGCAGGTGTTTTGTTTGGTTTTGGGGTTTCTTTTGGTTGGTTTTTTGGGGGTTTTTTAGGCTTGTGTTTTGTTTTGGGGAGTTTTTTGTGTACATTGATTGGAATGTTTTAATGATTAATTATTCTAAATACTAAAAAAAATATATTATCTATTTAGGAAAAAAGGCAGGTTACCCCAACACACAAAATACCTAGATACAAAGTAAAATAGAGTAACCTTTATTTCCAGGTTTGGTGTTCTTCACAGCTGCCTTCCAGCAGATTTTCCTGAGTTTACAAGATGAAGTAAGACAAGGATACTTTAACTCATTCCCTCCTCAATTGCTCCCACAACTTCATTTTACCCCATCATGGTTTGCTGCAGTTTCCAGAAGTCAAAGGGCTGCTGTGTTCCTTTTTTTCCCCTGTAAAACCTCTTTTTTCAGTTTCCCAGTCTGAGGCCAGCCCCTGCTATGGCTGAGGGTCACACCCAGTCCTGCCCTGGAAGTTGTTCTGCAGCAGGAAAGGCTCATTCTCATCCCTCCAGGATGCTGAATGTCCCCGTATCGTGGGGTTATGTTATCAATTTGGACTTCAAATAAACATCTTACGGAGTTTCCCTGACTGTAAATTATAACTTTTTTCTTCATTTGATATCCCTGCTCTTTCTTGATCCTCAAAGCAGGCCTCGCATGACTCCGTTTAATTGATTATTTGGCTGTTATCTGTTTCATCTTGCATGATTATCAAACGCTTCCTGGGCTGGCTTTGGAAGGTTTGTTAGCAGAGGGATCGTCTGGATCAATAGCACAGAACAGAGATGTTAATTGCTTTGTCTACAGCTACGTTCACTTTTGGTCCTCCTTGTCAATCTTGCACG
Organism: Ifrita kowaldi; assembly: GCA_013398055.1. NCBI lineage: Eukaryota > Metazoa > Chordata > Aves > Passeriformes > Cinclosomatidae > Ifrita > Ifrita kowaldi. The sequence continues at coordinate 320,627 of VZRS01010050.1, read as the reverse complement.
TCACGGTGGCGTGAACTCTTGGGAGACTCTCCAAATATGCTGCAAATTCAAATTCATTTTGTTGTTATGTGTTATATGTGTAAGATTTATCCTCAGCTGACACAATCTTGAGAGTTTGGGAGAAAATCTGAAGTTTCTGGGCTCTTTTCTGATCTAACAACAGATTTGATCAGTTGGTGCTGTTGCATTCTGCGTTATTGAAGTGTTGGCAGAATGTTCTATAGAAAATAGGTGATCCTTGTTCCCCGTAATTCTGCCCGTTCCATTTGTACAGGCTCCACAAAATTGCTTTTGTAGGGTCAGTGTGGGTCAGTCAGTCTCGATGGCTGTGGAACTCGTCTGACTTTGGGTTTAAAGGGACTTATTTTAATGAGCAGGTAGAAATTTACACCTCCTCTCAAACTGATAGAAACGAAAATATCAGAACCTTTAGAAAAGCTCTCTTGGTTTGCAGGCAAGTTAAAACTTGGAGGTTTAGATGGGATATTGGGAAGGAATTGTTCCTTGTGAGGGTGGGGAGGCCCTGGAATGGAATTCCCAGAGCAGCTGTGGCTGCCCCTGGATTCCTGGCAGTGTCCAAGGCCAGGCTGGACATTGGGGCTGGGAGCAGCCTGGGACACTGGAAGGTGTCCCTGACATAGCAGGGGTGGAATGAGATGATCATCGAGGTCCCTTCCAACTCAAACCATTCTGTGGTGCTACAAGTTTATAACCTTCCTGCATGGATGATGTTTCAGCCATTTTTTAAAGTATTTCTTATCTATATTTCATGTAAGATGTGAAAGTTGTACGTTAAATTTCTAGCCAGCTGCCATGTAAATCATGAAAACTCATTGTTATCGCTGGTGAGGAGCATTCATTTATGAAAGATTATTTTACTTATTTCATATTTTAGAAGGAGATACTTGTCTGTGGTGAGATAGCATAATTGGTAGTGAAAAACAGATTATTTTAGGTGCGGGTGACAGGGTGACAGACGATACAGAGAAATTTGTGTAAATATTAATGCAGAAGCAGGGAAAGGAATGGGAAAAGTTGAAGGGAGAGTGTGGAGGAAGAAGAACAGACACGTGGGGCAGGTCAAGAGCATGGCAGCTTTTAGTGTAGTGACAGAAATGTTTTAATGTGTTGAATAGTAAGGCAGTGGTGGAATCAAAGAAGAGGTGATGGAGCCATAGGACAAGAATGTGACTGGTTTGTCAGCTCAGGGGTTGGAGTAATTCTCTTTCTGCCTGGACCTCTCCCCTTTCACTCCAGTTGCAAACTCAGCAGGAAGGAATTGAATTCTCAGGAGAAGCTTTGTTGTATTAAAAAGGATCAACTGATTATGCTGCAAACCTTACAGAAAACAACTGTTTTAACTAGGAATAATTCAGCAGGATCTGATACCCTTTGGGATGTTGGCTGGGATTCACAAATGCCCATACTTTGATTTTGCCTTCTCCTCACAAACCTGGGATCGCTGAGGGAACATGAACACGACACTCTTTGCATTTTTTAGTTCGTGTTGTTTAACCAACTTATCTTTGTCTTGATCCAGGACAAGAGGCAGCTTTTAAAGCCACATTATCTTCCCTCCCTCCCTTTCCCCCTTTTCTCAAGCCTTGGGTTTGAATGGAAATGTGTAAATAACTGTTCAATAGCAGGAGGAGGCACTTAGGGACAATCGTGTGAGGAGTCTTCAAGGTCAGAGCTGGAGAACAACCAGAGTGATCTCCTGTGAGATTTGGTTTTTCCTCTGTTCCAGCATTTTTCTCCACTCATGTTTTAACTGCTGTAGGAAAATGGGAGATTAAATGGGTTTATATATATATATGTATAAAAATACATGAGTGTGTGTTTGTGCAGCACAGGTTGTGTACGTGCACACTGGAGACACGTCAAAGACAATGATTGATTTGGTAGACAATGACCAAACATGTTTAAAAACCTCCTTGTTCTTGTAAATGATAATTGTTCCTTCTTTTTTTATCTATCCTGAATAAATTGCCCAGACACAAAGTGTCATTAAACGCTCCTCTTTTACAACTTCCCATTTCCCCACGTCCAAATTTCAATATTAACACTGGATTCCTTTGTGAATTGAGCTTTTATTCATTATATTCCTTTTTGGACTAATAGTTATTATTATGCTGCTCATACTTTAGCTTCAGAGCTAATTACAGTCTTTGGCTCTCTCCTTCTGGAATATAGATACTGATATATATTAATGCCACGTACCTCACTCTCCAGCCAGCACTTATTTCACAAGGATGCTGTGATTTTGTCCTCTCACACTGACTAAAACCTCCCAATTTTTTTTTTTCCTTGCATTATCATTTTGCCCTGCTGAAAAGCATTATCTGGGAGAAATCTCTGCAAAGAGAGATCACCCCCCTCCCTCCTGCGCTTGGAAATCCCTTAATACAGCCATGTACTGTCAACTCACACATAATGAAAATGTCAATAGTGCTCAGATTGGAGCAGTTTAAGGCACTGAAACAGATGTAGCTGCACACAACATAAATCTATTGAGCAGAGAAGGGGGAGAAGGCTTGGTCACGCAGCCATTAAAAAAAAATAATAATAAAACTCAGCCTCTAACTGAAATTAGCCCTGAAAATCCTGCCAGAAGTCCCACTGCAGTAATGCAGAGTGATAAAGTCCGGCCCAGCAGAGTCGTGGGTTGGGTGGTGGATCCAGGAGGATCAAAGGGAATGAGATCCCAGTTCCTGCTCCCTGCTGATGGGATGGCCAACCCTGCAATCCCCTCTTCCTTCCTCAGCTCTCCTGGCCGTAACACAGCAAAAAAATTTATAATTTTGTCCAACTTTCACCTTTCTAAATCCTTTGCAGGCAGGGTAGAAGGCAGAGAGAGAAGTTCTGGTACAATCACTGACACAATTCCAGCAGGGCAGCTACGAAATGCTTAGATAAAATTATGGAATCTTTGGGATACACACTTTTCCTGGTGTCTATCCCTGAACCATGCAGGAAAACCTGAGCTCTTCCTTTCATCTGGCATTCCTCCTTCTGGATTGGCTTCTTCGGATTTAGGTGGCTCTCAGTCAAGAGACAAGGGCAACATCTGAATCCACTTGGGAAGTTTAATATCCTTTAAACAATGCTTTGGATTTTCATTTTTATTTCCTGTCAGGTCTTTGTAGATCAATGTGAGTAATATACAGTTGGCAAAATAGTCACAAAATTATGTGAAAACTGTTGTTTAATAATAAGTGGAAAAATAGCTCCCATGAAAGTGAGTGACCAAAAGGTCACACACATCCCAGGATTTATGAGCAGGGTAGTATTCACACAATTTATGCAATTCAGAAATTTCAGGGAGTACAGAGAAGACTCAGAGAATGGTGAAGTGGCTGGAAAATTTGTCTGTCAGTAGGAGACTGCAGGTGCAAAGAGAATATTAACAATTCACCCAATGAGTCTCTGCTTTTCCCTGTGAGAACCCAAATGTGGATAATCAGCTCCTTCAAAAGTTACTGTGAGATGATTGTCAGGGGAAAAAAGGAGTCATAGTCTCAGCAGGCAATTAACCATTTCAACTGCTGAATGGTTTTGGTGGATTTTCTCTCCACAGCACTTTTCTTAGAGGAAATTATTCCACCTCCTGTAAGATCTGCTTTAGCTCCAGCGAGGATTTATTCAAAAGGCTTCCAGGACCAGTGTGAGCCTGGGAGATGAAATTCATGACAGAGTTGTAGATATCAGCAAGGCTTCTAAACTACCTGTGGTCCTGGAGAACTTAGCAGCGCTCCTGAAAATAGTTCAGATCCCTCTGGAAATACATCCTTTAAATCCAAGAGGATCTGAATAATGCTGTGGTGAGAGGCATTGCTTGTAGCTGTGTTTACAGGGTTTTCCTTGGCAGAACAGAGCTGTGATCAGCAAAGATCTGAAACAAATGCACCTCAGCCTCGCATCTTGGCATGCACTTAAAGGGAAAAGGGAACACTAATCCCATTTTTCCATACATTCCTCATTTCCTCACTTGCCTGGCCTGCACACAGAGGATGCAGAGATCATGATTTTCCTCCACAATTCCTCCCTGAAATGCCTGAAATGTATAAGTGGTTTGTATTTACCTTCTCAATGACTTATTCCATATTGTTTATTATATTTATTTGCCTTTGAAACCCCTCTTAATTCAAAATCCCACTAATCCCTTTCAAGGGGTGACCACTTTGCGTGGCATCGGTGCCCTGCAAGGACACGGAGGAAGGACACGGGCAATATCTCTATTAATGGGAGATAATCTTATTAATCAGTGGAAAGAAATCAGCCTGTTGTTCATAAGACAACAATTAAAACGCAAATAATGCCACAAGGAAATGTAGCAGCACTGGGGAGGTTTCTTTTTGAAGAGTACTTACAGGCCTGGTGAATAGCAGGGAGATGAAATGCCTACAGCACCCAATATTTCAGTGTTGTGGATGGTATTTGTTACTCTTGGAGCAACGTTGTTGTAAATTAGTCTTTGCCAGATGCTTTGTCTCGTGGCCTAAATTGCTGTAAAACCCATTAGGGTGTATTATGCACATAAAAGGGACAGAGGAGTCGCAGAATCACTGCGATAAGGGATTATGTGCTCCTTGATTGTTATCCATTAAACAAAAGGAATTTCATCATCCCACTTGAATCTTGCCTTAGATGCTTGTGTTTGAATCCTTAATGAAGATTAAAGGCGGGAGCTGCAATCTGCCGATGGAATTTCTCCTCTCTTGCATTGTTGTTGGTGAAACACCAGTCATTCCTTTGTGCTTCTGCAGGAAGGTGCCCGGGAAGCCCTGCAGTGGCTGCAGGGATGGTTTGAATCACAAATGTTGGGGAAAGGGGTCACGGGCAGGGGCTGTCCTTGGTCCTGGGGCTGTGCCATCGTCCCCCCACTGCAGACTGAGAGGGACACAGCTTATTTATCAGCACAGCAAAACCGTGCATTCACTCTGAGAGTCAGGGCTCCAGCCTGGCACACATTACATGGCTCTTTCTGTACTGCAAACGCTGCTCTGCAGGCTGGCGTGGGCTGGAGATATTGGGGAGTTACTGGGATTTAGATACTCTCCCAAGAGCTGAGTCAGACCATATCACTGCTAACCCTGGGTGTGTGCACCGTAAAATCGTAACCAAGCAACAAACTGACTGTAGTATTTTATTTTTAGTGGGTTATTTTCATTAGTTACACTCTTTGTTTGTTTATCTATTTGCTGTGGATTGCAATAAGACAAAAGATAATTGAAGAGTAACTTTCAAGGATATTTCCCAGTCTAATTTCTGGGGATATTGCCATTCTTCCCTGAAAATCCATGTGAAATATCTCCAGTTATGAGTTTTGATTCAGAGTTCAAAAGCTGAAAGAATAGAAGAAAAAATTAGTGACCTGTGATCCGTTTGCCTCAGCTTTCCTTCCATCAGTTCATTTTCACTCGAAGATCTGCAATTTCCGTCCATAATCTTGGCACTGAGGTTGTTTAGCTCTGAGGGATGTCTCAGGGAATTTCATTTCATGTCAGCAGCTGCTGAACGTGTCACCAGCTGATTCCAAGCTGTCCCCACGTCAGCCGAGCTCCTGCAGATGGTGATGAAGAGGAGATGAAGGTCTGGCCCTTTCCAGGCTATTTTTGGTATAAGCCAGGTAAAAAAACAAATGGTAAAAAATTTGCTTCTGAAACTTGGCAGGCTTGGATTTAACTTGTTCTACAGGCTCTGCTTCTCATCTGTTCTGGTGATGGTGGAGAGCTGCATTTCCTTGTCTGTGAGGATGAACCTCTCCAAAACTCAGCCTGGGGGGTCGTTGGCTCCACCAGGACTGGGGGGCTTGGGTTCCTGGGTGATCCAAGAGAGAAGGATCCAGCTGGACTAAAGCCACGTGGACAGACTCCTGAGCACATCACCCTGGCACAAGTGGGTGTTTTTCTGTCCCTTTTTCCTCCTGAAACCCCTGCTCTGGTTGGGCTGAAGTGCAGATACTGAGTTTAACACCCTGGCTGTGTGTGCTGAAGGAGGTGAAATCTGCCTTTGCCTTTCCCTGAGGTTCACTTTTCCATGACTAAATTTTCCATCTCTCTTCCATTTTTTATGAGACAAATTATAACTGTGCCCTCCCTGGGGTACCTGTAGAGCCAGGTCTGGAGCTCTGACAGTGTCAGCTGTGAGTCTTTGATGCTGCTGCCTGTGAGTCCTGCTGGGATGGTCTTGTGTCGCTGCAAATGGGAAGAAAACGTTGTGAGGAGAATGTAGATTGAGCCACTTCCCGGTTCTTTCAGGTAGAAAGCAGATAATGCCTCAGGGCTTCGTTGTTATTCTGTTTTTCTGAAAGTGATATCCAGGGGAGCGTCTGCTTCTGCTGAACCCACCTCCTTCCCTTTCCCAGCTCAGAACTCCGGGTCTTTGGGGAGACAACAAGAGCGTGAGGGTTGGTTTTAATATTAATTTGGAATCCCGGTGTGGTTTCTTTTCAAACAGAAAATTGCTCCCTGTGCTGAATGATGCTGATGCATGCAGGGCTCAGAAAACAGGCTCGTGTCTTGTTTAGGCTTGGAAATTGGAAAAGTTTCAAGATATGATGAGTGTGTAGATTTTCTGATTCTTTTTGTCGTGTGAGACCCTTAGAAGACGAGGAGTCGGAGCGATTTCATGCTGTGTAATATCATGTCATTGGCAGGGTCTCTTTGGTAATGGAATTTGGTTTTTTCAAAGTACAGAGGCTGCTAAATCAGCCTGCATGAAAAGCCAGGGTTGTAATTGTGACACTTCAATGAGAAAGCTCAAAAACTGATGTTAAAGGGAGTGCTGCTGCCTGAAGTGTCTCCCAGGGTACAGAGGAGTAGGACAGAACGGCCAACAGAGGAAAATACCTTAGAAATAAAACCTGGTTACTTAAGATTAAACCCAACTCCATCTCAAAGCAGTAGGATAAGATCTTTCACTCCACCTGAATAATCAGGAGGTAAAACTGGTGCCTACTCTTTATTTCATTTTGCTGCGTATTAAAAATCCTCTTTTTAATACAAATGTAACCTTCCTCGATTAATCTTTAGTGGGTTTTTTACAAAAGGAAATTTTAAGTCAGAGTTTGGGTCCTTTACGATAAAGTTCCATTTTGGGGCAAAATAGATTCCACTTCAATTTTCAAAAAGTTTGGGAAGCCTACTGAACACGGAGATAGATTACCTGTTTTTCTAGGGTTTCTCTTCCCAGTGAGGCACATGGCACCTTTGTTGAAACAAAATTAATTAAATTGCTACAATCCTTCATTATTATTTTTGGTTCTGTGTTGATTAATCATATAATCACTGATTGGCTTGAATTACAAAGAATCTCCTCATCCAATCCCCCTGCCATGGGCAGGGACACCTTCCACTACCTCAGGTTGCTCTGAGCTTTGTTCAGCCTATCCTCGGACATTTCCAGGGATGGGGATTAAAAGCAAACAAGCTGTTGTTAAAACAATTGCCAAAAAAAAAAATCACAATTCTTAGGGATTTTTCCTTTAAACAGCGTTTTGCAATACTTGAGAACAAGGAGCCCAGGGTATTTGTATGTGTGCTGACAGTGGAGTGACGAGCCAGACATCCTGAGTGTGGCTCCAGTTAGAAAGAAAGACAATTTGACCAAGAAAATATTTATTTCTACCACTTTCAGGGTGATGGAGTTGAGTCACCTTCTCTTAAAGAAAAAAACCAAACTACAGGCTGAATGGGACAGGGTTTGGAATGTTATGAAGATGAAACAGCTGTGACATCTCTGGACAGTGTCTGTGGTAGATCCACAGGGTTTTTGAGCCACATTGTGCTTGGCAGAAATGCCCCTTCCTGTCCTTGCTGTTTCTGTAGCAGAAGCTCCTAAACTCTGCATGTCCAGATTGTATAAATTCGGAATTAGGTTTGGGCATTTGTTCTCGGGGTAAATATTTGCTATGGATCCCCAAGGCCTCAGCCTTCTGTTTGATGCATCCATAAACCCTCTGTGTCATTAGCTGGGGACGTGGGCTGCATTGGCATTGCCACCCTGCTGCTGCTCAGCTCTGCATCACCTGAGCTCACGCTGCTGCCTCGCCCAGCTCCGTGCTCCCGCTCCCATTCCTGCTCCACGTGTTTGAGCTCAGCATCGCTGCCCCAGCCAGGGCTCCACGGGCTGTTTGTGCTGCCCGTGGGACCTGTTTTCATCCCCCTGCTCCGAACCCAAAGCAGGAATCCTCGCAGGCAAGCAGCGAAGGAAATTGCCATGCCCAGGGACACCAACATTTTATTTTCATGGGGTTTATCCTGAAGCAGGTCTGTGGCTCTTCCTGGTGGTGCATGGCTTTTCCCTGAGGGCTGTTTTACTTTTTAATATTTTATCATGTCCTGCAGATGGTCATGTGGGCTTCCAAGGGGATGGGCCAGGTGTTTTCCTACATTCATGCAGAGCATCCACTGAGAGAGTTATTGCCTCACACAGCAAAAGGATGTGACTGTTCTTAGTTTTACACTCTGCAAATGAAGCCGTGGACTTTATTTGGACTTATTGTTTAAGCTGAAATGCTTCACGAATCCTTGAATTGAGGTGCTTAAATATTTCCGTAGAGNGAGGAAAATACCTTAGAAATAAAACCTGGTTACTTAAGATTAAACCCAACTCCATCTCAAAGCAGTAGGATAAGATCTTTCACTCCACCTGAATAATCAGGAGGTAAAACTGGTGCCTACTCTTTATTTCATTTTGCTGCGTATTAAAAATCCTCTTTTTAATACAAATGTAACCTTCCTCGATTAATCTTTAGTGGGTTTTTTACAAAAGGAAATTTTAAGTCAGAGTTTGGGTCCTTTACGATAAAGTTCCATTTTGGGGCAAAATAGATTCCACTTCAATTTTCAAAAAGTTTGGGAAGCCTACTGAACACGGAGATAGATTACCTGTTTTTCTAGGGTTTCTCTTCCCAGTGAGGCACATGGCACCTTTGTTGAAACAAAATTAATTAAATTGCTACAATCCTTCATTATTATTTTTGGTTCTGTGTTGATTAATCATATAATCACTGATTGGCTTGAATTACAAAGAATCTCCTCATCCAATCCCCCTGCCATGGGCAGGGACACCTTCCACTACCTCAGGTTGCTCTGAGCTTTGTTCAGCCTATCCTCGGACATTTCCAGGGATGGGGATTAAAAGCAAACAAGCTGTTGTTAAAACAATTGCCAAAAAAAAAAATCACAATTCTTAGGGATTTTTCCTTTAAACAGCGTTTTGCAATACTTGAGAACAAGGAGCCCAGGGTATTTGTATGTGTGCTGACAGTGGAGTGACGAGCCAGACATCCTGAGTGTGGCTCCAGTTAGAAAGAAAGACAATTTGACCAAGAAAATATTTATTTCTACCACTTTCAGGGTGATGGAGTTGAGTCACCTTCTCTTAAAGAAAAAAACCAAACTACAGGCTGAATGGGACAGGGTTTGGAATGTTATGAAGATGAAACAGCTGTGACATCTCTGGACAGTGTCTGTGGTAGATCCACAGGGTTTTTGAGCCACATTGTGCTTGGCAGAAATGCCCCTTCCTGTCCTTGCTGTTTCTGTAGCAGAAGCTCCTAAACTCTGCATGTCCAGATTGTATAAATTCGGAATTAGGTTTGGGCATTTGTTCTCGGGGTAAATATTTGCTATGGATCCCCAAGGCCTCAGCCTTCTGTTTGATGCATCCATAAACCCTCTGTGTCATTAGCTGGGGACGTGGGCTGCATTGGCATTGCCACCCTGCTGCTGCTCAGCTCTGCATCACCTGAGCTCACGCTGCTGCCTCGCCCAGCTCCGTGCTCCCGCTCCCATTCCTGCTCCACGTGTTTGAGCTCAGCATCGCTGCCCCAGCCAGGGCTCCACGGGCTGTTTGTGCTGCCCGTGGGACCTGTTTTCATCCCCCTGCTCCGAACCCAAAGCAGGAATCCTCGCAGGCAAGCAGCGAAGGAAATTGCCATGCCCAGGGACACCAACACTTTTATTTTCATGGGGTTTATCCTGAAGCAGGTCTGTGGCTCTTCCTGGTGGTGCATGGCTTTTCCCTGAGGGCTGTTTTACTTTTTAATATTTTATCGTGTCCTGCAGATGGTCGTGTGGGCTTCCAAGGGGATGGGCCAGGTGTTTTCCTACATTCATGCAGAGCATCCACTGAGAGAGTTATTGCCTCACACAGCAAAAGGATGTGACTGTTCTTAGTTTTACACTCTGCAAATGAAGCCGTGGACTTTATTTGGACTGATTGTTTAAGTTGAAATGCTTCACGAATCCTTGAATTGAGGTGCTTAAATATTTCCGTAGAGGGCTGGAACAGAGGTTTTCTAGCAGATAAAATAATGTTTTTGGAATGATGGCACAGAGTCTCTGCCTGTATGTGAGAACAGACAAGAGGAAGGAGGAAGCAAAAGTCTGAGATGTGGAATATTTCTGTAAAATCCTGTAAAAATTATGTTGATTATAGGAATAATGGAGTAGCTACAGCTTCTCACACAGGACCCTTCTCCCCTGGCCTGGAAAGGGGACAGAGCCTGGGCAGTTTTCCCCTCAGGAGCTCTGAGAACAGGTAAGAGCAGAGCAATGGCAGCTTTGGCTGACACAGAAAAAACCACAAAAATCCTTGAGTTTCCTCTTTCCTCCAACACTGCCTGTCCTTTCCCCTGATAATTTCTGAAGGACCCTGGCTTAGGAGAAGATCTTGGCAGATGAACTTCTTGTTCTGTCTTAGAGCCTGTGCTGGGAAGTGGGGATGAGAACGGGGGGATGAGACTGTGGTTCATTTGAGGTGCCCTCAATGGGCACTCACAATTAACAACTGAATGCATCAGTGGCTGTAAATAGCCTGACTGCCGTCATTCATGGCTCCACAAAAGCGGCGGCCTCATTAACATTTGGTGGAGTTCGAATGTTGAACTTTTTTTTTTCAGATCTCGGGGGCTGAGTCGGGAAGTCTTTCCCTCTCCCACACACACATCTGTCTGGGCGCTGGGGATGGATCTTCAGGAGGAGGGACACGAGATTTGGCTGCTTTGACTGCTTTTATTTGTCCCTGAATTCTCAAAGTGAAGCGAGCAGAGCTGGTGTCCCTTCCTGGCATAACACCAGTTTGGGGGAGCTGGTCCCACATTCCAGCTGCTAAACCCTGGGGCACGGCACTGAGCAAGGTACAGTGAACAGGAATCTCAATTTTAAATGGCTTCACACAAGACAGAAAGGTTTAATTTAGTGGAAGAACGTGGATAACAAACTCGCCCTATTCACTGGCGTTGCGATCCATGGATCAGATGGATTTCATGTGTGACTAAATATTCATGTATGAATGGCAATGGTCTGAAATCAGAATCCTGCCCAACATGAAACTACATCTGAGCCCTCTCTGCAAATCTGAATTAAATAGGAAATGCAGCCGTGCACTTGGGGAAAGTGCTTGTTCACAAATCAAATTAAACATAAAAAGCTGAATAAATGCTAAAAATTAGGTTTTGATGAGAAAACTCTTTTTTAACAAGGTCTGTGAAGAATTTTGGGGATTGTGGTGCTACGTTTCCTGCAATGAAAATGTTCACCAACTGAGGCAATTTTTTGAGCATGACCATTTATTTCAAATGAATGGATTAAAAAAGCTTTGGGAAAGCAGAAGGTGTGGGTTTAAACGCAGAATGTCGGAATTGCTGCTGTGAAATCTATAATTCAATCTTGGTCTATCATCCTAAGCAAAAGATGGATTTCTAGTAATGGATTGTCAGTTTTAAACTGCGCTGTAGCTTTTTGTAATAAGCACGAGTAGATTCTTGTCAACCAGACATGCAATATATTTTTCCACATAAATATTTTCCCTTGTAACATTCTGTCCTGGTGCCTGAGTTTTTTAACAAGAGACCACTGTTTGTGAGGATATTTGCTCACATCACCAACTGTGAGAGGTGAAGGACTGAGAAGGAAATGCTTTTGCGATTAAAATTATCCACTTTCAGTTGAAATCGTCCTTATTTATGCAGGGCAGACGCTCATCATAATTTATTCAGTGATTTCACTTTCTTTTGTACCTGAAGACAGGCCTTGCAAGTCAGAGGTTATAACCCTGCAAAAAGGAGCCAGTAATTACACCTGCCAGCTTCTCCCTCTGGCCACGGGCACCATCACCCATCAAGGATAATTGACAAGCAGCTAATAGGATAAGCTTTTGTTTCTTTGGGTTGTTTTCCTGTGTTTTCCCCCCAACTTAGCAAGGGGAAATCCATTAACTGGTGAGGCTCCACCAGGAATATGCTGGTGGGCACACAAGGACAGAGTCCTTGAAGCAACAGGGAAGGGACAAACATCTTTAAGGGAGAAAGAGACGTCTTTCATCTTCTCTTTGACATCTAAATTCCCAACTTGCTGGCTGCTGGAGCTCAGCACGTGCTGGAGCTGCCCCAAAGGAGCTGCAGCCATATGGGCTCCACCTGAGCTGGGCTGGGCAACAGGTTTTCTCTGGGGCCAGCTCAACAAGGCACAGTTCCTGGGTTTTCACTCGAGGAGCCAACAAAGCAGTTGTGTCTGGGCAATGGTGGGGACAGGAGGAGCCCCCTGAATCCTTGAGCAGCACAGAATCCATATCCTGCGAGCTGAGGGATGAAGGGCAGCACCCAACATCCTTTTATTCCCATAGCAGCGTCTGTTCACAGCTCGGTCAGAGCAAACAGCGCTCGCTGCTCGAGGTTGCCACAGCAAAGGTGCGAGTCCTGAGGCCAGGAAAGGGTAAAAGTCAGGAGGAGAGGATAAATCACAGCTCAGGACACCCAGTGGGGTGTGGGGAATGAGGATGTGCAGCTCCAGCACCACTGACCCGGTCTGTGGTTTACACACCAAGCTGATGCGTGCCAGGTCCTCGGCAGGCAGAGGGGCAAAGGGAGCGTGGAACTTTCCCCTCTCCATGCCAGATCTGCAGCAATTTCTCTGCATTTCAGTCAACTTCTAAAGAGGAAATTGAACTCGAAATTGCACAAGGAAAGGGAAACCTTTGTAGGTCAGAGAGCAGCCTGAGTGCGGCCGGTGTTGAGTGTTTGCTGATGGCTGGCTCTAAACCCGCCCCTCCCTCAGCCTGTGGATGTTTTTAAGGTATTTTACCAAATGCCTGATTGCCTCCCTGCATTTCCCCTTCTAGAGCTACCTCTGGCAGCTGGCAGCGCAGCGCAAGAGTGACATCCTTCATCTACCCCCAGCTGCATTTATTGGAGTGCAGCGATGCTCTTCGGATCTACTTCAGGGCTCTCCTAAGTGGCACATTCCTCCTGTGCCTGTTCCCCGAGGATTTCAGGTTTGCTCCCTTGCAGTCTTCCCCACACAGCTCGGTGTCTGTGTATCGAGGTATGTTAAAATGTCTGAAGGGATGTTATTAACTCGTATTATTTGTGTTTAAAATATGCAAACCCACTAAGTCAAATCACCTGCTGGTTTTCTGCTGAATTTTGTTTCCAGACCAAAACCTGTTACCTTTGAAAGAGCACAAAAAATGGCTTCTAAATAGCTCCTGTTAGAAAAAATCAAAATTATGAATAAGGACGTTTCAAACTCTTTAAACCCATCTGCATGCTGCCAGCTTACCTATTGTGCCTTTAATTTAAAAGGAATGCTGAAATGAGTGCAAACACTGGAAATTATGGCTCTCTGTGGAATACTAATCCGTAATATTTGCATATTTCTGACATTTTAAAATTCCCCAGACTCTCATTCCTCCATGCTCCCATTAGGGCAGTTTTGAGGACGTTCTGTGGTTATGAGTCAGGAATGAGAGCTAAGAGGATCTCATCAGGGTGCTCTGTACGACTCGGAGAGCCTCCTGTAATTTTGGGATTTGTCTGACTAAAACCAGTACTCCATCCCGTAACATGAAGGGAGGCTGTAAGAACCATTATTCCATCAGGAATGCAATAGGATTTTCTTTAATCACTCTCTTTCTGTGTCCTGATTCCCACTGCCAGTGAGAAGGACATTTATCCTACAGCCAGTTCCTAAAACCACACATGGTCAGGATCAGGCTGCAGATGTGCTCAGCTCTCTATAAAACACCTGGATAGGATTGTCTGGATACCATAGGGGGAGAATTTTTGGAACAACTTGGGACTTGTGTTTGAGGCTGGATTTTCCACAGTTTCCTCTGTCTCAGTTGACTAAAATGCTCTTCTCTCTGAATCACAGAAAACACGGATTTTCTAAGAGGAATCCAGGTGTATCTCAGGAAGGATCATTCTGCTGCTCACCTGTGAATGTGTTTTGAGGTGTGCTGCTGTAATATACGGCTAATTTTGGTCCTGGGAACTGTGTTTTGGGGAGAAACCAGTGATACCAGTCATGCCTGGTTCTTAGGTTGGCCCTGCTCAGCTGCACAGAAGAATCTTGCCTGAAACCAGCTTCCAAGTGGGAACACAGATGCACACAGATGTAAAACCAAAAGCAAAATGAGCTGGTTTGGAACTTGTTCCAACACAAATTCCACACTGCTGCAAATATCCCTCATTTTGCCCATTCATTTCCACTGCAGAATAAGCAAGGCCTGGAACTTCTGCTGGGCTTTATCAGCCCTTATCTCCATCACCCTCTCCACTAGCTCAGAAGGATGTGACCGCAAGCAATTAACATTTTGATGCACTTCACCACGCACTTGCCAGCCTTTATTTTCTTCCCATTAAAATCATTGGCTCGGTTTACAGCTGGCTTGGTTTTTAATCTGGTTTTTGCTATTCCTATGGTAATGGAATCCATTCAATTAACACTGTGTTGGCTGGAGGGGAATACCAATCATTAGGCAATGCCTATTTGCCCTGGCCAGGTGTGGAGGGGGAGGTTGCTTTTTGCTCTGTCAGGGGTAAAAGTTTTGAAATTTGATGCTGTCAGAACTTAATTTTGTGAGGAATGCAGGTAATTATTGGGTTTCACTTGGCTGTTGGTGTGGGGAACCTCTGTGTTAGGATGCTTGAGTCCAAAAGACACACCTTGGCTTTGGGTTTGTATTTGGCTGTTTGGGTTTGGTTTGGGGGTTTGTTTTGAAGGGACAGGATGTAATATTTTGGAGGTTTGGGGTTGTTTTGGTTGGTGGTGCGGTTTTTTTGTTTCTTTTGGATTTTTGGTGGGGGTTTAGTTCACTTTTGGGGATTTATTTTTAATTGAACCAACGTTGTTTCGTGCAGCAAAAGAAGCCTGGAGAAAACATGTTTGAATTCTGCAGCCCTGCATTGAGAGCAGATGAATAGCACAAAAGAATGGAGCAGGAACCAGTGAACCTGAGGTAGACTTGAACTTTCTGGACTTCTTTTGTTGTAGATTTCATTACCACAGGAGGCATCTCACTGTTGGCCAGTGCTCCTGAACTCACAGCAACCACCCTGAGTGGGCTCTGTCACAGCCCTTGGGGTAATCAGACCTTTGTTAATGCTGCAAGCACAGTATCCATAGAATTTGACCAGGAAAAGGAATCTTCCTGCCCAAGAGGGAAGGAATCCCAGGAGGGGAGTGCCAGCCCTGGGAGATGCCTGGCATTGGGGCACAATTGTTTGGGAATCCCTGAGCATCCCTCACTGAGTGCCACCCGACAGATCTTCTCTGGCTGCCTCCACATCCTGTTCCTTTCTTCCCAAAGGCATCACAAAGGATGATGATCACGGTAAATGAACCTCTTTTCATCTTTAATAGTTCTACTTTGCAGAGAAAGCAGATGTGGGGGCTCAAATATTGTGGTATTTATTCATTCAAAGGTTGTACTTGATGATCTTGGAGGTCTTTTCCAACCTTAATGAATCCACGATTCTATGAAAAGAGTAATGGGATAGATAGGAATAAACATGCCCTGCCTGAAATCCTATTTCAAATCATGGTATGAACCACTGTTGGAGTAATCATGTGGAAATAATGGTATTTTGTCCTGGGGAAGAAAAAAGCAACAGACAAACTTAAGAAAATCGACAACGTAACATAAAATGCAAAATCAGTTTTGTTTTCCAAAGTCCCGTTCTAGCAAACCTCAGCGCAGAATTCTCAGCAGTTTCACACCCAGAACCATCGCTCAACTGGTGTGTGCTTCAGGAGGAAAACACACCAAATGTTTCCTGTCTGCAAATCTCGCAAAAATCTGGGGTGATTTTCAGTTTCACCACAAAATAGGAGACCCACACTCCCATGGTCTTGAATTTTGTGGTTGGAATGTTTCATTGCCAGAGGGGGGAAAAAAAAAAGAGCTGAACAGCCTGTTCAATTAAAATCAATGGAAATTTTCCCAGGGACTTCAATGGAACTGAACGTGGGCACCAGATCTGTGAGGATGGCTGGAAATGGTCCGTGGAGAATTCCAAGGCAGGCAGCTTTGAACTGGGAATGAAATAAATGGGAAAGGAAGGGTAAGTGGCTGCCAGTGGGGCTGCGATAAGGCAATGTGCAAACACTTCCTCTGATAGCCCTGGAATTAGCTGCAATTAAGGGTGATTTTGATGAGGAACACATGGAATTTCCAGTTCATCACAGCGAGCAACGCTTGTGCAAAACGTCTGCGGCAAACTGTGAGTCTCTGCGGGCGCATCCTGAGGTTGGTGTGTGTGTACGAGCCTGTGGAAATTCCAAATATCCAAAAACTGGAAGAAATTGGGACACGCGGGAGTGAAATTTTTGCCAAATCTGAGTTTAATGAGAAACTGGAAAGTGAGGAGGCATCAAAACTTCTGTGAGAAACAGAAGGAAGAAATGTGGAGGGCTGCAGGCCGAAAGGTGGAGTGTCCCAAGCCATCACCTCCCTCAGGCAGATGCTGTTTGCAGAGCAGTCCCTGAGCTCACCAAGGTCTGTTTTGCTGTTATTTTCAGAATTATGCTCTGGTTCACTCAGTGCAAACATCAAGGATAACAATCAGGTAGATGCTGGAGCATTTACACGCACCATGAAGCTGGTACACGTTGTAAATATGGCACACACAGTAAATACAGTGCTAAAAGAAAACTATTTTCATATTTCTTCTCACTGTCCCTTCACTTCTTCTCTTTCATCTGTTATTTTGGGGAAGGTGAGGTGGTGTTTTACCTCGCTGCTTTAAAAACTGCTCTGTTTGCATGCTCCTGCTTAGGCAGTGCCTAACTTAGGGGTTAGAGTGGATCCGTCAAGGAATTCACTAAAAGGTAACCCTAATTACTGGTACAGCTGTATGGAAATGTGCCTGTCCCTGGCAATGTAGGGAGTGATGCTGAATGGTGACAACATTGTCCTCCACCTCCGGAGCATAATAACTCTTGATCTTTCCTCCTTCAGCACGTGGAGGTGCTGAGCCTGTCTCTGAATGTCCCTACACGTGCTTGCCCTCGTAAATTATATCTGTACAGAGCATTTTCTCAGTGATTTTGCTTTAGGAAAAGGCAAGAAGCACATGCACTTATTAACAGCTCCAGCCCAGAACTGATCAGCAAAGCTGTCCTGGTTTTCAGAAAGCCTTGCAGAAAGTGACTGAGCTGTGGCATTTGCAAGTGGAATTCAATCTAAATGAAAGCAGGTGAAATATGCAGTGTGAATTATTCCAGGGCTGGCTGGGCAGCGCTGCTGGCAGGGCAGGTGAGGGAGAGCAGGGAGGGCTCACCCGGCTGCTGCACCTGATTTCTGCCCTCGAGGTACTTGTCAGGAAACGCTGTGAGCTGGCTGCACTCTGCAATGACAGCATTTGTCTTCATTCCCCCAAATAATGTGCCTGTGCCTGGGCACCTGTGTGTGTTTTAAAACGGGATAGAGGGAACTGTATTCTAGCCCACAAGTGATAATTCTGTTCATTGTCAGGGGTTTTTTGGATGAAGACTGCAACAAAAATGATGTTGCCTGAGCCCAGATTAAGCCTCTAGACATCAGGTAATTTGGAGCTGGGCTGTGACCACACGCCAGCCAAGCTTGGGTTTAATGAACCTGCTGGCACCTCTGGATGTCCTGTGGGACCATCAGCTCTTCACTCTCTGCTGCTGAGACAAACTTCTTCATGTGTGGTGGTGTTTTTATTCATGGGGGGCTTTTTACTGAGAATATTTGCTGTTTTATAGCTATGTTTCTTTTTCCTTTGCCTTTCCCACCCATAATAGAAGCTTTCCTTTGTTCCTCTTGTGATGGAGGTGAGCCCTGATTAAACAGGGATTGATGCAGGATTCCCTCACCATTACCCTGTGCACTTTTGCGTGTGGAAAATGTGTATTTTGGTTTAGCATCAGCTGCTGCAGTTCAAACTGCTCCAAAGGTGGGAACACTCATTGCAGTCGTGGCCTTGAAGGATTTCACATAACACTGAATTCTGCAAGTGGCAGAAGTGCTGAGGAATTTGGGGTTTGGGTGTGTCACACATGGAAATCTGCACGTTTGTAGGGACAAAAGGCTTCATGTGAATGCAGTTATTCTTCAGTAGAACTTAATTTGTGCAGCTGAATCTACCTGGAGTTGGGATGAGCCATATCCGTGCTAGGAAGGTGTTCTAGCAAGGTTTTGTATTTCAGACAGCCCTTATGTAGAAATGTTGAGTTAATAGCATTACCAGAATTTCATGCCTTCATGCCCACGATTTCATCTACAATTTATGGTGTGATCCAAACCCTGCAGCTGCTACGAGGAGAAAACTTTTGTTCCCACCTTAGGAATTGCTCAGCATTTCCCTTTTTGTTACTCAGCAGGGTGAAAATCCCTGGGGGAAGATTCCTTTATAAAGCGCTGGAGAGCAGCGTGGTCACTTTGGTTCCCCTCTGCAGGAAGGGAAGCAGGACCCCACATCTGCAGGGTTTTTTGGCATTTTTGTACAGCCCTTCCAACAGGACAAGGTCGTGGAGGGTCCTCAGTGAAGATATTCAGGAGCATTACAACAAAATGCCTTTCAGGGTGTGTAATGAGGAGCTTGATCCCTCTGCTTTGAGTCCGAGGTTACTCAAGTGAGTAAGAGCTTTGAGGTTTAACTTCCTTGCTTTTCAGTGGCTACATAATTGTTCGTGTGTTTTGGCAGGAGATTCATGGAGTGACAATCAAAACAGGATCAATATTTTTAGACTGGAAATATCTTGGTAATAATAATTAAAAAAAAAATATCTCCAAACAGAAGAGTAATGACTGGTGATGCCCTGAAATTAAAAAACTGACATTTTTTGACAAATCTCTTCACCTAAGCCATGCAAGGTAGAGAGATATTCAGCAAGAATGTTTGTCAGGAAACTTTTTTTTTTTTAGGAAATGTGGGTTGTCTTTTGAAAACAATCTTTTCAAAGTGTCTGAGATGAGGTCACCCATTAAATTTGGCAAGCTGGCACCATAATTGCAATGCACTCTATGCTCACCTCGCTTCTCAGAGATGCATCACTCACCCTTCCCCAGTATTTTATTTTCCTTGGTGCAGAGGTGATCCCGAGGCAGATGTGAGGGTCACCCCTGTCTCAAGCAGTGTGGAATCCATGGGCTGTGCTGCTGGGGTGGTTCCATTCACTGCTTTTTTTACAGCAGGATAAATTACAGGTCTGCCTAAAAGGGTTGTGCCAACGGGAAAAATGTACGCTGGTCACTTTTTCAAGAAGATGGATGATAAATTATAGAATGAGCTAATGGTTTGGGTTGGAAGAGACCTTAAAGCCCATCCAGTGCCACCCCTGCCATGGCAGGGACACCTTCCACTGTCCCAGGGTGCTCCCAGCCCCATCCAGCCTGGCCTTGGACACTGCCAGGGATCCAGGGGCAGCCCCAGCTTCTCTGGGCACCCTGTGCCAGGGCCTGCCCACCCTCCCAGGGAGGGATTTCTTCCCAGTATCCCATCTTACCCTACTTCCAAACGCTTATGCTTTTCCTTTTCCACTGGGGACATTGTATAGGGTCCTGTTCAGAGCCAGAGTTCCCTGAAATGAATTTTACAGACAAAGAGCTGGGTCTCTCCTGGAGGAGAAGCTGAGCCTTCCTCAGAGAGGGAGCACATTGCAGGTGTTTCTTACACTTCCCTGTGGAAAGTCACCATTTTCTTCCAAGCTGCTGAGAAATTTATGGCCAAACCCCCCAAAAACCAAAACTCTGATGGTGTGGGGATGAGACCAGGCTGAGTGTGTGCAGTGGGAAATCCCAGCACTGCACTCAGTCACACTTCACCAATACTTTGGACTTCTTTAGCATGAGATTAACAAGAAATACTTCTAGAGAAGGAAAATCAGCTGGTTCACAAAGCCCCAGCATTTGGCATCCCAACAATTTGTACTGATAGCTCCAGGCCAACTATATTTTTTCTTGACAATTTCTGCTGCTCAGCCCAAACTAGGAGATATAATTTGTCTGTACATTCATGGACAGAATGAAAAGTTGGCTTCCAACTGGCTCTCAGGGCTCCACAGAAGGACTCTTGCTGTGGTCTGGTGCAATATTGTTCTTTTATCATCAGATTTGAGCTCTAAAACTCTTCATTATAAGAGGCATTGCTTGAATTCCATTTTCAATGTTATTTATTGTTATTTCTAAAGCTATTATTGGGTGCATAACATTATCCCGTAGCCCGTCAGTGGGTCTGAACATGAAAATGTTAACATGCAAATTGCTGCTATCTGGCACTGAATATGTATGTTTGAAACCAAACTCTGCTACTTGTGAATAATCATTACTCTTAGCTCTAAAATCTCCAACTGTTTAAAAGACAAAGTTCATTAAGTTAATTACAATTTCTCGATGGCAAATCATCTTGTTGGCAAAGTCCCTCCTTATGGGAAAGCAGAAAAGCTGCAATGTAATCAGATGCTGCTGCAGAAAGTGGTGTAAAAAAGCAAAATGATTGAAATTAGTGAGTTTTTAAACTCAGGGCAAAAGCAGTGTGTGCCAATCCCAACTTCTCTGTGTCTTTCCTTTTGTCAAACAATTGATTTTTGTGTATTGTTTTTAAGTCGGCCACTACAATGGGTAATTCATCATCACTGGGAGATAGAAACTCAAGCAGTCTCCAAAAATAATTGAATTTTTCAGAAATTCTCTAAGGGGGTGAAAAATCCATAACAGCCATTAAATTCTGCTCTTTGTAGAAGGAATATGAAATATTACAATTATGTTCAAGAAGAAAAAAAAACCCTCTTTAATTCCAGTTGCTGAATCTAGCAGGAATAATTTGGTGTTTTGTTATGCTGCTCTGCAGTTTCAATGGAATTTGAATGGAAAAATGTGATAACACATATCAAAAGATGTCATTTATAAGGGGAGAGAGAAAGCTGCTTAAGAATTCCAGACAGGCAAATGCAGGAGATTACGGCCTTGATCTGGAGCTGTGCTGGGATCTGCACATGAATTGGAGCTCCATAAATGAGGAGGAGTTTGGTGCCTGCCCTGTTCTGGCAATTCTGTGGGATCTTCATATTTTGGACAACATCTCCAGATCTCCTTTTAACTCTGCCTGCCCAGCTGTGATTCCCAAGATTCATTGTGCAACTTCTGGCCATGGGAAGGAGGAATATCCACCTCGGAAAACCCATCTGCTCTTGGCAACGTCACGGCGCAGGAATGGCAACAAGAGCACGAGCAGGATCCAGGTTTGAGCTCTTTGTCAAGGAGATATTTCAAGGCAAGTAATATCAAGAAGGCTTCCAAAGCACATGAGGGAATTAAGACAGCTTCTCCAAGGTATTTTGTTGCTTTCCTGGTAGCTGTAGGATTTGAGTTGCCCATCATCTTCAAAAATGGATCAAAATTTTTTATAATTCTGGTGTTTATCAGCAAGGCTGGAGGTCTAGTGGTCATACACTGAATATTTGCTAGCCGGGAGAGATATCACAAATATCTGTGCCTATAAAGGGCTCACAAAGATTAGGAAAAGGATCCATGTTTTTGGAAATGGACTTACACTGGCATGAGTTAAATGGGAAAGGAAACAGATATTGAGGAGTAAATAGAGCTGTGATAATTTATTACAAGCTGCTTTTTCTATATACATAATAGCATGCTGTAAAGCAATAGATCATGGGAGATGAAGCCATAGCATGACAAGATGGATCATTTAAGATATTAAATGATGCTTTGCTGTGTACTGTTGTTATCCAAAGTCTATTAAAAAAGTATCGGACGGGATATTTTTTCCCATCACTCTCGTGTGCTTGGACCTGGCTTGGTAAATCTACTGCATCATCAGCTCCTGCCTGAGTTCAGCCTTTAGAAGAGCTTGCAGTTCTGAAAGCATTTCATTGGAAATTGTCATTTTATTGGTGTGTATTAGTGGCAAAATCACTTGGGAATTCAAAATCAAAGGGAAGAAGTGCCCATGCTGTGTTACAGGAGCCACACCCAGATCCAGCGGGAAAATGGCGTTGTTTGAGTTTAGGTACAAAGATATGGTTTTGTGTCGGCTCTTGAGATGCTTCCTCTGGCTGCTGGGGGCGTTTGCTTTCACCCAAAGAGGGTGGAAACCCCAAACTCTGCGTGGAGCAGGGTGGGGACACGATGCAGGAGCGCTGCTGGGGGTCTGCCCCAACTGAAGGACGAGCAGCTCCTTTTGAAGTTCTCTGACGAAGCTCCAGGCTCAGTTCTCAGTGTGAACACATCTTTAATGCAGTGAATCCCAGAATGGGTTGGGTTGGAAGGGATGTTAAATCCCATCCCATTCCACCCCCTACCATGGGCAGGGACACCTTCCACTGTCCCAGGTGGCTCCAAGCCCCATCCAGCCTGGCCTTGGACATTTCCATGGATGCAGCCAGAATATGGCAGAGTATTTATTTTAACTTAAACCCAGACTTATTTCTGTGGTAGCCAAGAAAATATTCACTGAGTCTGACATTATCTGTCAGATTTTATCTGAACCTGTCCCTAAGAGTGACTCCCAATTCTGCTTTGAGGGACTGTCACAAAGGAAGGGTCACTGGGTTGCCATCCTCGCTACCCCCCTCGGAGAAAGGGAAGAGTGACTGCCAGTAATACCCTTGGCTTTATGAAGTGGAAACATCTTTATTCACAAAGGGCACTGGGATCATAAATTTGAGGCAGGGTTGATGGGGAGCTGGGTTATAACCCGAGGGGAGAAAGGACCGCTCACTTCCAGCCATCCAACACCCAGCTGAGCTTGGCTCTAAGATAGGGAATCTTTGCTCTTAATTAAAGCTAGGCACTGTTATTTTTGGCTTTCCCCAATTTTTTTCAAGGACTGTCTTGCACTTTCTTTTCCTGTTTCTCGTGTCCTGCGGCATTTTGTGTTTCTGAGGAGCATTATGAGAGGCGGGATTGTCTTCCAGAAGAATTAACTACTAGCCAGTGTCAAAAGAAGGATATAGGATTTCATGGACCAGCGAGCTAATACGATGTGAAATCCTATTTTCCTATCATCCAAGTGTCTACAGAATTCCAAGTTAATGTACTTTATATTACATGGTTGCCACCTGTTTATTTTATCAGTAATTTGAATATTTAAGCATGACACACTCCATTTCCTACCAGTGTGTCTGTATTTCCAGAATGGATTCTCCCAGTGTTTCCATACTTAATTTTTTGTCTCTTTTTTCTCCCCAAAATGAGTATCGTGGCCTAGCATGACTACATTTAAATTTTCATTTAAAAATTATATAGTTCACAGCACAGATTTAATTGATCACACCCTTACCTGGCGTAAATCAACCCAGCAGCATTAATAATTCTAACAAGATTTCTCGCCAGCTGAGGATCTGCTCCTGTGGATTTTTGTGCTCTCAAAGCCGGGGAAGAGCAAATCTTCAAAAACCATCTTTGAAGATGGCTCCCTTTTAGTTGAAAATCGCATTTTGCCATCATATGCACATTTGGGGAACATCATAAATCTCACGTAAACAGCCCCTGGTTCCGGTGCATACATTTAAATATCTGATGATCCCAGGGCCCGTGGAGCACAGCTGGGTGGGTGGG